>CM070511.1:54604515-55108173 GCA_036346375.1 Guadua angustifolia
GTATAGAGAAAGAGAGAAAGAGAGAGAAGGGTGGCTTAGAGCCCCCGAGCAGAGGCCCTATAATCCATCTCTGAAGACTAGTGCAACCACTGGACGTAGGGTTATTATCTCCCCCGTGAGACGCCCGAACCAGGCCAAAAAAGCCTCCCCTTGTTCGCTGCGTCGTCCCGACCACCTCGACCCGTAGCTCGGTAGGCCCTCAGACGCTATACCCTCCACGGAAAAGGGACCCTAGGTTGATCCCTCATTCAACAAGTAAGCTCGGCGGGGGACCGGTTCCTGAATTGTCGATAGTCCGTCAAGCAAATGGCCGACTAAAAGGCATCTGAAGAGAGTGTTCTTTGCATTCGGAGCTTACATTAAGGCTTTCTATCACCGTTGTCCATTATTGTGCATGGACGACACATTCTTGACCGGAAAATACATTCCCATGGTGAGGGACACGTATCCCGCCCATACGGACTCGGCTCGACAAAGCGACGCTATGGCCCTATATACGATCTCATGTACACTCAGTTCATAACCGTGCTAACTAATTTGTAATATCTTTTCTAGATTAATATGCTAGGCTGGGTCTACAAGGAGTCAGGGAGCTTTCTTTCACGTCTGACCAGTGGGTTTGACGTGACCAGAGAGAAGGTGACATCTTTGCTCATGAGGTTTTGGGACGGTTCGAGACGCACCCTCGAAGTTAGCGGGATGCCGCCACCTCCCGATGTGGCTCACGGTGTGCCGCTTAGGGAGGTAGGGTGTTGCACGACATCATCACATGCTACAGACCTCTCAGGCCACCGCCGCACCGCCGACATTGAGAGGGCGAGCCGGACACGCTGGTCTAGTCGCCACGCTTAGAGGTGAGTACTTAAATGCATTTTTCATGTTTTGCAATCATTTTTGAATGCTCTCAACAATTCTTCATTTGCTCTGAGTTCACAGCACGGTGGTTCCCGCCACATTTCACATGCACAGCGACTACGAGGGCGGCCGATGATCTAGATCACGAGGACTACGATCACGATGATGTTGATGTGTCGAGATACTTCGTCGATGTGGATGAGCCTGAACCATCACAGTTGCAGAGAGCACCACCACCGACGCAGCCTCTCAGCCGAGTACACCACACCTCCAGCTATACCACAGAGGGCCCACTGCATGCGCCGATGTAGCTTGGCGTACTCACGAGGCAGGTGTTCAGAGAGGCCCGCCACGGTGAGGAGCCACCCAAAACAGGGGCAAAGAGAATTTCTTATGTTTTGGATTATTGGTACTTTTAATCTTATATACTTAATTAATCCTTCCAAATATGTTGTACTTAACTATTGTATTTGGTTATGGAATACTATTGTTTTAGCCTTGTTTAAGCCTATTGTGTTTTTTTATTTTTGCAAATAACCTCCGTGAAGATAAAATTATACATTTCGCCTCCTCGCAACACGTTTTCAGATGATTAGACAACTCACGAGTGTGTAGCTTTGTCGCTGCGATGACAAGACGATGCTAGCAACTTTCTCGATTGATTCGACAACACTCGCACACCACCAAGTGACAAAACACCGCCCATCTCGCACCAACGGACAACACACGGCGACCTCGAGAGGAAGTGACAACACCGCCACCCACCGCTTTTTCAGTCGAAACGACAACACGCCGCCCACTTTTTCGCACCAGAGTGGCATATAAAACCATTCCCCACCCAAGCAACCCTTCTTCCCTACCCCAACCTCCACTTCAACCCGCAAGCACACATAAACATCTCCCACTCCCACTTCACCATGGCCGGATCTACTAGCGAGTAATCTCGTGGACACCAGATATGAGCAACAGAGCCCTTCATTGCACGATGAGGGTTACGCGTAACAGGGAGGATGATCTGTTCAAGGAGGAGAATCTAAATAAAGTGGTGTCCAAATTGCAAGAGTTGCGTCCGACATCATCGAGATATGACGAGACAATATCTGGCTTGAGCCTTATAAGCTCCGACGACCTCAAGACGCACTTGCAATGGTAACGTCAAAGATATTTAAAGGTGTACGAACTAACCAACCACCTTTCTGCTAACGGTTTCTCGTCAATATCTCGTAGAGTACTGATGCAATCCTTTTCCCCGCTGTCCTGCAATCCTCATCAGCAAGGCAAGCATATAGTTCCCCCCTATAAATAACGGTCGACGAATTCTTCGTCTTCATCAGTCACTCACTCACCTGCATATCGCCCACGTTGCTCACTGAGGAAGAAATTACCAAGCACAATTTCGAGCAATGGCGGCAGGATTGCAGGTGTTCGGGCAGCCGGCGTCCACCGACGTCGCGAGGGTCCTAACCTGCCTCTTCGAGAAGAACATTGAGTTCGAGCTCGTCCGCACCGACACGTTCAAGAAGGAGCGCAAGCTCCCCGAGTTCATCAGGCTACGGGTATTTCGATCCATTCACTTTCCTGGGGTTCTTCGAGATGAACTAGATAGAAGATTCGTTGGTTTCATTCCTGTCGCGTGTCTCTGCAGGATCCGACTGGGCAGGTGACTTTCAAGCACGGTGACAAAACTATTGTTGGTAAGACCACAATGCTGAACCAGCACAATTATCTTGATTCGAATTTAACAGCCTTCATTCAAAGACAGAAATGGGCGGCATTGTAAACAAACTGTCAACATATACACCTGATGATGGTTGCTTGTTCTTGTTTCAGTGACTCTTACATGGATCACTCAATTAATAGGCAATTAATTCGGTTCTTCTATTGTGCCAGATTCAAGGGCTATTTGCCGGTACCTGTGCACTCAATTCCCAGAAGACGGCAACCGGAAGGTCTACGGCACGGGTTCACTCGAGCGGGCATCGATCGAACAGTGGCTCCAAGCTGAAGCTCAGAGCTTCGATGCTCCTAGCTCCGAATTAGTCTTTCACCTCGCATTTGCGCCCCAGCTGAAGATGAAACCTGACGAGGCCCGCGTCGCGGAGAACGTGAAGAAGCTCCAGCAGATGCTCAGCGTCTACGATGAGATACTGTCCAAGAACAAGTTCCTGGCTGGTGACGAGTTCACCCTGGCCGACCTGTCTCACCTCCCCAACTCCCATTACATCGTCGGTTCACAAGAGGGCAAGAAGCTGTTCACTTCCAAGAAGCATGTGGCGAGGTGGTACGAGACCATCTCGAGCCGTCAGTCGTGGAAGCAGGTAGTGAAGATGCAGAGCGAGCATCCTAGCTCGTTCGAGTGATCGATCGGCCTGATCGGTTGTGCGCCGAGCTCTTCGTCGACGGCTTCGTCAGGCTTTATACCGTGATGTTGTTGCCAAGGTCCCTCGTCTACGTACGTACGTTATCGTGTCGGCTAAAATAATATGAAGCCTTCCCTGCGGTGTCCCATGTCTTCCTTTTTGCAACGCCGTGTCTTTCCGGGAGTTGTATCGACGAGTTACTTCCAATTCAATAAATAAATGTGCCCGAAACGTTTTGCTCGTTTGCAGTACATTTCGCTTGTGAGTTGTGAAGCTCAATTTGGAAATAGCACAGCAAGTCTCGAATGCTCTACCTGTAATCTTGATCGGTCTAATGCCCACATGCTTAATTTCTTATGCTGTAGCTCGTTAAAAATTTTTAAAAAGAGAATTTTTATGGTGTATTATACTCGTTACACTGTTAGTATACAGTGGGTAGTAGAAGTCAAATGTAGCCATTGATTTGTTGAAGGTATTACTATTATCGGAGAAATATAAATAAACATTATCTGATCTGATCCATCAGATCGAAAAGAATGAAAGGTTTATACTGAATTTTGTGTACCATAAAAGAGTTTAAAAATAATTGTGTCAATGACGACAGGAACCACTGGCTCTCTGGCAGTGACATCAACTAAAACTCTACCTTCACATTAACATTTGACTCACAGGGACTAAACAGGTTATGTATAGGATGTCAGAGCAAAGTTCTCATTGGTGTCTTCATTTTGTGTGCAACGCTGAAATACCTAAAAATGCAGATGTTGAGAGAAATGAACAGCATTTATTCTGGACAAACTATTCAAAGCCGTCATTTGAGTTACATGTTGCGTCTTAAAGCTCCAGCTCACTTATTGGCATATCCCTTTGCATGGTCTTATTATAGAAGCATTTTTACTGTATATTCTTCTGGTAGTAGGGGTAGTAGTAGAAATCAAACCTGGCTACTGATTTCTAAGGGGTGTTAGGGGTGGTAGTAGAAATCAAACCTGGCTACTGATTTCTAAGGGGTGTTATGGATTTTTTTTGTGTTAAGTTTTTTTAAGGTGTGTTGATTAAGTTATATTGTACATTTAGGGCAAACAAACTACATCCATTTGATTTGAATCCAGTGGACGAGATTGATCCATGATACTCTGACCTAATTTTACTCCCGGTAATCCTTTCATTTTCCCGCAATTACAGGATTTAAACGGTGGGCCAATCGATCTACAAGTAAACCGGCGTGAGATCTCTGCTCATTTGTATGATATGTTGAGTGCTGCAACTCCAAAACAACGTATGGCGAGAAACAAGCATAGTAGTGGGAAGTAGTAATCGGCCTTATGGTATGGTTCGGCGGAGAAAAGTTTCCATGATTAATGATTTGATTGATACTTAATGGCTACCGAGAAGAAAAATATGGAAATCAACCAAGTCATGAGAAAGAAGAGGAAAATGAAACGCAATTCGGTTTAATTTGTAAATTTAGCTATGGGTGTACAATTACTAATTTGTCCCTGATAGAATTATAATTCCACATAATTGGTGGACAAGTATAGCCAAATCCTAACTCATCTAATCCATTAGATTGAAGACAATGGATGGTCCACATCTACTGATGTCTACCATAAAAGAGCTCTATTATAGACTAAATGAAAATTGAGTAGTGCTTTTGTGCATCACCCTCCTAAATCCTAATACAAGTTGCACATATTTTAAAGCAAACGAAAGTGTAAGTATTCATCATCTACCCTTTATTCATGATTTAATATTTGTGCAACTCTCAAATAATGATGTATAGAAGGCGCACCACCTATAAATATTTTGTGGGGAAAAGCCTCTGCATACTGATGTATCTAGCCATGTGAGGCATTTGAACCTACAAATTCGTTACTTGACAGTTCTACATGAATTCCTGAAACACTAGGAAAAGTAAGTGTCATTATCTTTGAACCGTCATTGAGTCCGTTACTTTTCTAGCCTGTGATTGACGAGAAAAAATGATGGGAAGATTGTATCATGATTCATGGATCTCTTATGATTCTTTTTTAATTTAAAAACTCAGAAAAGAAAAGGCAATATATCCTTTATTAAGGACTTAATTATATCTTGGTATGCCCAGTGTTCTATGCCCATGTGATGGTGGGAGAGGAAGAGATTTGGGAGAGATGAGGAGAGCTATGGAAGAGATCAGCCATGAAATTGGAGGTTGTTGTGGAGGAAAGGATTCATGTGTGAAAGATGCTGCGAGTGCTGGGAGAGGAAGAGACTGGGGATTTTGAGAGAGAAGCATACCGGAGAGATTGGAGATTGCTGGCAAAGGAAGAGACACGAAGGAAAAGAAGATGCTGGATGCTTAGTATAGCTTGCCTTGGACTAATTAGGTTTCATTTTTCAGTTTAGTATTGGGTTAAGATACAACAATTTATTTTAATTTAATGGTAAATAGGCATGATGTGTTAATGTTTGGCGATTTAATCTCCAACACAATAACATGCTTTTTTTAGTTTACTCTACTTGTAAAGTAGAAATGTGCTGGAAGTTTTGGAGTTGATCTGAACTGGGATTTTTTTTGGAGTTGATTTGAACTGGAAGTTGATCTGAGCTGTTAGAGTGTTTTTGGAGTTGATTTGAACCATTATAATTTGGACCCACAAGATATATGGCCAGATCTTTCTAGTTGATTCATCTTTTTAGAGTTGATTTGAGCCGTTATCTTTCTAGTTAACGTGGGAGCTTCTTTAGAGTACCTAATTAGTATGGAGATAGATAGTAAGATTATTGGCGGCACTATGTAATGGACATATCGAATATATTTGATTTGATACTTCCCTTAGTAAGCAACTAGGGGACAAATTAAGGCTGAAACCAGCATCTCTTTTCCCTACTTTTCTTTTATGTATTTCTTTCCTCTCTTAAATCTTCAGATCGTCCTCAATGGTCACTCACTCACTCTTGATAAAGTAGACAAATTGTACTGTTCTCTGATGAACATCCTCACCTGATTGCTCGTGGGTGTTATCATTCCATGATACACAAAACAATCTTGGAGCAGAGATAAGCCTTCTCTTTCCCTTTGGTGTCCAGCACTTTGCACTTTAGATCTTTACCCTTCGATTTTTAGCTTTAGATTTACCTCTTGGCAAGCAAAGCCTTTTGTGCTCCACACTCTGGCATGCATATTAGCACACCCGAGCTGTCCAAGCCGCACGCACACTCTTCTGCGGCCAACCAATTTAGTTCCGAGCTCTGCCTTCACACTTCACAGTACAGAACTTACCCACGCGCTGGGCGCTGAAATGGCGTCGGCGAGCGTGAAGGTTTTCGGGTCACCGACCTCGTCCGAGGTTGCCCATGTGCTCATGTGCCTCTTCGAGAAGGACGTCGAGTTCCAGCTCGTCCGTGTCGACGCGTACCGTGGCCCCAGCCGCATGCCACAGTACCTCAAGCTTCAGGTTTGCTGCATTGTTTAACATCCAAATTCACCGGGCCGTTGGATCAAATCATAGGATCGGATGTAATCGATACTCCCAAATCTCAACAATGATCCAATGGCTCTAGATTTGGGTGATTTCAACAAAAAAAAACATCCGGTTGATGTTTATCAAATCCCTTGTTTGTTTGACACTTCCGCACACTGAAATGTGTTGCACATCAGTGTTAACTTCTCAGACACGTCTGGGAAATGGCGTAGCCGCGCGGGGAGGCGCTCACCTTCGAAGACGATAACCTCACCCTCTCTGGTAAGCATGAAGATTTGCACACACACACAGAAAAAAAGGTCAACGCGTCAACCAAGCGCGTGGCGGCCGGGCCAGAGGTGAAACCGGAGAGCCCGCAGAAGGAGGAGGAGATGCGGAAGCTGTTCGAGAAGAGCAAGAAGGAGCTGGAGAAGCTGCTCGACATCTACGAGCAGCGGCTGGAGGAGGCGGCGTACCTGGCCGGAGACAAGTTCACCATCGCCGACCTGTCGCACCTGCCCAACGCCGACAGCCTCGCCTCCGACCCGCGGTCCCGCCGCATGTTCGAGACGCGCAAGAACGTGTACCGGTGGTGGAAGGACATCTCCACGCGCGAGAAGTGGGCGTACGTCAAGAGCCTGCAGCGCCCGCCGTCCGCCGACTCGAACGCCCAGAACCAGCAGCACCCGCAGTCCGCTGAGGAGCACGGCAAGAACTGACAGCGCCAACCGTACTCCGAGGAGCGACCCAAGAACTACCAGCGCCAGTCGATCGGCGAGGCGCCGTAGTGCCGTACTGACGACGAGTGGGATCGAACTTGCAAAAAGGGGTCGAATGTTTTATTGCGTTACCTGTGTCTTCGCCATATGCGTCCTCGCCGGCGTGTGAAGCTCGGTGCAGATTGTTTTGTGGCTGCAGAGGTCTACAAGTCCATTTGCCTTCTGCTGAATAATGCCCCAGTATGTGTTTTGTTCGGTACTGTGTTTTTCTGCCTATCGCCGTGTAATCAAATGTTAGCCCCTTCTTTCAATGAAATTGAAGTTTTGATTGTGTCAAAGAATTCAGTTTTATTCTCTCTAAAAAAAGAACTCACAATTGTTTTTTATTCAAATCTCCAAATCTTAAAGCAAGTGAAGGGGTAAGTAATCACTATCTATCTTTCATTCATACTTTAATAGTTATATAATTTTTAAAAAGAAAAGCATAGAAGCGTCCTCACCTCGATATAATTGCGAATCAACGAGGCACAACCATAGTAAAGCACAAGGGTCTTTGTTCCAAGGAAAATGCTACAATTACATATTCCACAGGCAAAAAGACACCCAAAAAAAATTCGAACAAAAGGCGAGCTGCAGAGATACAAACCCAGGCAAAGTTCACTACAACAACAAAAACCAGCGGCAAATGTCTTAGACAACACAGCACATGCCAAACATCTTATCATGCACGCCCCGTCCCAGGCCCAGATTTCCAGAATTATCTCAAGTGAAGTGCTTGTGCGCATCAGCACATGACTTTGATCAGCTCTGCAGGAGCTGCCCCTCCTTGGGCTTGGTGAGCATCTGCCTAGCGCGCACGCGCACCTGCAGCCGTACCATCGCCTGCATGCAGCGGATCGCCACCTCCGCCTGCCGCCGCACGTACGCGCCCCGCGCCACCGCCTGCAGCCTCAGCAGGCTCTTCAGTGCCTTGAAGGCCCGCCGCGCCTGCAAACAAAGAGAAATGCTCGTAAAATAAGCAGCAATCAACAACAGGCAACAGCCCGAGGATACAAGTTTCCACGCACCAGGTGGCCTCTGAAGTAGGCCTGGATGGTGACGGCGGCCACGTCCTCCTGGGAGAAGCCCTCCCGCACAGCAGCGCGTACTCGTTGTTGGAGCAGGTCTCTTCCTCCTCCATCGCCTCCTCGGCCTCCGCGAGGCGCGTGTTGTAAACCTTGACGACGTCGCCGTTGCCCGGGCGCGCCGTCCGGCGTCGTGGTGTCTGCGCCAGCGCCTGGCGCCCGGATCGGAACCAACGGCTCCGCCCGCCCAGCTTCGCGTTGCTCTGCGTGGGGCCACGGACGCAGCACACGCGCTGCGGCCGCCCGACAGGCGTCGTAGGGGTTCGTGGCGTCCTTGCAGCCGCCGCTCCTGCCGAAGTAGCCGTAGGCGCAGCCGGGAAGCAACAGACCTGCCCGCGGCGTGGGGTCCGGGAGCGGACGCCGCAGAGGCGCCTTGCGGTGGCGTGCACGGCGTCTTAGGGTGCGCGTGCTGGTGCGGCTGCCGCAGCAGCTGGTGAGAGGCGCCCTCACGCTGTGGTCGGCGTTGGGGGCGAGGCAGGGCATGCAGCTGCCGCCCCCGGACGGCTTGTGGTGAGGACCAATGCAGCATATGCACGCGGCGCTGCTGCGGCGGGCGTCGCCGGGGGGCTTGCCGTGAAGCGGCGACATGACGCAGCACAAGCCTCGTGCTTTAGCCATGGTAAGTGCCGGTGTGGTGTAGTCGTACGGGTTTATGACTAGTAGCGATGGCCTCCTGCCCGGCGAGGTGGTATAAATGGGAGTGGAGGTGCAGGGAACGAAGCGATGTGCGCACCTGTAAGCGTGGTGTCGGTCGTGTGGTTTTGTTCGGAGTTAGCGCGTGAGATTGGAGGCAACTTGTGAGGTTTTGTGTAGTTTATTTATGCTTTTGCCGAAGCAACGATGAGAACGTGGTAGGATCGAAGGGATGAGCCATGCATAGGTGGCATATAAGAAAAAGTATGTGATGACATGAGAATTCGAGCTTCATCTTTAAATATATCAAATGTTTTGTAAAAAATCTTTTCTGCTGATTGACCTGCTGCATCACATGATTAGTACTGTACGCCCTGGTAAACGTCCCCGCCTCTCCGGGCCGGCGGTAAGAAGCCTTACGTCGTGGGCCTAGTGTGATATCGCGCAAAACTTCAGTGCGGCAAGCCGCCATTACAGCCATTAGAAGTCCATGTCATAAACTCGTGCAACGGCGGAGTCAGTATTTCAGTCCTGCAGGATCTCATTGTATATCAAAAGAAACGGTGTAATCTAATCTTATTATTTCATAACTTCTATAAAAGTTGATTAAAAAAAGCCTCAAGAGACCGTCCACGGCCATAACTGTCCATACCATTTCGGCCATGCACACCAAATTTCAGTATAATATTATTCCAAATACGTAAAAGTATTATTAAATAGGACATATAATTTTAAAAGTTTAATAGATAGTATTACTAATTCCATTAGTATGACTGGTATTATCCCGACATCGCATTGGTATGGTTGAGATTGGTCAGTATCAAGCCGGTATGACCACTATCGACCAATATTGAGGCATGTATAGAACATAGGGCTACTATGTACCAATTTAGGTGGCAGAATAGTACTTACCAAACATAAACACTGGTATAGTGCTGGGATGATACTGATAAGTATGGCTGCAACATCTAGTAACTCCCTGATGACCGACAAGTAATGTATGGTAGAGATATGCCCACTTCTCTGGGTAAATAAGTGGTGCAAACCATCCTTCCAGTGAAAACTCCATGAAAACCACCCTTAAAAGTTTTGAAAAATTCTCAAAAAATTATCATATGTAGGGGAGGTGAACTTCTACAATCTTGAAAAATTTGAAGATGAAACTCAATCGCATTTTTTTCATATCTTTCAAATGCGATTGAGTTTCATCTTCAAAATTTGCAAGATTGTAGAAGCTCACCTCCCCTACATATGAGGATTTTTTGAGAAATTTTCAAAACTTTTAAGGGTGGTTTTCACGGAGTTTTCACTGAAAGGGTGGTTTGCACCACATATTTGCCGCACTTCTCTAAAGTACTATGGATATATCTCCTCCAAATATTCACCTTACCTAAAAAATCTGGAATGTCCATGTTATGTGGGGAAAAAGACAAAAAGGCATGGAATAATTGATTATTTGCTCTTATTTACTTGTGCCATTGATCATTTGTCCCGTGATGTCTCACTAACATACGAGCCTTGGGATCACATGTCATTGAAATAAATAGGGCAAATAATCAATTGCACTAACTAAAATGAGGCAAATGATCAATTCTCCCAGAAGGCATTGCCTAGGAGAGTTGTAACTTTTATAAAAAGCTTCTTTATAGCTTTATGGGCTGAAAATCAGGTGTAGCTTTTTATAAGATGTCGTTTGGTAAACAACTAATTCCTCTCAGCAATAAGCTGTAAAAGCACGTTCGCCCTACTTTTGGCTTTGGCCTATTCTAGTTATATATGGCTTCTGGATAATGCTTAAAGCCGCTTAAAAGAAACATGCATTCATAAAGAAACAGGGCCTACATATCTGGGTGGAGAGTTTAAGGATCTGTTTAGGGGAGCTGTAGCTTTTCTAAAAAGTTATCTTTTGGCTTTCTTGATTGAAAAGCAACTATAGGTTTTTATAAGAGACCGTTTGACAAATTGCTAATTTCTTTCAGCAATAAGCTACAAAAGCTGATCCACCCCAGCCTTTAGCTTTTCCTAGTTATATATGGCTTCTAACTTATGCTAAAAACTGTTTTAAAAGCTAAGCTGATTGAGAAAGGGGTTTATTGGCTTTTTGAAAACTGAAGCTGGCTTAAAATTTCCCAAACAGGACTTAAAACCTTTCACTTCATGCATTCATTAAGAAACACATAATAAAGCATGGGTCTAACCCTAGTTTGTCTCAAGATCCCAACTCCTCCCTTTTTTTCTTAAGCAGTCACAAAAACTTTTAGGGTGTATACGAGCCTGGTTTTTTTTGTGGGGGGGGGCTATGCTTTTTCTGGAAAAACTACCTTTTGAATTTTTGGGTTGAAAAAAGACGGTATCTGTCGATGTTTGTGATCGGCAATAAAGAAAAATGAACGGGGCAAGGCGGAAGATCCGAGTCCGATGGTAATGCAAGACACGAGGCGATTTTACCTGTGTTCTGCTCTCCAATGGAGATAATACCCTAGTCCCAAGATTCGGTGTTTCGTGTATGGACGAGTGTTCTCGCCACAAGATCTCTCTTCTGATTTCTTCTCTCTTTAAATCGTCCTCTCTACCCTCGGTTGCCCTCTTCCTTATACGACCTAGGAGGGTCGCTTGCGATAGTCGTGGAGTTGTTGGGCGAGTAGGGCTCTGGGCGATTACGCATGAGGAGAGATCTGTCTTCTAGCTGGCCGACCATGCACAAGAGCATGCAGAGCAGAGCCGTTTACAGAGCGCAGCGCCGCCACCTAACCTTGTCAAGGTTTTCTCCTGCCCTACCTCGCACAAGATGGTGAGACCTTCTGAAAGATCTCCCTTTTCCGTATGCCCGGCCTAGCCCACCTCCTTGGGGTGACCCGATCGGCCCATCAACAAGATACCTGGTCCCGTATATTCCACAATAGCCCCCGAGTGCTTTGCGACCGAGGTGTTGTCCTTTGGCGGCTTTTCAGCCGCCGTGACGCTCGCCGGATGTTACATTCACGACAAGGAGGTCGCGGAGGACTCAATGACCCCGCGCTAACTCTTCTGAGTGTTATCCAGCCCGACTCACTGACGGATTGGCGGCCGGCCATCCCGGGAGTATGTCCTTGTTCGGATTGGCTTTCAAAAGTGGTACCAGACGTCGTGTCTGACGCATAGCCCAACATGGAGCGTACCTTGGATTGGTTTAATGATACTCATACCCGATCATGTCGGAGCATAGCATGGCCCGTCATGGGGCGCACCATCATTTGGCCTTTAGTCGAGTGGTACCTGTACGTGTACAGCAGTCGGCTCAACATGGCGCATACCTTGGATTGGTTTAATGATGCCCATAACCGATCATTTCGGAGCATAGCATGGCCCGCCATGGGGCGCACCATCATTTGGCCTTTGGTCGAGCGGTACATGTACATCAGTCGGCTCAACATGGAGCGTACCTTGGGTTGGTTTGATGATGCCCATACCCGATCATTTCGGAGCATAGCATGGCCCACCATGGGGTGCACCATCATTTGGCCTTTGGCCGAGCGGTACCTGTACATGTACAGCAGTCGGCTCAACATAGAGCGTACCTTGGATCATCTGAGTGGTATCCGTACATGATCGTATCAGCGTACAGCTTGGCCTATCATGAGGCATACCATCGGGATCCTTGATTTGAGCCCTTTCGCAATATCTGATCCCGTCATGCGGCAACCAGCAAGTGACCCGACATGGGGCATATTGCGAGGGCATGTTTCAATTTTTAGTTCGGAAGGCACCGTGTTTCGCTCAGATGTAAACCGCGATTGACCCAACGTGGGGTGTACCATATCCCAAACCGATTTTTTTCTCCCAAGGCTATGGGGTGTAGAAGTGACGTAGCTGTTCTATGTTCCA
The DNA here is from genome assembly GCA_036346375.1 of Guadua angustifolia. Taxonomy (NCBI): domain Eukaryota; kingdom Viridiplantae; phylum Streptophyta; class Magnoliopsida; order Poales; family Poaceae; genus Guadua; species Guadua angustifolia. The sequence goes on from CM070511.1 coordinate 54,617,514, forward strand.
AGTGTTACCGAGTGCTACGCCGTCTTCACGCTTGAGTCGGTAAGATCCTGGGCGCACCACTTCGTTGACAATGTAAGGGCCTTCCCAGCCTGAGGAGAGCTTGTGCTCGCTTTTCTGATTCTTTCTAAGAACCAGATCTTCCTTAGAGAAAGCTCGGCCTCGAATATTTCGATCGTGATAACGGTGCAGACCCTGGAGGTATTTAGCCGACTGGATGGATGCGACGTCCCTGGCCTCCTCCAGTTTGTCAAGATCTTCTAGTCGGCCTTCTTCTGACTCGGCTTCCTTGTAATTCCGAACCGTTGGGATCCGAACGCCAACTCGGTAGGTAGGACCGCCTCCGAACCATATACTAGAAAAAAGGTGACTACCCGGTAGCCCGACTGGGGTAGTTCTCAGCCTCCAGAGCACCAAAGGCAATTCTTTTACCCATCACGCTGCATATGGCTTAAGACGATCGAATATGCTGGCCTCTAGGCCCTGCAGCACCATGCCATTGGCTCGCTCGACCTGCCCATTACTCCGGGGATGACCCACGGAAGCGAAGCAAATCTTAATGCCGAGCTCGTCGCACCAGTCTTGGAATTCTTCACTTCAGAACTGGGTGCCGTTGTCGGTGATGATCCTGTTCGGCACGCCGAATCTGACGATAATTTCTTGAAAAAATTCTCTGGCTTTGAACGCGGTGATCGTTGCAACAGGCTTGGCCTCAATCCATTTGGTGAACTTGTCAATGGCGACAAAGAGGAAAGTGAATCCACCCTAAGCTTTTTTGAGAGGTCCGACCATGTCGAGGCCCCAGACTGTGAACGGCCAAGTGATCGGAATGGTGTGCGCTCTACGCGGTATGTGGATCTGCCGGCGAAAATCGACAACCAAGCCGCGCGGCGACGACATCTTCGCGTCTATTACGGTATCGGCGAAGAAACCTTGACGATAAGCCTTGCCTACTAGGGTGCTTGATGCCGCATGGTGTCCGTAGATTCCCGAGTGAATTTCCCTGAGAAGGTCTTTCCCTTCTTGCTCTGATATGCACCGCCTGATGACCCCGGAGGCACTCTTTCGAAAGAGCTCCTCCCCGGCCACCACATAGCTTTTGCTTCGCCGCGTGATGCACTCGGCCTGGACGCGATCTTCAGGAAGCTCGTCCCTCAACAGATAATCTAGATAGGTCTTTGTCCAGTCGGGGTTGATGACCAAGACTTCTGCCTCGGCCGACTTCTCCCCTGATTTACCCGACTCCCGCTGCCGGCTTGTTGTCGGCTTGTGAAGTTCTTCCACGAAGATTCCGACTGGGACTGCAGCCCGGCTGGAGCCTAGCCTTGCGAGCTCGTCTGCTGCTTCGTTATCCTGGTGGAGCACATGAGTGAGCTCCAGTCCGTTGAACTTGTCCTCCAGCTTGTGCACCTCCTAGCAGTATGCTGCCATGCTGTCATCAACACACGACCACTCTTTCTGGACTTGATTGATCACCAGTTGAGAATCTCCGCGAACCGTCAGTCGTCGGATACCGAACGATATGGCGATACGGAGTCCGTGTATGAGTGCCTCGTACTCGACGGCGTTGTTCGATGCCGGAAAATGGAGCTGAAGAACATATTTTAGCTTTTCCCCCGTCGGAGAGATGAGCACGACGCCAGCTCCCGCACCATTCAGCATGAGAGAGCCGTCGAAGTACATTGTCTAGTATTCGAGGTCTTCCACAGCCGCGGGATCTTGCAACTCGGTCCACTCGGCGACGAAGTCAGTGAGCGCTTGAGACTTGATGGCAGTCCGGGGATTGAAGGAGATTTCGAAGGCCCCTAGCTCTACTGCCCATTTGGCGATTCTCCCAGTGGACTCCCGATTGTGGAGTATATCCCCAATCGGAAAAGATGTGACCACCGAAATCGAATGCTCTTGAAAGTAATGATTGAGTTTACGAGAGGTAAGCATTACCGTGTATAGAAGCTTCTGCACTTGAGGGTACCGCGTCTTGGATTCGCCCAATACTTCGCTGACGAAATAAACCGGGCGCTGAATTCTTTGCAGGTGTCCTTCCTCCCCCCGCTCCACTACAATTGCAGCGCTGACTACGTGAGTCGTTGTCGCTATGTAAAGCAAGAGGGGCTTGTTCGGCGCCGGCGCGACCAACACCGGAGGTGTGGTCAGGAGCGCCTTTAGATCCTCGAAAGCCTGTTGAGCCTCGGGAGTCCACTGAAAGTTGTCTTGCTTCTTCAAGAGTTTGAAGAATGGCATCCCCCGAGTGCCCAGGCGGGAAATGAATCGGCCGAGTGCCACCATGCATCCCGTGAGCTTCTGGACTTCCTTCTGGCAGGTCGGCGGTTTCATTTTGAGAATAGCGTTGATCTTCTCGGGGTTCGCCTCGATGCCGCGACGTGACACGATAAATCCGAGCAGCTTCCCGGAGGGGGCTCTGAAAACACACTTCTCGGGATTGAGCTTCATCTTGAAGGCCCGTAGGCTGTCGAACGTCTCGGCCAGATCGAAGGTGAGGTCTTCCTTCGCTCGGGTCTTAACCACAACGTTGTCTATGTATGCCTCCACGTTGCGTCCAAGTTGAGTGTGAAAACACCGCTGAATAGCGCGCTGGTAGGTCGCGCTAGCGTTTTTCAACCCGAATGGCATTGTGATGTAGCAGTACGCACCGAATGGAGTGACGAATGAGGTCTTGATGCAGTCTTCTTCCTTCATCCTGATTTGGTGGTACCCTGAGTATGCGTCTAGGAAACTCAGGAGCTCGCACCCGGCGGTCGAATCCACTACCTGATCGATCCGGGGCAACCCGAAGGGATCCTTAGGGCACGCCTTATTGAGATTAGTGTAATCGACACACATGTGCCAACTTTTATTTTTTTTGCGTACAAGGACCGGATTTGCCAACCAGTCGGGATGATACACTTCTTTTATAAAATTAGCAACTAAGAGCTTGGTGATCTCCTCTCTGATGGCATCACGGCAATCTTGTGCGAACCGTCGGAGTCGCTGCTTGATGGGCTTTGCTTTTTCGTCAACGTTGAGAGAATGCTCGATCACCTCCCTAGGAACACCGGGCATGTCAGATGGCTTCCAAGCGAAAATGTCCCGGTTTGCCCGAAGGAAAGTGACGAGCGCATCTTCCTATTTGGAATCGAGGCCTGTCCCAATCAAGGCCGCCTGGGCCGAGTTGGACGGGTCGAGAATCACCTTCTTGACCTCCTCATCAGGCTTCATGCCTGACTTGGCCTGCTTTGCAGCCGGAACGTCGCCTTCGCCTTGCGGGTGGGCGGCCGACTGCCGGATCTTCTCAGCCTCGGCCGACGCCATCAGGAGCTCAGCCAGGTCGCAGCTTTCCCAATCACACATGAAGGACTGCTTGACATCTCCCCGAACCGTGATGACGCCTTTTGGACCTGGCATCTTCAACATCAGATACGTGTAGTGGGGGACAGCTATGAACCTGGCCAACCCTGGCCTTCCCAAGATGACATGGTATGCCGTCTCGAAATCGGCCACCTTGAAGTTAAGGTATTCCGTTCGGTAGTTCTCCTTGGCCCCAAACGTCACCGGGAGCGTGATCTGCCCGAGTGGTACCGTCGAGGTCCCGGGGATTACCCCGTGGAACGGCGACGATCCACGCTTCAACTCGGAGCGAGGGATATTCGTATCGTCGAAGGTTTTGGAGAAAAGGACATTGAGCCCACTTCCTCCGTCGACCAGCACCCTCTTGAGCTTGATGTCGCGCACAACCGGGTCCAGGACTAGAGGATACCTCCTCGGGAACGGGACGTTGTCAGGGTGATCCGAGCGATCAAATGTAATCGGGACCTCGGACCACCTCAGGAATTGGGGCGTCGCTGGCGCTACTGCGTTGACATCCCGAGCGGTAAGCTTCTGCTTCCGCTTGGACTCATACGCAGCCGAGCCCCCGAATATATAGTTGAGCTCACGCTCGGTCACTTGGTAATTGCCCCCGTCTTCCTCGGGCGGATCTTGCTTCTTTGCTGCTTCGTCCTTGCCTCGGTTCGCTCTATTGCTGCTCTCGTGGGCAAACCTCTTCAGGGTGTAACAGTCTTTGGCCGCGTGCCTCCCCTGGGGGTGGAAAGGGCAAATGGCATCCATTACCTCGTCAGAGCCGCCGCCTTCACGACACTCGGGGCCATCCGCTCTTCGCCGCGACCGCTCTCGTGCCCACGCTTGTCACTTTGTTTGGAGGACTCGACGTGATCCTTTTTGTCCTTCTGCCGCGGGTGATCTTCCTAGCGCTCCGCCAGGGCGTCCGAAGCCGTGGCATAGCGATCAGCCAAGGCGAACATTTCCTTGACGGTGGTCGGCGGACTCTGGAGTATCTTCTTGATCAAGTCGGGGTCACTGACTCCCTTCTGGAAGGCAGCTATGACGACCGCTTCTGAGACATCCCAAACGGTATTCTTTTTCTACATGACGAGCCTCGGGACGGCGTCGATTAGCGCGTCGACGGCGGCGGCGTCGCGGGCGGCGTCTTGCTCGATCATCCATTCGCCCATGGCAAGGTCGAAATCACCCCAGAGCTCCGCGAGGAAAACCTCCTCGTCCGTGGGCGTCGGGGGCGAGCCATCCCCAAAGCTGAAGACCAACTCAGCCATCGAAGATCCAAGGAAGGCTAAAAATTGCGGAGCGGTGATGAATTAGGACGGCGATCGAACTGCCCCCAAATACCGGCAACAGCACCGCCCTTATATGCTTAAGGCGCAGAAGCCGAACGGGTTCGAATGAATGGAGGCACCAGAAGCCGAGGCGTCACCACGTCCATCAAGAGGATCACACCGTCCAGAATAAACCCCCGATCGGGTCTCCAACCCACTCGGGGGCTCCATCCACCGGATGCGCTCGCACGCACCAGGGCGGGACCGGCCGACCAAGTCGGTCGGGCACAGACGACCCGGACGATTAGCTGACCAAGCTACCCCAAACACAAAAGCCCTGCCACGTCAGTACGGCACGCTCAGTCGAGATCCATCAACCAGGATAGAGATCCCCCAGTCGGTTCTCCGACCAGCCCGGGGGCTCGGGGGCTATTGACGGATACCCGGGGCATAGGTACCCCCAGCGGCCCAGGTAAAACGAATGGGCCGCCTCACAGCCCAAGCTTCGATTTGGGGGCCCCGCTCAAAGATGCCTGATTTCCAAACATACTGGCCCCGAGAGGCGGCCCGACTAGCACCGCGAAGCCTGGACGCCCCTCAAGCCACGGCCAGACGATCGGAAAACAATCCGACCAACGGTTGGACCGCCAGAGCCCGGCCAGCTCAAAGCCATCTCCACCGAAAATGACATCGTTTCATCACCAACCGGTCTCTGTCCCGGTCACCTACCCCGCAGGTATGATACCTCAGCGTGACCACACGAAACCAGGAGGCTCCCCTTCCGAGGCGGTAGTGGCGGCGGCGCGCGAGCCCGCCACATAGACACGAATAGGGAAGGAAGCGCGCTTCCCAAGGTAATTCTCGGCCATGCGCCGACGGCGTCAGCACTTGACCGCGCGCACGTAAGCGTACGCCGCCCCGGCAAAAGCGAACGACACGTCACCATATGTGTCCATCGCCCATTATGGAGCTCGCCATCACCCGTCAGCGCCAAACCGAGGCGAGGATCGACACCAAGGCGTAAGACCAGATTCGTGTTCGGGGACCCCATCCCCTTCTTTTTTTTCTTTCTTTCCCCATGTAACCTACTTCTTCCAGCTATATAAGGGGAAGCAGGACCCTCCGGAACGGGGAACGGCACAATCGATAGCAATCCTAGAACTCGGGCGCATTCGTAATGCCGAGTCCCACAGTCGCGACCGCCTTAGCCAACTCCTTCGCACGAGGCACTCGGGGCCGGACCTCGATCCTCACTTGTAAGCACCGTGAGACCTCCCGTCTCAGAAGCAATATACGATCGCCTCACGAACTGGAGTAGGGACCTTCAGCCTGAACCAGTATAAATCTTGGACTCCTCTTGGTCTAACCATTCAGGGAGTGGGATCGCGCGGCCCCTAGACCTACAAATTTACTTGCCGGTTTCCGAAACACCGACACCATGCGGTCCCAGGCCTTTCGTAGGTGCCTTGGAAGTTTGAGATGAACTGCTCACAGAGATCACCCCAGAAATCAATAGAACCCGCTGGGAGTCCTGTGAACCAAGCTTGAGCTGATGGGGCGAGCGTGACCGGCAAGTAGTTTGCCATCACGCTCTGGTCACCCCCGGCCGCCTTGACTACGAGGGCGTAGACCTGCAGCCAGGTCTCCGGATCTCTCTCTCCGTCGAACTTGACGATGCCCCTAGGGTTGAAACCGTGAGGCCAAACCACTCGACGAAGTCGGGGGGTGAAGACGCGGACCCCGTCGATAGGCCCGCGGTTGCGCCGTCGAGGCGAACGGCGAGGGGGCGTTCCACCTCGGTGACCTCCATTGTCACTCTCGACCTGGCGACCATGATCCTTGCGGTCGGCGTGGTCGTCGCGTTGCCAATTGCGGTCGTCTCGGCCATCATAGCTGATGCCGAAACGTTCGTAGTCATCCTCACGCCGGCGCCGCTCCCCTTCTTCCCGCTCACGCCGCCTGGCGTCGAGATCCCAGTGGAGATCGCGGTTGAGGCTCCGGCGAGCGTCTTCGCCTCGGTGAAGCTCGAGCCGACTGCCCCGGGGCCGACTTTGGGTCGTCCGACTGCTGCCGGTTTGGGTGGTCGCGCGGGCGCAAGAATGTGTCTTCTCTGCAGGTGCTTCTTGGTTTTGCTGGACCACTGCCGCCGTCACCATAGCCTTGACCTGGGCCACGATCAGGGCTGCGGGGCTGTCAGGACCAAGGATTGGCCCTAGGTTGTCGAGCAGTGTCTTAGAGGCGACGATGTTCTGCTGCGGCGTATGGAAGACCAGTTGGTCCCCTTTCTTCGCTTGCAGAAACTCCTCGTTGACGTTGCGCCCCGGTTTTGGAGGGACCTCGCGCGCTCCTCCTTGGCCGCGCGACGGAGACGGTCCGCCTCCACCGTGTCTGCGGCTTCTTGCTGGTGCAGGGTATCAGTCCGATCGTCCTCGATCGCGAAGAAGCCACGGAAAGCCCCTTGAGAGCGGGTGACCGCAGCGCTCCTCGATCCGGACTGGAGCTCAGGCAAGGGGGTGGTGAGATCTTCCCCAGGGCGGGTCAGACCCTACCCTGAGAGAACAAGCCTACCGAAGGCATCGGCGATGAAGTCCAGGCTTCCAAAGCGGAAGACCTGGCTAGGAGTGTGAAAGAGATGGTGATCCTGCTGGGAGCCACCATCAAACTCGAGAAGGATGATCTTCGCGCTGCCCCTACCTGGCATGCCAACTATCGATGTTTGTGATCGGCATTAAAGAAAAATGAACGGGGCAAGGCGGAAGATCTGAGTCTGATGGTAATGCAAGACACGAAGTGATTTTTACCCAGGTTCGGGCTCTCCAATGGAGATAATACCCTAGTCCTGCATTCGGTGTTTCTGGAGTATAGATGAGTGTTCTCGCTTACAAGATCTCTCTTACAGATTTCTTCTCTCTTTCGTCGTCCTCTCTTACCCTCGAAGCTGCCCTCTTCCTTATACAACCGAGGAGGGCTGCCTACGTACAATCGTGGGAGTTGTTGGGCGTAGCAGGGGCTACAGGGGCAGTTACGCGCAGAGGAGATACTGTCTTCTAGCTGGCCGCGCAGAGGAGGGCCCATTCGCGAACCGACGCGCGGCAGTGCGGTTTTCAAAACTGTCCTGTAATGGCGTAGTTTCCAAAAACTGTTAGAGCCGTACTCGTGAGGCTTCGCAGAGAAGGAACCGTCGCGACCCTTCACCTCTGTTCCCAACCGCTATTTTGGCCGGACCTCGAGCAAACACGCTCGGTCCCGCCAGAGCACGCTCGTCCCCGAGTAGGATTGCTTGGATGCTGCAGTAGCTCTTCACTGCAAAATTCTCATCCCAGAGCAGGATTGCTCGGATGCTGCAGTAGTTCTTCACTGCAAGATTCTCATCCTCGAGCAGGATTGCTCGGATGCTGCAGTAGCTCTTCACTGCAAGACTCTCATCCCCGGGCGGAATTGCTCGGACATCGCAGTAACGCTTCGCTGCAGAAGTTCCAATCCCTTCTTCAAAGTCTGGAGGCTTAAGGCGATCTCGGCGTGCATCTCCCCCCTTAAGCCTCGGGGGCTAGCTGTCGGGGATTGGGTGTTCCCTATAGCGACCACCGTACCTCGGCGGCCAGCCGACCATCGACCATGCGCACCCTTAGGTGGTGTCCCCAAGGGAGATCCTCGGGTAGGCCGGCCCACGGACCTGCCCCGACCTCAGTCAAGCTCGCCCTCGAGCATGCTTGCTCGGGGGTTCGCGACCGGCGACCGGGTTCGAAGAAACGGCCTCGGGCATCGCCAAAAAGCCGAGCGCGGTCCACGAAGGCGACGTGGCATTAATCGCTCGGCGGCTTGAATGTGAGACCCCGTTCTGATGAACAGGAACCTCCATGTGATTACTGTGCTATTCCCTGGATGGATCAGTAGCTAGCACTCACATGTTTACAACAATTGGAAATCACAACCATACATTTTAATAATTAAGCGGAAACGATTATACAAATAAATATTACAACTCAGAGAAATATAGCAGCAAAGGAAGCAATGCCTTGTAGTGTACCCATCCATTCCCGCAGGCAACTGACCAGGCATAAACTTTAGACAGAACACGGCAAAAAGGATCCCGCAACCTGCGACGAAAAGAGACTCGAAGCCTCTCGCAAACTCAACTACCTACAATATAATTAGGCAAGGGTGAGTATTTTACATACTCAGCAAGACTTGAGCAAAACCTACAATACATGCAGGCCATTTCAAAGGAGGCTATTACAGTTAATTTGCATAAAGCGAATTTGAATTTGGAAACCAAGTTATTTGCAATCGAAATTTAAAAGAGCAAGATTAATTGATAGCAAATAAGTAAAGTATAAATAACACTCACCGTCCTCCATGACGTGAGCGACGAATCAAACCTTGCCATCGCATGGCATATATCCAGTTCTTTGCCAACACATGGCACAACAGCTGATACCAATACTTGCCAACACATGGTATAGTATTGGGTCATCTGTGGGGGTAAGCTAACTTGTAAAATAACCATTTTTGAAAAAAAACCAAAGCTAACATTGGAATGACTTCACCAAGTGCTCATGACCGCGAGCGCGGCTAATCGATTAGATTTAAACTCAGCAGAGGTGTACAACTTTACCCACAAGGAATGACCCACCTTTTTGCAAGATCACACACGCCTCCAATAGGACATTGTGTCTGCCAGGCGATCATACATAGCTGTTCCGTTACCTAGACATGACTTTGGTCCAGCCCGGACGTTAACCCCGCCAGAGGAACAAAACACACACACATGACGTGGGCCCTTTCACGATACCCAACACACACACACCGCTTCGTTCATGACAAGGCGACACCGCTGCATGGGTGGAAACCCTTCCAGCACACCAAACCGAATGCTCGTGCTAAGCTCCCGCCTACCAATGAACAAAGCCACATCTAAATAACTTAATAGGCTAAGGCTACCCGAATAGCCCTCGTGGTTGCACGGAAATCTCGGATCAATAGCGCCCCATTGCTCGGTCCTTAATCCGACACAGGCGACACTTCACCCTACACTACGTGCAATTCCATTCGCACATCCAGCTATTGCCAATAATCGCCGCATCAAAGCATAGTTTTTTGGGTTTTAATCAAAGTACCAAGAACCAACAAAGGACATTTTCAATGTTTTCAGGAAACAATTACTGGTTTGATTATGAACATCATTGACTCTAAAGCATGGCTAAGCATGAATAATATGATCGTGTATACCCGAAAGGACATTAAGAAATGTCTAACCTTAATCTATGGTTATCAAGGTTCACATGTTCATAATCATCAACGGAGGATCACGAGACAACAGGTATAACTACCAACCCACAAAATAGCAATTTACATAAAGTAATCGCATGCATAAAACAATTTGATGCACAAAAGGAATATAAAATACTGGGCTCAATATGGTCAAAGGATGCTTGCCTTGCTTAATCGCTGATTACGACGATGACGAGGATTGCAGATGACGACGACGACGAAGCTAGAGACGTCGGGTTCTACACGTCGATCAACGGAAATAAAGCAAAACAATAAACTCCAATAAGAGCGAAAGAAATAGATAACAAGAACAAATAAAACTCTTTACAAGAACAGGGATTGCTCTTTATGAATTTATTAATCTTATTTTACGAATTCAAGATGCAAAGATTGCTTGGATTGATAGAATTAATCATTAGTTGCAAGGTTTCATTGATTTACTATTCATGATATGAGTTCTGCCAATTCTTATTACTTAAGGGTTTTGCTTTGCTAAGATTCAAAGCCAAAGCAAGACAAAATAAGGATATTTCTTAGATTACGGTAGATTATCTCTCGAAGATCATTTCTAAGCTGTTCTGTACTAAATTCGGATTTAGATGAGTTGCTTTGCGAGTTAATGAATAGGCTTAAACAATCACATTCGACGACGAGTTAATAGTGCATTACCTTTAATTGATTTTGCTTAGAATTAGTTCTATGCAAGTTAGATTTACTGATTTAGGCTACTGACAACATATTCGTGATATTTGAGAAGGTTCTGGTGATAAAAACAACTTAACTATAGGTTTCCCTCATTATTACCTAAAGTGTATTCATTCACATTAAGATCTAAAGCAATGTGATTACTTAGGGTTATTTAGCTATTAGGATTAATATGCAAAACATGATGGATTATGGTTATTTCTTCATACTAAGATGATTTATACTTTGTATAACAATCCTAAGCTAATTCTATAAATTTTAGGCTTTAGCTGATACATTATAATCATTGCCGAAAAGGCTTAAGTGGCATTGCAGAGCTTACGAAATCGGAATCGGCAGGAAAGTGAAACGAAAGGTTAACACTTAAGGGTTTTAAGCTATTTGGTTTAATATGTAAACTTTGATGAAATAAGATTGTTTTTATAGATTATGGTAGTATGAACTTTGTACAGTGTTTCTAAACTAGTTTCACATATTTTAGTGTTTAGATGAGTTATTCTATCTACTGCTAAAGTAGTCTAAATGATCACAATGCGAATCACTAAATCGGCCAACTTTATATTGTGATTGCAACTACAATATACATGATCTTTGATTCATTTTTTAGGTGTTAGCAGGTAGCAATCCTAGAATTGTTTTAAAGCTGGTTTGGCATTATTTTAACTTTAATTGCAATAGATTAACTATTTACTTATGGTTATAACTAACATCTCCTTTCATTAAAAGAATGAAATTCCAACCTTATCTTAAATATTTTCACATACACGATCCTTCTGCTTTTTAGGAACTTATTGCAGATTACATTATCATTTTGTGAGCCATTAAGCTATGATCTTGCTAAAGGCCATAATAGGGTTCATTAAAGATGGCAAAGCAAACAAGATAAACTTAATCCAATCAATTGAGCATCTATACATGTTTGAGTTTATTATGATCCCGGGACACATATAACTTTAGGTAATGATTTTTGGAATTACATTTCTTTAAATACAACAACATCCCTAATGAGGTTTATTCCTAAATTTAATTTCACTAATTGTTTTGTGACTCTACAATTAAGTATTTTTGTATATTTAAATACATTCGATCCTAACATCTCAGGAATATTGATTTCATCATTTCATGGTTTATTATACACAAAATCTCATTAACAACCATATTAACACCATAGTCAATGTTTAATCTGAATAATAGTCCTGTACTCCAAACATTAAATCTTTTTGTATATTTAGATTCATCCTGATTTTAGATGATTATATAAATTCTTTTCACTGGCTTCTAACTAAGCATGCACAAGCTATTAATGGTTACATGGGCTTCGCCAGAAATTGACCGAATAATCAGTACGTTTACAACCGAGAAAGCGCCTTTTACCATTACATCGACTTCCTTGTGCCTCGACCGAGGGGCCCGATCGGCAAAGACACAGAGGGGGGAGCTTCTAGGGCTGGCCGGCGAGGGTACTTGGTGATCCACCGCGAATGCGACGGCATGGGAAGCTTCAAAGACGGCAAGGAGTCCGGGGTGAAGTCGATTCAAGGAGGAGGAGCAGTATACAAGACAACCGAGCTTGGGCGCAGCTCAATGGCGGACGGTGGAGGAAGCAAACAAGGGCATGAGAGCTTGAATCGGTGGCACTAATAGCATCGAGGATACTTGGGAGTCTATTTTTGCGGTTTACGGAAGAAGAATCTCCGAGGAGCTTACCCACGGCCATCCACGGGAAGAAAGGGCGAGGCGGCAGCAACATTTCGCATGGAGGAGACCAGGTTTTCTTGAGGGCTTTTGATGATTGAGCCTTGGAGATGCTATGGCCGGAAGGAATTGGAAAATGGTCTGCTCTATCTCTCGAATTGATGTCGGCTAGGAGCTCTGAAGCTTGGCCATGGAGGAAACGCAGGAAGTTCTGAAGCTGGCTTGAGGAGAAAGGAGAAGTGAGTGGAGGGGGAAGTGGAGCACTACCACTGGTGGTTCCCAAGGTGGCGTGATATCTGAGGCTTGACTGGCATCGATGGAAGGCTCTAGAATGAGGTCCCACATGGCAATGAAGGTCATGGTGGAGGCAAAGCAAATTGAGAATTGGCTGCCAGCTGCACGAGATAAAGCTCAATGGATAGGTTATCCATCATATCTGAGTTTTTATGAGAAATTTATTTCGTGATGAGTTTCCAGTTATCTGCCTACTGTAAAATTTTAAGATGAAAATACTATTCACAGAAATTATAATAATTCTGACAAGTTACAGTGCACATATTTCTATTTTCCTGATTTTGATTTACCAGACGATTCAAATATTTTTATAACTTTTTGAAACTTTGTTTTTCAAATTAATTTGAGCTAAGTATTCTTAAGTAAAATTTTCAGCTCAAGATATTGCTCCAGTATTTTATAAAAATTCTGACATTATGATTTTCAAATTTCGAGCTTCGCTTTTGAATTTGGAAAAGTCCTAAATTACATTATTAATTTTATGATATTTTAACCAAAGGTAGAAATTGCACTGAGGGTTTCATGATAAATTTTCCAGCTCCATTTGAGATTCCAATATTTTATGTAGATTCTGACAATACATTATTTTGATTTAAAAGTTGTCTTTTCATTTTATCTCTTCTTTTCTTCATGCATAAAATTTCAATTGCTGGCTAAAATGATTTAATTGCATGATCAGAGTTCTCATGGCAATTTTCTAAATTTTTACTTTTTGCATTATTGCCTTTTTCCTCTTTTTCATTCTATATTTCCATTCGTTAGATTTTTCATGCGAAGAATAAGTCCGAGGAAATCCAAATAAAACAAATATTGGCAAGAAACTCAGAAATAAATATTTTCAAATTCAAAATATTCATTTTTACTTTATTAAAATTTTCAGGATGTTACAGATCTACCCCCCTTACAGAAATCTCGACCCCGAGATTTGGTGAGTCTAAGGAAAAAGTATTTCTAAAAGAAGTTAGGAATCTCCTTATTGAGTCGGTCTTCTCGTTTCCAAGTTGCTTCTTCTTCAGAATGATTGCTCCGCTGAATATTGATCATCTTGTGGAATCTATTACGAGTATGACGTTCAGCTTCTCTTAAATGTATATTTATTTATTTTTCCGTTGGATGCTCCCGATAAGTTAAATCAGGGTGTAGATCGATTTCATTTAGTTGGATGGGCTCAGAAGGAAGATGAAAACATTGTCTTAATTGCGATGCCTAGAAGATATGATAAACACTGGAGCTAGGATGACAACTCTGGTCAGGTATTTAAAAGAAATGAAAATGTTTCCACAAAATGTGAACGGATGTGAGCAAAGGCAGCCAAGTTGCAGCGGGTCTGTGCAACAATTGTTGTTTTCACCATTTGATTGACCAAAGAAACGGGAGAAGCTTAACAGCTGAGCGTATGTGTGGTGATGGTAATCAATAGGGTTCGAATGAGGACGACTTTGATGACTCTGGCAGCTATAGCCATGGCAGTGTGCTTAGGGAAGATATGGGCAATGAACGCGCCGCAAGTGTTGGATTCAATTCACACGACGTCAATTGGAGCACTAGCGGAATGATGCTCTGCTGTAGCAGCAATTGGCTTTGCAATTTCCAGCTGAGGTCGACGCCGGTTCTAAAGGTTGCCGTGGCAAAGAAAATAACATGGGGTAACTGCCGTTGCAACGAAAAGGAGCAAGGGCAGCAAATGGGCAATCCATGTAATGTTGATGTTTGGCTTTGGCCAAGACACAAAGGGTTGGTTGCTTGCTGTCATGGAGCAGAAAAGTACATGTATGATGCTTTTATTCGATTACAGCAAACATTAGTGCCAAGGTTGGAGATTTTGGCATTCATTTTTCTTGGTTGGGTTCTTGCAACGTAGATGAGGTGCGTTAACAATTTGTACTGAGAATCGTTAGCAAGAACAAATTAGTGTACGAAGAGGCACACAATATGTTAAAACATTTGAGATGAATAAAAGGATGCATCTTAACCAGAATTGTTTGGAGAGAGCCAGAGGTTGACTTCAAGGGGAGTATTCGAATACAATTGCTATTTGAATAACTCAATGAATATTAATGAGATTAGTGGCAAATAAATCTCATTCAAGGCTGACCTTGTAAAACATATATATGAAGTGAAAGTTTACATTGAGTAAGGCAGCAACAATTCAAAGAATGAGCTGAGGGTCAGTGATAAGGCTAAGGATTTCATTACTCATTACTTTTAGTAGAGGTATTTAATGAATTGTGTCACAGGCATCCTGCAACAATATTTATTAGAGTATAGTTATTTAGATGGAATTCTATTGGGTTAGAGGCATTTTGCAACCACGCTTGACAAGATGTTGGAATCGGAGAAAGATGGTTAGATAAGAGTTATCTATATCATGAAGTAATATTTGATTCTTTCCAATTAACTCTAGTTGCGGTTTCTATGCAGATTATGTAATCTTCAGTTTGGTTTATAAGGCAACGTTTCGTTCTTTAACATCTTTTTAATAAAAATTTTCTTATTAAGCAGGGTTAGCACGTCGTAAATTTCAACCTAGTGGTTTAACATTCACGAGAGTAACCCGAAAGAATACAAAAGATTTGCAACAAAATTTCAATAACGTAGAAATACTATCTCTCGAATTGATGTCGGCTAGGAGCTCTGAAGCTTGGCCATGGAGGAAACGCAGGAAGTTCTGGAGCTGGCTTGAGGAGAAAGGAGAAGTGAGTGGAGGGGGAAGTGGAGCACTACCACTGGTGGTTCCCAAGGTGGCGTGATATCTGAGGCTTGACTGGCATCGATGGAAGGCTCTAGAATGAGGTCCCACATGGCAGTGAAGGTCATGGTGGAGGCAAAGCAAATTGAGAATTGGCTGCCAGCTGCACGAGATAAAGCTCAATGGATAGGTTATCCATCATATCTGAGTTTTTATGAGAAATTTATTTCGTGATGAGTTGCCAGTTATCTGCCTACTGTAAAATTTTAAGATGAAAATACTATTCACAGAAATTATAATAATTCTGACAAGTTACAGTGCACATATTTCTGTTTTCCTGATTTTGATTTACCAGACGATTCAAATATTTTTATAACTTTTTGAAACTTTGTTTTTAAAATTAATTTGAGCTAAGTATTCTTAGGTAAAATTTTCAGCTCAAGATATTGCTCCAGTATTTTATAAAAATTCTGACATTATGATTTTCAGAATTTCAGAGCTTCTGTTTTTGAATTTGGAAAAGTCCTAAATTACATTATTAATTTTATGATATTTTAACCAAAGGTAGAAATTGCACTGAGGGTTTCATGATAAATTTTCCAGCTCCATTTGAGATTCCAATATTTTATGTAGATTCTGACAATACATTATTTTGATTTAAAAGTTGTCTTTTCATTTTATCGCTTGTTTTCTTCATGCATAAAATTTCAATTGCTGGCTAAAATGATTTAATTGCATGATCAGAGTTCTCATGGCAATTTTCTAAATTTTTACTTTTTGCATTATTGCCTTTTTCCTCTTTTTCATTCTATATTTCCATTCGTTAGATTTTTCATGCGAAGAATAAGTCCGAAGAAATCCAAATAAAACAAATATTGGCAAGAAACTCAGAAATAAATATTTTCAAATTCAAAATATTCATTTCTATCACCGTTGTCCATTATTGTGCATGGACGACACATTCTTAACCGGAAAGTACATTCCCATGGTGAGGGACACGTATCCCGCCCATACGGACTCGGCTCTGCACAGTGCGGTACGTTGCGTCCTATATACGATCTCATGTACACTCAGTTCATAACCGTGCTAACTAATTCGTAATATCTTTTCCAGATTAATATGCTAGGCCGGGTCTACGAGGAGTCAGGGAGCTTTCTTTCACGTCTGACCAGTGGGTTTGACGTGACCAGAGAGAAGGTGACATCTTTGCTCATGAGGTTTTGGGACGGTTCGAGACGCACCCTCGAGTTGGCGGGATGCCGCCAGCCTCCCGATGTGGCTCACGGTGTGCCGCTTAGGGGAGGTAGGGGTGTTGCACGTACATCATCACATGCTACAGCCTCCTGTGCCACCGTCGCACCGCCGACTGCGAGAGGGCGAGCTGCTGGACACGCTGGTCTAGCTGCTCACGCTAGAGGTGAGTACTTAAATGCATTTTTCATGTTTTGCAATCATTTTTTGAATGCTCTCAACAATTCTTCATTTGCTACAGGTTCACAGGCACGGTGGTTCCTGTCTACAGTTTCACATGCACCTGACGACTACGAGGGGCAGGTTGATGATCTAGATCACGAGGACTACGATCACGATGATGTTGATGTGTCGAGATACTTCGTCGATGCGGATGAGCCTGAACCATCACAGTTGCAGAGAGCACCACCACCGACGCAGCCTTCTCAGCCGAGTACACCACACCTCCAGCTATACCACAGAGGGCCCACCGTGCGCCGATGCAGTTGACGTACTCACAGGGGCAGGTTCAGAGGAGGCCTGCTCAGCCGTGAGGAGCCACCCAAAAACAGGGCCAACAGTAATTTCTTATGTTTTGGATTATTGGTACTTTTAATCTTATATACTTAATTAATCCTTCCAAATATGTTGTACGAACTATTGTATTTGGTTATGGAATACTATTGTTTTAGCCTTGTTTAAGCCTATTGTGTTTTTTTATTTTTGCAAATAACCTCCGTGAAGATAAAATTATACATTTCGCCTCCTCGCAACACTTTTTTCAGGATGATTAGACAACTCACGGGTGTGTTGCTTTGTTAGTGCGATGTGACAGTACGATGCTAGCAGCTTTCTCAGATTGATTCGACAACACTCTGCACACCACCAAGTGACAAAACACTGCCCATCTCAGACCAACGGACAACACACGGCAACCTCAGAGGGAAGTGACAACACCCTGCCACCCACCGCTTTTTCAGACTGAAACGACAACACGCTGCAGCCCACTTTTTCAGACCAGAGTGGCATATAAAACCATTCCCCACCCAAGCAACCCTTCTTCCCTACCCCAACCTCCACTTCAACCCGCAAGCACACATAAACATCTCCCACTCCCACTTCACCATGGCTGGATCTACTAACAGAGTAATCTCGTGGACACCAGATATGAGCAGCGTAGCCCTTCATTGCACGATGAGGGTTACGCGTAACAGGGAGGATGATCTGTTCAAGGAGGAGAATCTAAATAAAGTGGTGTCCAAATTGCAAGAGTTGCGTCCGACATCATTGAGACATGACGAGACAATATCTGGCTTGAGCCTTATAAGCTCCGACGACCTCAAGACGCACTTGCAATGGTGACGTCAAAGATATTTAAAGGTGTACGAACTAACCAACCACCTTTCTGCTAACGGTTTCTCGTCAATATCTCGTAGAGTACTGATGCAATCCTTTTCCCCGCTGTCCTGCAATCCTCATCAGCAAGGCAAGCATATAGTTCCCCCCTATAAATAACGGTCGACGAATCCTCCGTCTTCATCAGTCACTCACTCACCTGCATATCGCCCACGTTGCTCACTGAGGAAGAAATTACCAAGCACAATTTCGAGCAATGGCGGCAGGATTGCAGGTGTTCGGGCAGCCGGCGTCCACCGACGTCGCGAGGGTCCTAACCTGCCTCTTCGAGAAGAACATTGAGTTCGAGCTCGTCCGCACCGACACGTTCAAGAAGGAGCGCAAGCTCCCCGAGTTCATCAGGCTACGGGTATTTCGATCCATTCACTTTCCTGGGGTTCTTCGAGATGAACTAGATAGAAGATTCGTTGGTTTCATTCCTGTCGCGTGTCTCTGCAGGATCCGACTGGGCAGGTGACTTTCAAGCACGGTGACAAAACTATTGTCGGTAAGACCACAATGCTGAACCAGCACAATTATCTTGATTCGAATTTAACAGCCTTCATTCAAAGACAGAAATGGGCGGCATTGCAAACAAACTGTCAACATATACACCTGATGATGGTTGCTTGTTCTTGTTTCAGTGACTCTTACATGGATCACTCAATTAATAGGCAATTAATTCGGTTCTTCCATTGTGCCAGATTCAAGGGCTATTTGCCGGTACCTGTGCACTCAATTCCCAGAAAACGGCAACCGGAAGGTCTACGGCACGGGTTCGCTCGAGCGGGCATCGATCGAACAGTGGCTCCAAGCTGAAGCTCAGAGCTTCGATGCTCCTAGCTCCGAATTAGTCTTTCACCTCGCATTTGCGCCCCAGCTGAAGATGAAACCTGACGAGGCCCGCGTCGCGGAGAACGTGAAGAAGCTCCAGCAGATGCTCAGCGTCTACGATGAGATACTGTCCAAGAACAAGTTCCTGGCTGGTGACGAGTTCACCCTGGCCGACCTGTCTCACCTCCCCAACTCCCATTACATCGTCGGCTCACAAGAGGGCAAGAAGCTGTTCACTTCCAAGAAGCATGTGGCGAGGTGGTACGAGGCCATCTCGAGCCGTCAGTCGTGGAAGCAGGTGGTGAAGATGCAGAGCGAGCATCCTAGCTCGTTCGAGTGATCGATCGGCCTGATCGGTTGTGCGCCGAGCTCTTCGTCGACGGCTTCGTCAGGCTTCATACCGTGATGTTGTTGCCAAGGTCCCTCGTCTACGTACGTACGTTGTCGTGTCGGCTAAAATAATATGAAGCCTTCCCTGCGGTGTCCCATGTCTTCCTTTTTGCAACGCCGTGTCTTTCCGGGAGTTGTATCGACGGGTTACTTCCAATTCAATAAATAAATGCGCCCGTGCCGTTTTGCTCGTTTGCAGTTCATTTCGCTTGTGAAGCTCAATTTGGAAATAGCACAGCAAGTCTCGAATGCTCTAACTATAATCTTGATCGGTCTAATGCCCACATGCTTAATTTCTTATGCAGTAGGTCGTTGGTACATTATACTCATTATACTGTTAGTATACGGTAGATAGTAGAAATCAAATATAGCCATTGATTGTTGAAGGTATTACTACGTACTATCGGAGAAAATATAAATAACCAATATCTGATCTGATCCATCAGATCGAAAAGAATGAAAGGTTTATACTGAATTTTGTGAGTTTAAAATTGTGTCAATGACGACAGGAACCACTGGCTCTCTGGCAGTGACATCAACTGAAACTCTACCTTCACATCAACATTTGACTCACCGGGACTAAACAGGTTATGTATAGGATGTCAGAGCAAAGTTCTCATTGCTGTCTTCATTTTGTGTGCAACGCTGAAATACCTAAAAATGCAGATGTTGAGAGAAATGAACAGCATTTATTCTGGACAAACTATTCAAAGCCGTCATTTGAGTTACATGTTGCGTCTTAAAGCTCCAGCTCACTTATTGGCATATCCCTTTGCATGGTCTTATTATAGAAGAATTTTTACAGTATATTCTACTGGTAGTAGGGGTGGTAGTAGAAATCAAACCTGGCTATTGATTTCTAAGGGGTGTTATGGATTTTTTTGTGTTAAGTTTTTTGAAGGTGTATTGATTAAGTTATATTGTACATTTAGGGCAAACAAACTACATCCATTTGATTTGAAACCAGTGGACGAGATTAAACCGGCGTGAGACCTCTGCTCATTTGTATGATATGTTGAGTGCTGCAACTCCAAAACAACGTATGGCGAGAAACAAGCACAGTATGGTTCGGCGGAGAAAAGTTTCCATGATTAATGATTTGATTGATACTTAATGGCTACCGAGAAGAAAAATATGGAAATCAACCAAGTCATGAGAAAGAAGAGGAAAATGCAACGCAATTCGGTTTAATATGTAAATTTAGCTATGGGTGTACAATTACTAATTTGTCCCTGATACAATTATAATTCCACATAATTGGTGGAGAAGTATAGCCAAATCCTAACTCATCTAATCCATTAGATTGAAGACAATGGATGGTCCACATCTACTGATGTCTACCATAAAAGAGCTCTATTATAGGCTAAATGAAAATTGAGTAGTGCTTTTGTGCATTACCCTCCCAATACAAGTTGCACAAATTTTAAAGCACACGAAAGGGTAAGTATTCATCATCTACCTTTTATTTATGATTTAATATTTGTGCAACTCTCAAATAATGATGTATAGAAGGCGCACCACCTATAAATATTTTGTGGGGAAAAGCCTCTGCATACTGATGTATCTAGCCATGTGAGGCATTTGAACCTACAAATTCGTTACTTGACAGTTCTACATGAATTCCCGAAACACTAGGAAAAGTAACTGTTGGGCAGGTGTCATTATCTTTGAACCGTCATTGAGTCCGTTACTTTTCATTATCTTGTGATTGACGAAAAATGATGGGAAGATTGTATCATGATTCATGGATCTCTTATGAATCTTTTTTAATTTAAAAACTCAGAGAAAAGAAAAGGCAATATATCCTTTATTAAGGACTTAATTATATCTTGGTATGCCCAGTGTTCTATGTCCATGTGATGGTGGGAGAGGAAGAGATTTGGGAGAGATGAGGAGAGCTATAGAAGAGATCAGCCATGAAATTGGAGGTTGTTGTGGAGGAAAGGATTCATGTGTTAAAATGCTGCGTGTGCTGGGAGAGGAAGAGACTGGGGATTTTGAGAGAGAAGCGTACGGGAGAGATTGGAGATTGCTGGCAAAGGAAGAGACACGAAGGAAGAGAAGATGCTGGATGCAGTATAGCTTGCTTTGGACTAATTAGGTTACATTTTCTGTTCATCGTCAGTTTAGTATTGGGTTAAGGTACAATAATTTATTTTAATTTAATGGTAAATTGGCATGATGTGTTAATGTTTGGCGATTGAATTTTCCAACACTATAACATGCTTTTTTTTAGTTTACTCTACTTGTAAAGCAGAAATGTGTTGGCAGTTTTAGAGTTGATCTGAACCAGGATTTTTTTGGAGTTGATTTGAACCGGGAGTTGATCTAAACTGTTAGAGTGTTTTTGGAGTTAATTTGAACCATTATAATTTGGACCCACCAGATAGATGGCCAGATCTTTTCGGGTTAACGTGGGAGCTTCTTCAGAGTACCTAATTAGTATGGAGATAGATAGTAAGATTATTGGTGGCACTTTGTAATGGACATATCGAATATATTTGATTTGATACTTCCCTTAGTAAGCAACTAGGGGACAGATTAAGGCTGAAACCAGCATCTCTTTTCCCTACTTTTCTTTTATGTATTTCTTTCCTCTCTTAAATCTTCAGATCGTGCTCAATGGTCACTCACTCACTCTTGATAAAGTAGACAAATTGTACTGTTCTCTGATGAACATCCTCACCTGATTGCTCGTGGGTGTTATCATTCCATGATACACAAGACAATCTTGGAGCAGAGATAAGCCTTCTCTTTCCCTTTGGTGTCCAGCACTTTGCACTTTAGGTCTTTACCCTTCAATTTCTAGCTTTAGATTTACCTCTTGGCAGAGGCGGATCTAGAAAAATTGGTCGTCGGGGTCATCGCCGACATGCGGCCTACAAGCTG
Source organism: Guadua angustifolia (assembly GCA_036346375.1). NCBI lineage: Eukaryota > Viridiplantae > Streptophyta > Magnoliopsida > Poales > Poaceae > Guadua > Guadua angustifolia. The sequence continues at coordinate 54,639,510 of CM070511.1, forward strand.
CTTGCTTTCGGATGACTGGTCAGACTGGATGAGCACTGGACTGGAGTCCAGACTAATCTGTCACCAGAGTTGTCAACAGTGTTTAACGGAGGGTATAAAGGGCTAATACAAGAGCAGTGGTTCACCGGACCCCGGCCCCTCTACTGCACATCCGCCCCTTCCTCTTGGGAAGCAAAGCCTTTTGTGCTCCCCACTCTGGCATGCACATAAGCACACACCCGAGCTGGCCAAGCACGCACACTCTTCTGCGGCCTTCCAATTTAGTTCCGAGCTCTGCCTAGGGGTGGCAATGGGGATCCGTTCCCCGATCCCCGGCGGGGAATTTCTCTATTAGGGTACTGGTATGAGAAGAAATCGTCCCCCGTGGGGATGGAAACGGGGAAAATTATTCCCCTATCGGGGATGGCGGGGACGGGGACGGGGAATTTTTTTCCCCGCGGGGACCCGGTTGGGGATCCAAATTTAGTTTAATCCAATTTAGTTATTAGATTACAAACATATTCTCTAGCCTATCATATTCACATTTTCATAAACGGGACAACATAATCTTTAATGAATACATGTATTTTTTTTCCTTGTCTGTTGATATGATTTTAGAGTTAAAATGGTTATAAGAACTCTTCTCTTGTGTGAAATTTTCGTGGGGATGGATCCCCGACAGGGCCCCGATACCCGAACGACGATGAGGACGGGACGGAGAGACACTCCCCGGCGGGGAATGCCCCCCGTTGCCACCCCTAGCTCTGCCTTCACACTTCACAGTACAGAACTTACCCACGCACTGAAATGGCGTCGGCGAGCGTGAAGGTTTTCGGGTCACCGACCTCGTCCGAGGTTGCCCGTGTGCTCAGGTGCCTCTTCGAGAAGGACGTCGAGTTCCAGCTCGTCCGTGTCGACGCGTACCGTGGCCCCAGCCGCATGCGAGGTCTACAAGTCCATTTGCCTTCTGCTGAATAATGCCCCAGCCCCAGTATGTGCTTTGTTCGGTACTGTGTTTTTCTACCTATCGCCGTGTAATCAAATGTTAGCCCCTTCTTTCAATGAAATTGAAGTTTTGATTGTGTCAAAGAATTCAGTTTTATTCTCTCTAAAAAAGAACTCACATTTGTTTTTTATTCAAATCTCCAAATCTTAAAGCGAACGAAAGGGTAAGTAATCAATATCTATCTTTCATTCATACTTTAATTTTTATGTAATTTAAAAAAAAACATGGAAGCACCTCTCATCTCGATATAATTGTGAATCAACGAAGCACATGTTGGAAATCTAGGTATTATTATTGTTTCAGATTTGAATATTAAACTAATCTCCAAACTGATTAAAGACAATAGGCAAGACAATAGGCACCACATGCTACTGAAAAATAGATCCAGAAATTTCATGTATGAGACGAACAGAGAATTCTTACGATGGGATTGATGACGAAAAGGAAGCAAAGAAGAGCGACCGTCGTAGGAAGTAGTCGACGTCGTGGATCGCGCCCAACGCCCGTAAGGTGAAGAAGAGCTCGAGCGGTCGCTAGCTTGCGCTGCCCGAAACCTTATTGCCGCCCGTGCGTGTTCTCGCAGCGGCAACGGTTCAGAGATCCCGCTCTCCTTGCCTCGCGGTGCACGCCGAAAGGAAGGTCGGTGAAGAACAAGCAGCACGAAGACGCAACACAGTGAATGAACGCGAGCGCAAGAGACAAAAAGCTCAATTTGTCTGGACGTCTCCAGAATTTATAGTCTTGCACCAATAACGGTCAATAAATTGACCGTTATAGCACCATTAAACGCTAGTAACTGCTGTCATCAAACAGACTGTTTCAATTGAAACTGACGCCATCATGGAGCGCTAGTAATCGCTTTGTCATCAAACGTATCGTTTCAATTGAAACTGACGCCATAATGGAGAGAAACCGAAAAATAAAAGGGTTTAAACGTGCCAGGAATTTAATCCACGGCACGGCGACTCACAAGTCACAAGTCACAAGTCACGCGGGAAAAACACGCGGTAATTCACGAAATACGCGCGCGCGCGTGTGTGTGACTTTAGCCGTGCTCCTCACCCTCCATATGCCTCATTACAAGGCATGGTGGGAGCTCTCCCTTTTAAATTGACTTTCTCTCCTCTTAACTGGCAATATGGTATTAATTTTTTGTAGCTTTGGCATTAGAGATAAATGGGCCATGGGCCTCATTTCTAGCAGCACAACCATAGTAAAGCACAAGGGACTTTGTTCCAAGGAAAATGCTACAATTACATATTCCACAGGCACGATGGTGTAACGTGTAAAATTTAGGAAATTTGGTTATATTCCTCGGCCCCTCTCAGCTCTCGGGAGCATCGTACCAGGACACACCCGAATCGCAGCCGGATTACTCTACCCCTGTGCCACAGGGCCGGTCTAGGAGAGACGTTCGTCCTCTGTCGCCACTCACGTACCCTACGGACCAAATCAGGAAGCGTGGCCGTGACTTGTTGTCCAACTATACTTTTGTAATGCCTTTAACTTCAGCACCATGTTGTATAATTGTATGAACTCAGTGTTAGCGGAACTTTTTACCTTATCCATCTCAATTAGTAACATGTGTGCCTCTTCCGATTTTCGCACGTTTGTGCTGGAACAACGTCCGACCTACTCGCCTATAGATAAGTGGTAACCTGCGTTGCGTAAATTGTTCGTGATTTTTCTCGTATTTTCTAGGCCATATCTGGTGGGCCTCGCAAGGCTACGAAAACCCCTAAGTAGCCACAATTTCGGGGTTTTGTGGCCACGTATGCCTTTTCGATTTTCGCACGTTCGTGCTGGGGACAACATCCGACCTGCTCACCCATAGATAAATAGTAGCCTACGATGCGTAGGTCACTCGTGATTTTTTTTCGTATTTTCTAGATCGCATCCGATGAGCCTCGCGAGGCTACGAAACCACTAAGTAGCCACAATTTCGGGGTTTTGTGGCCACGCGTGCCTTTTTTTATTTTCGCAAATTCCTGCCGTGAGGACGAATAGTTCGGAATTTTTTTATTGCAAAACGAGGGTGAGAGAGGGAGATTAGAGGTAGGGCGATTCTCAAATCAGAAGTTACTGCAGAAAATAAGGTAGGCTACACTCTTTATTACGACTTAAAATTGGGAGGAGCATCACGAACAAGGAAAATAATAGTTACAACTTGACGTTTACTAAGTGCATCGAGGCCACTTTCGCTTCGCCCATACCTCCGGTGGAGCTTCTCTAGCACGACGTGCCCTTTTTCGTTTTCTCTCTCTCTCTCGGCCTCCTCCTCCGCTTTCTTTCTACGTGCCTCCTCGCATACGGCGTCATGCTGCTCTTGAATCTGCCGCCTGAACTCCTTGTCTCGGTTGGCTTGATCAAGGAGCCTTTGGTATTCAGGGTTGATCTCCATGTCAAACCACTGCTCAAATTCACACAGTGGTGAAGGCGACTGCATGAAACATAAATTAGCATAGTTTCATATAGAAATATTACGAAACACGTATGATTATTGCTATATGACGATTCTTCATGCTCTTCTCTGACGAGTCAAAGGCGTAGTTGTGGCACTTCCAATATCTCCTCTTTCAAGTTGGAATTTCCCAAGAGCGAACAAGCTTGCAAGGATCTCTACACATAAACATCGGTGGGACAGCCCCACGAGGTAAGAATATTTCCTGATACGCTGAATTGCGCGGTCAATCCCAAGCGTCTCCCTCTTCCTTTGCTTTTCCCTTTCCCTTTCCACTTGCACGCCTCGACATTTTGGGTTGATCCTATACTACCTTTTATTCTTTCCTCCCTCTCTTTTTTCTCTTCTCCTTCCCTTCTCTCTTCTTCTCTCTCTTTTCTTTCCTTTTCTCTCGATTTTGCTTTTCTTCTCAGTCTCGCTCGGTGAGATGGAAGACAGGCGGGGTGGATGTTATAAAGGGAACCTATCGCCTTTATATTGGGCGATAGCCCCATATTAGAGCGATATATCTCCCGAACGCACACCGCCCTGACGGCCATTAACGCCTAGGGACGACGATTGACTGCCGAGGGTTCCTATCGTCCGAATATGGGGTGATCATCCTATATCCGGGCGACGGGCGTCCAATTTCATAATTTTTTCTATAATTATTTTCGAAAAAAAGATTTAAAATAAATATTAAATAAAAAAATTCTAGCTTTCTACCCAACTGTGGCCCAGTCAAGAGCAAAAGCCCGTGTAATAGCTGATCGACTGTCATGCAAAGGCCCATCTTAATGTAGGATATCTATGCTACTCGACTGGACTGCACGGCCCGTGGTCAACACTCTTTACAGGGCCAATATCCCCTAATATTATCGTTTAGGCCCATAGAAGGCCGCGTTACGTTACTTTTTTGGTGCCCGGCCAAGATACCTTTTGGTCCCATTTACGACCGCGACCGGGTTACGGCCTATTAAGACTAAATGGCATGCCCATACCAACTTAAAGCCCATTTAGAATTACTTCATAGTTTCGGGCCCATCCACGGTTCATTTGTTAGTCTTGGGCGCATGCACGGCGTATTCAGACCAATTCCTTTCTGCTCACCAGGCCCGATCAGACCATTGTACGGAGGTTTGGGCCCATTCACGGTTCATTCATAGTTACGTTAGAACGTCCCAATTCCAATTCCAACTCCAAAACCACGCCCTTTTTGCAGGACCCGACAGCGGGCGGGTGTGGGACCAGTGAATCCTGCCGTTGAGTGTTGGCAATGTTTGCCGTAAACACGACGGCAGAGGATAAACTTCTGATTTTACTCCGGTCCCCCGCGCGGACCAGAACTCGCTCGCCAACTCTACCCTCCTAAGCTGGAGTGACAATCCCGCGCTGCCGGGCTCGGCGAGAGAAACGGTCGCGCTTTATCCGGCGTTCTCTCCGCGTCGGAGGACGATGCGGCACTCGTCAACTCGTATCAGCGACAACTTACGAGCCACGCCCGAGCTCTACTAGTCTCCAGTACGTACCAACTGGTGTTCGTGTCCCCCGTTGATCCACACGGCCGGACCGCCGGCTATTGCAGGCTTGCGGCGAATAGCCTGTTTACATCGGATTCATCTTGAACTGGCGGCTCATCCTGGGCAAGTCCCTCTATACCTTCGAACTTTTTCTGATTTCTCAAGGAGAGTCACAATGGCTTTTGGACGACCCTGGGCTGAAGCCCCGGCAGGCGCACAGGGCCTGTCTCCACTGCTGCTGCATAAGCATTACTAACTTTAATTAATGAATGTCAATAATGCTGCATCTGTGTAACCTATCAAAGGGGAGTTAACTTGAGCGACTATTTGCTTGAGGTACCAAGAACGGTTGTGTTAGAACACATTAGCTGAAATTTGCTCGAGAACATGCCAATGGAAATCCGTATTCAACCGAGATACAGCACAGGGTGGAACAGCCGAGTTTGTTTGTGCGGGACTTGCTCCGTAGGCTGTTGACTCGTACAGGTGAAGCATCACTGGTCTCATGTTTTGCTTGATCACAACATGACTCACATATGTGCGCTAGGGGCTGTCTATATGGAGAATGTGTTAGAAAAAAAGACTCATAGACCGGTCTATCTTATTGTGGTTAAGATTAGGCTCAATGGATCACATTGGTTTATTTTATATGTTTTAACTTGGTTAAATGGGCATGGAAATAGGGGGTCAGAAATAATCCACCTGGAAGGAATGAGGAATACATAAAAGGTCCCCTCCCCTAATCTCAAGGGTGCGTTTGTTTTACATAATTGAATATTAATGGGAATCCTAAACATTTCTAGTTATTTTATCCTCATGAAATAGATTACCGGTAAATGGTAATATAACATTGCCGTGTTTGATAAAGTTCGTTCGTTTACCAGAGGATTCCAAGGAATATTAGGTTGTTGCCTTTGAGTCGAACATGTGTGGGAATGTAACACTAATGCAATCAACAGAAATAGATCACGAGGAAATCGCACTAGCCAGAGACCTTCTCTTGAGAAAAAAAAATCACTTCAATTAGATTCCTATGGTCCAGTAATGCATGATTCGAGGAATAATTGATGAAATGCCTCACTTACTTGTGCCATTGATCATTTGCCCCAGATGTCTCACTGACATGTAGGCTCTGGGGCAAATGATTAATTGTACTAAGTAAAACAGGGCAAATGATCAATTTCCCCTTCAAGGGGTCTGCATGAGACAATACTCTCGCATGACCTTCATCACAGAGGGAGACGCAAACACTAGGTTTTTCCATATCAAGGTGAATGCACACGGGCAGACGAACTATATCCCATCCATCTTAACAGACAAGAGCACCGCATGAACCAAAGAAGACAAACATGATGAGCTCTTCCGTTTCTTTCGACAGCAAATAGGGATGAAAAGAGATAGATCACATACTCTCAATTGGGCCACATTGGGTATACCTGTACACGATCTAACCGACCTAGAAGAACTGTTCCATGTTGACGAAGTAAGGGACACGGTCTTCTCAGTGCACCCCAAAAAGGCACCGAGTCCATACAGTTACATAGGTCTGTGTTTACAAAAAATGCTGAAATATCGTCAAGGACGACCTCATGGCAGTGATCCAACGACTATACAACCTCAACAGTCAGAATATGCACATCCTAAACATGGCCAATATAGTGTTGCTACCTAAGAAACAGGATGCGGCCATCGTCTTAGATTTCAAGTCGATCATCCTTGTCGGTGTTTCGTATAACCGACAAGTAGATTTGTAAGTCTAGGGGCCGCGCGTCCCCGCTCCTTGAATGGTTAGACTCGGGAGTCCAAGATTTATACTGGTTCAGACTGAATGTCCCTACTTCCAGTTCGTGGTAATGGATCTTGTTGCTCTAGGTGTGGTGGATTACAAGCGAGAGCTAAGGACAGGCCCCTAGCGCTCGTCCGAATGAGGAGGCCCGGGAGCGATGAACGCCCACTCGGGTCGGACAGCCCGAATGGGGTCTGGAGAGTGAATGGGATAAAATGCGGGATATCGAGAAGTCTCCCTCCCGTCCCAGAGGGCCTGCCTCCCTTTATATAGTCGGAGGGGGCAGGTTACACGGGAGAAGAAGAGAAAAGGTAGGGGTAGGTTACATCCGGGAGTCCCGGTCCTCGGTCTTGATGACTGACATTTCCTGTTCGTCCCACGCTGGGTTGGTAGACACAGCCGATAATGTCCCGTTGGAAAGGTGCGCACCTGCCCTCTGTTACTTTGCCGATGCTTGACGTTGTTCCGCCGTGTTTGTCTTGGGACGGGCGCGCCCTCATCAGGCTCGACGAGGCGATGGATCGCGTGTTCGTCCTAGCGGCCCTTGTGCCACCCCGGGAAGGAGCTACCTACCCGGCATGGGGCGTCGTGTCCATGGGACAGGCAGCCAGCTCGGAGTTATCCGTCAAGCGGTGAAGATGTATCGAGGCTTGGTCTGGGGACCGACCGGAGACTGTGGGAATTCCCGACCAGTAGCCCGTTTGGTGCCCGTGAGGTCGTCCGACTAGTGGCCCGGTCGGAACGCTCCAGAATACTAAAAAATATGATCTTGAAATGGGCGTATACTTCGGTGTGGGATACCCTTGGTATGAGTATTCGTCAAGCCTCATCCACAATGTCGAAAAGATCCAAATTGTCTTCATCAAGCACAGATAACTTCCTATACACCAAAAACCTCAACAATGAACTTCACATGAGAAGAGTTCTAGCACTTTTTATCAAACTAGACATAGTCAAGGTGTTCAATTCCATTAGCTAGGGGTACCTCCTAGAGCTCTTAGAACACATTGGTTTTAGGCAACGCTGGAAAGATTGGGTCTCCAGGATTCTTGCATCGTCCTCCTCCAGGATCCTACTTAACAGAATCCCAGGGTGGACAGTGAAACATAGGAGAGGACTTTGATAGGGAGATCCGCTCTTGCCGATGCTATTCATTTGGCTTTGGACCCACTTCAGCCTTTGATTGCAGAAGTGGCATGACAAAACCTACTCAGCTACATATTATCTTAGGTGGCTAAGCTCCACATGTCCCTATATGCCGATGATGCAGCCATTTTTGCCAACCCAGATAGGTGAGAGCTGCAGACCATCCAGACTGCCCTCACTATCTTCAGTGGAGCAACAAGACTAGAAGCGAACTTCAATAAGAGCGAAATATATCCCAAAAAATGTGCTAACTTGGATATGGCATCCAGTTTTCAAGGACTCCTGGCCCAAATCAAGGCATTTCTATGCAGGTACCTAGGACAACCGCTTCACCCAACAAAACTTAAAAGAGTGGATGAGCAACCGCTAATTGACAGGGTTGGAGCCAGGCTATCAAAATGGAGAGGGATGTTGCTTTTGAGGGCGCTCAACTGGCCTTGGCGGATTTGGTGCTCACGTCCTTTGCAACATATCACTTGACAGTCTTCCCATTGATTAAATAGGCGACCAAAAAGCTTGATAGGCTGCAAAGAAACTTCATTTGGTGAGGCAAACAGGAGTGCAAAGAAGGTCATTGTTTAGTAAATTGAACCAAGGTGTGCAGGCCGAGAGTCCTAGGCGGGCTAGAGACCAAAATGTTCAACAAATTTGGATGGGCGCTCTAAGTTCACTGGTTGTGGTACGAGTGGAAAGATCAAGAGAGGCCATGGGTTGGGATAAGCACTAGATCGTCTTGGAAAATGGTGCAAAGGCAAAATTCTAGACTTCCAACTGGATAGAGGGAACATCTCCAAAGCTAATAGAACCTCATTGCTTTCAGTTGGTGCGGAGAAAGAACAAAACGGTGCAAGAGGAACTTCATAATGGCAACTAGCTCACCCCACCGAGAGGAATAACATCCGAAACACAGTTTGATAAATTAATACTTTTATACAAGAAGACGTATTTTGGATATGATTATGGACGGCAAATGGAGAATTCTCACCAAAAACATCATATATGATACAATTCCATGGCTCGACGATGGATCAAAACTACAAAATCATTTGGCGTGCGAACGTGAAAAATAGGTGCAAGTTCTTTACATGGTTCTTTCTTCAAGATAGGATATTAACAGCTGATAGATTGGCGATGGGAGGATGACCTCACAACTTTGTTTGTCCTCTATGTGGATCAGACGATGAATTGTTTACACATCTGCTACTCCTCTACCCTTTTGCTAGGCAGATATGGCTGAGGGTCTTCCAATGGAAGCACATAAATCCACTATCGCTGCTCCTTGCTGGCAAGCCATCCGCCTCTTCCTGGTAGCAGTCCATTCGATGAAACACACCAAAGCAATGGCGAAGGGAGGTCGGTGGGATATTAATCTATGGGTTTTGGAATCTATGGAAAGAAAGGACGAGCAAAATTTTCAACAATCAAGATATCAAATCGTACAAATGGTCATTAGTCTCATTTCACAAGACGTGGGCAATCGACAGATGGCATGGAAAAACGACTATAGTCAGCCACCCGTTCATCTGTAACTACAGACTACTTACAAGAGCCCTAGAGGAAGGTGCGCAACACACAAATTAATAGGACAATGAGGAAAACTATGATCTAAATACAAAGACAGTGCTATGTTGCTATGTCCTAGTTGTCTTTTGTGGCCTCCGCTAATGGGAACCACATATACATAACTACTCTACTATACTTTAATGGAAAATAGCAGTTCTCCTGCTACCTTGTTAAAAAAAACCACAAACTACCGGAATCTAGGTACATCTGCAATCTTCTATTCCCATCAATAAGAGTCAATTTAATAAATAGTTGCATCTACTATTCTCTCTTGCATATTTGTCTCCATATATATGGATTGATCATCTATTGCTCGGTGATTATTGTGGTCATCTGGTATTCCCTTGGCACTCTTGTTGCTATGTATTGAATTTGCTACGTTGGTAGCACAATTTGTCCTATTATATATTACCATATATTCGCAAATGTTGTTAGTAACATGGTTCTTCCCTGTAGACAAAATTAATTCCACTATTTCATGAGCATGTCCTTGTTTTAGTTTTTTCTTTCTTTCTCAAATTCACAAACTGTCACATCTCTGAATAACAAGAGTGTTGTGAGAGTTCGTATGTCAGTGATTGCATTGCAGGTCCAGGTTGTGTCCCTGAAGGCCTGAGCCAAGTTATGTCAGAAGGTGCACAGTCTCACAGATATGCTATTCTATTCGAGGCATTTCTTCAACCTGATATATGCCATCAATGAATTTCCAAAATTTTCTCAACTTTGACATTCAAAATGGAAGAATTGCATTTTTTTTAAGATAATGGAAGATTCTGTTTTCCAGCCTCTGCATCGTTAAATGCACACAACCAACTATTTATTATAAAGTTTCAGAAAAAATAATAACAAAAGAGAGCCCTAACATAAAAGTTTGAACAAGCTATCAGAAACAAAACATAAAGTTTTAATCTACACACAATCTTTTATTAAATTGCCATCTATGTTTGATGAAGAGATCCCGAAGCACCATTTCCAATGAGTTGCATGCCGATAACACCACTTCCTGAGCTTCCTAATGCTGCAATATAGACCACGATCATAACTAGTTGGTGCAAAACTAAATAATATGCAATGGAATGGAATTTCTTTTGTTCTTAAAAATCACATCATTGCGATATAACCAAATAAACCAACACAAAGCAGCAGTCCCAATCAAAATGTGAGACCTCAAATCTTTTCCCATCCTGAATAATCAATTTCCAAATATATTAGTTGTGCTACTAGGAGGTGAGAGATTAAAAGCCACTTGTATAACGCGTCATGCAAAACGAGCGAAATAGCAGTAAAAAAAGAGATGTTGTATAGTTTTCTCATTGTTAAAAAAATAATATTTTTTGCTAACATTCTAATTTCTTTTAGAGAGGTTATCTTTTGTCAATATTACAACCGGAATTGCATATGCTATTGAAACCGGAGGTAAGTTTTAATATGGCATATGTGATCACTTCCTTTTTCTGAAATTTCAGATCATAATATGTTGTCTTTCTGCCCAGAATTATGTGCAGTATACATATTCATTTGGCCTACATGAGAGGCTGTGTTTAAGTATATTACTTATCTTTACTCATCAATCTAAACTTTTGAGTAAACTAGTCGGTGCATGTAACTCAATATAGTATTAGAGTCAAGAGGTTCCGAGTTCAAGACATAGCTAATGCAATATTAAAACAAATAATTGTGGCCATTTTGAGTCTACATCTTAGACCTGGTAGAGATTAGATGTAGAGTAGTGCTTCAATGCTTTCCCTCCCAATACAAGTTGCATAAATTTTGAAGCAAGCGAAGGGTAAGTAATCACTATCTATTATTCACTCATGCTTTAATATTTGTGTAACTGTCAAAAAAAAAGTATAGAAGCACCCCTCTTAGATGTAAGGGTGAGTGTTGAAGCTTATTGCTATATGCCTTCGTAAGATTAAAGTTTTAAGTGAATTGGTTGATAAATGCAGAGCAATAGTATGATTTTCCCCCTCTGAACACAGGACACTGGATTGCTTCGAATCCGACAGCTGTGACATGAAGTAGGAGCATTCAACGCTTTTCTCATATTCCAGTTCCCTGAGGTCGCTGATAGGTAAGAAGTGCAGAGATTTATAAGGTTGTTTGGTTCCAGGCTAGCAATCTACCTCAGTCCAACCTGGCATTGCCTTCCTGGATGAATGGATGGAGTCATGAACAAAGTACTGCGTGAATGTGTACTCTTTAGAGTAAAATCCATGCCACTCTGCGAAACAACTGGTAATGCATTTGGTTATTCCAGTCGAATTCCTGGTTTAATATGCGGATCGTAGGAGTATTAAACGATGTTATACAGGTTTATGACAAATACGGGTTTATTTACAAGTAAACATATCCTGCATGCACATAGCCCTTTTTGTACACACAGTGTACAGACCATTAACAAAAGTCACGAAAAATTCTGAAAAAAATTATAGATGTACTTCATAGATTGCCCTACCTATGTATGAAGTTTCAAGATCAAATTCATTTTATATCGAGAGTTAAATTTTCTCTTTTTTGTAACTCTCGATATAAAATGAATTTGAACCTACAATTTTATATAAGTAGAGTAATCTATGAAGTACATCTATAATTTTTTTCAGAATTTTTCGTGACTTTTGTTAGTTGGTGTGCACGATGTGTACACGGGAAAGACTGTGTGCACAGGATAAATTGCCTTACGACAAATACAGTGGTGCTGGAGCGAAACTTGACCTCGGCCTGAAGGGCAATGGCTTAAGGCCTGACCTAATTAGTAATAGAGTGGTGCAGCCCGAGGGGTCAGCCTGAGGCTTGAGGGCCCAATCGGAGCACGGGAGCAGCTTTTCCTTCCTAGCTTCATGAGTTCATCACCTGCTCGGCGCATGAGGTCACGCCCTAGGCTCTCCTCACGCTATTGCCACCATCCTCGCCTGGAGCCTCGAAGCAGACCCCGTCGACTTGGAGCTGCTCCTCCCCTGCACTTGAAGCGGTGACATCAGAGCCTCGAAGCAGACCCCCTCGACTTGGAGTCGCTCCTCACGCTGCCGTCACCCCCTACACCTATGCCGTCGTGGCATCGCCTGTCATCGTGCCCGCCCTGCGCCATGCTATAGTGCTGTTCTCCAAGCCGAGCCAAGGGGGTCTGCACTGGTGCTGCCCATGTGCCACGTCCAGCGGTCTAGGTCACCTCTGAAATGGAAAAAAAATTCTATATCACTAGGTGCTATGTAGCATCTATAGCAGCTCTTACATGATACATATTGAAAGAGAGAAGAATATTTAACTAATTTGAGATCTGTGCTTTGTCATATATCTAATTTTTAAAAAGGGTGTCATATGGCACTGGTGTTATATATTCTTTTTTCCCGACGCCACCCCATCATTATAGTCACTTTGTTGCATTGCTATCTCTGTCCTCAACTTTGTGATGTTTCCATCAATCTATTGCTTTTATTAATTTAGAGAAATGTTTGTAGACTAACATGTGAATGGGGAAAATTCATTTCTCAAACCCATTCCCTAGGAAGACATCTATATACGTGATTTGTCGGTGGCATATATTGCCAAGTAAGTTTTCTGTGCGCTTCTGTTTATCTGTATGCATTTGACCTTTTTATTAGCTGTCGCTCCACTTGTTGTAGTGGATTCTGGATTTGACATCAAAAGCTAAATCAAAAATAAATAGTTCGATTCTAGGAATTGATTTTCACAATCCAACTCATCTATATACACTAGAATCCATAATTCATTTTATATGTGCTTTTAGATTTTAGTTTTTAAAGAATCAGCATCTCTACAACCACAATCCAGAATCTGCTTTTAGAGAATCCAAAATAAACATAAACCGACCCTAAAACATCTACCTTTTTTGCAGGCTGAAGTTAAAAGTCAAAGGGTTACTTGGCTAGCTCCGTATGCTAATCATCAAATAGCAGCCGATGATGTCGGCTTCAATGTAATGCACACTTTGCTAGATTTCTATCAGGCAACAATGACGGTGAACTAATCTTCAGTTTTTGGGTCGTTCATTTGTTTTGTCTTTTTGAATAATTCTAAATTCCTAATGTAAGCCATGTCAATTAAGATGTCACATTAGTAATAGCCACTTAGTTTTTTGCCCGAGATTTACCGAAATCCTGGTTCCGTCGCTATAGTGGTGTATTTGTTCGTCGAATCTCTAATTGTCGGAAAGGTTCCTATATAGAAACTGTAACTTAAACAGTTCTCATAAGTTAATGATAAAAAATTAACTTAAAAGATCTAAACCGTCACTTTTTAATCAACGATGTACGTGCAATTGCTTAACTTAGGATCCCTGTCCCTAATTGTCATATTGTCCTAGCGCAAGTGCTTTAGCCAAAACTTACTGCAATCCTTAGCGCTCGAGTCGCTGGCGCTGGCGAGGTGTCATCTTAGCTGGCTTCGTACAGTAGCAGCCGGCAAAAGTAATATAAGTACATCCTCAAGTTAATACCACAAGGACATCCAAGAACTTGGGCAATTGTGCCCGTTGGCTGGAATTTGGAATTCAAGTTTTCTGCTTGCATCAACAAGAAACCAGTACTACGTCCATTATGGCATTATCTTTTACTTCTTCGGTCTTCGACACCATCTTAGATGTAAAAAGTATAATATAAAATAACTTGTGATGAAAATTCTAGCATTATCATTTTGACGCGGTGAATCCAAAAACTTTTGTACTCCCTCAGTAAAAAAAAATACTATAAGGAAAACAAAAGTAGACTATCACTAATCACTATATTCAATACATACATGTTGACTGACAAAGTAGTTTATCCGTCTAAGTTTACAAGACATACTTCTTATGTTGGCTGACAAAGTAGTTTATCCGTCTAAGTTTACAAGACGTACTTCTTTTTTCACTCAGCAAAAATAATATTGAAAATGGCTAGTTTACTCCTAATTATTATCACTGAACACTATATTCAATACATACATATAGATAATACTATAAAGTAAAGATGGATATTTATTAGGAGCATCATATTAATTTTACATTGAAACATGAAATACGTCTATTATTTATGAACAAGATCGTTTGAAAACATACGCATTATAAGCTTAGACAGAGAGCAAACAACTAGAAGCTAACTCACGCTGGCTATGGTCCGTTCGAGTACGAGAGTTGAGCCCTTTTTTAGCAATTTTTTTTGTTCAAACTCTTGTTTTTCAACCTAACAGCAATTACATGTTTGATCTCAATCTTGTCATGCAATCATAGTCATGAGCAGTCATATCAATTACTAGCTCTGTTGGCAATTAATTCCTTTTTCAACAAATAATGAATATTCTTTTTCACTTCAGGAATTTTCTAGGGGAAATTAATTCTTTGCAAGTTGGAGCAAGGGGAATGGAGCAAGAGAGGAGGAAATTTTATTGTACATATTTTCAATATACTTGAAAGGGGTGAGTATGGTACAAACAATTTTCAGCGAAAAAACTAAGAAAAATTTCCCACTCACCCTTCCCCTACTTAAAGGATGATTACCCTGCACCACCTTCCTCACTCGATCGGTCCGGCGTTGCCCTCCGGTCCCAGTCGGAGATCCTCGAGTTGTCGGAGCACCCCTCGAGCCGCAGGCCGAACCGACGGGGACGAGTCGAGACACAATGCAGTGCCAACTTTAGCGTGTCCATGAGCTCATCTCCTATAGGTTCGGCGACCGTGTCCCGTATCAGCTCGAGGTCAAATACCTTGCTCGTCCATTCCTTCTTGACGATGGATGCCACCCACTGCGATGGTCCTTGCTGTTGGTTGTGTTCGTCGGTAATTTGCCGATGAGCAGCTGAAGAATGATGAAGCCAAGGCTGTAGATGCATGTCGGTCTTGGCACTAGCCTTCTTAAGCTTGGATAGCTCTGGTAAGGTTGCTTTGGACGATGTTCATGTCGTCATAGAGGTAAGTTAGGCCACGAGCTGTGCCCTTGGCGATTACCATCCACGTTGGCCAGTCGATCGACGTGAGCTGAATGCTATCAAGATACAAAGTACCAGACCTCACAAGTACAGAGGTTCAGTTCAAAGGATAAAATTTTAAGGAATGCAAAGTTTGAAAGTAAGAAAGTTGAAAAATGTACATCAACAACAACCATTATATAATTCTTCCACTTGTTAGGCTTAATCGTACTCGAGGTGTTCGTTCTTACGGGAAATGCTCAGATTCTTAGTACTAGGATAGTTAGGGTTTATGGTAAGTACTACTACTAACTTAGGGTTAAGGTTTATGGTTAGGTTCAAGTTAGGGTTACATAATTTGTATATGTATCTTTTTAGCAAAATTTTCACATGTATTCTTTAGAAAAGACATTACAATTCGTCATAAAAAATTTAGTGCTCAATTTAGTCCTACAAACATGAAACTAGTGAATTTGTTATTATTTCGGTCCAAAAACCCAAAGTCTCATCGAAAAACCCCAAAATCCAAAAATTTTGACATATCAAATCCATCCAAAAAATTGTAGTTAATTTGTTTGCATAATTTAAGTTAGGGTTTATGGTTAGGTTCAAGTTAGGGTTTTGGGTTACATAATTTGTATATATATATTTTTTACAAAATTTTCACATATATTCATCAAAAAAGGTATTACAAGTCATCAAAAAAATTTGGTGCTAAATCCGGTACTGCAAACATGAGAACCGGTCAACTTTGTAATCATCTAGGTCAAAACCCAAAATCTCGTCGAAAAATCCCAAATCACTATATCAATTTAAATATTTTTAATTTTTTTGTTTTAGCATGCAATGGTCTTATCGCGCACCTACCCCTCGTGCTAGACGCCATTTTGTCTCCTCCACCCTTCCTGAGCTGCTAGGCATTGCATTTACGACCCAAGGGTGCGGCTCGGCTCAACCCTGCTCACCTTGCTCAATCTCCATGGCCACTAGGAATTTAGGCCATTCTCAGTGAAGAGTTTCGTTACACGGTTTTCAATAGTGCTACGCCATATTTAGATATTTGGGTTGATGAATGAAATAATCTCTCTCAATGCACAGTTTCATTTTACAGTTTCATAGGCATGACATAACATTTAATTGTTGCATGGTGTTGTGATTAAATGATCCATATAAAATGTGTAGCCACTTACAATTATATCTAGCACACTACAATATAGCCACACGGGATCTAGAAAAGGTGTGGAGAAGAAACAAATCGCTCTCAGTGGGGTTCATCCCAGTTTCAAAGCACTTGATAACCGTACGTGTACACCAGGCTTCATCCTCATGAAACTCAACTCTCCTCTCTCCTCATATATTTGTTGCCATGTTATCATTTTTTCCTATATGACATCTCATTTAATGAGAATGAAACTCTCATAAAATTTGCACTGAGAATGGCCTTACAGCTAGCATCCATGTGGGCGCATCAGTTGCGGTGTGGGCCCAGGATAGCATATGATGTGAATGCATGCAAGTGACTAGTTTAATGCTAAAGCGCACACCGCAAAAAATACCATCAATTTTGTGAGTTTTGGAAAATGTTCAGACAAAAGTTACACACTAAATTACCATCTTCGGTCGTAGCAAATTATATACGTAAAGTTAAAGTTACCATCAATTTTGTTAATTTGAAATGGTTAAACAGAGACAATCATTTGCTCCTAAGTTACCATACGCAATCTTAGCAAATTACCGGCCTAAGATAAAGAAAATTACATCGATTTCGTTAGTTTGAAAGGGTTCGAAAAAGTCATCATCGGTTCACTTTAAATTACCATATGCAGTTCTAGCAAATTGCCACGAGTTTCATAATTTTAAAAAAGTTTAAAAGAAACTATCCTCAGTTGCACCCTAAATCACCATATGAATTTCAAGCAAATTACCGGCCCAAGATAAAAAAAAATTACCATCACTTTTATGAATATGAAAAAGTTCAAAACAAATACCATAAATTGCACCGTAATTTACTATATGTAGTTTTAACAAATTACCAGCATGAGATCAAACAAATTTGTAATTTTAAAAATATTGAAGAAAATCACCATCAGTTGCAGCCGAAATCACCATATGTAGCTCTAGCAAGTTATCATCCTAATTTCAAAAATTTCCATTAATTTTATAAATTTTAAAAATATTAAAAACTACCATTAGCTACACCATGTATTACCATATGCATTTCCAATAAATTACCAACCAAAAAAGTTAGAAGAAATGCGATGTGAAAGGTTGAATGAGATTAGCAGGCATGACCAGCTCACTGGCACGGTAAATAAAATTGAATCGAGCTGTCCTAAGTCGTGCTTCTCCTAATGAGCACTATGCTTTTCTTTTCATTTGATTCGCTTGGCCATTCTTGAATCCATGCATATGCTACTCATGTCTCTATAAACTAGGCCTAATGAAAGAGCTTTTTTTTACGGTGCACTAAATTAATTCAATATGAATCATTCATTCTTTTTGATATAATGCATTGGATTAGCTAGAATTTATCTATACTTTCTCTACGAATAAAATAGTAGAAATACTCTTAACAAATCAACAAATGTATCTTATTTCTACTACCCACTGATCATCAAGATCTCGCATATCATAACCCATGCCATATTCCCTTTGTCTATTGACACACATAGGACTATCACGAGTACTCCTCTCCTCACAACCTGCGCGGGCTAGAGGGCTGTGAACCGACGTGCGCTAAGACAATCATGTTCCTAGCCAGCTGCGCGATAGGTTTAGCGCAAATATATAACTGTGTTAACCTCTCGACTTAGCAAATGTTTTAAAAATGCCTACTTTTATGTGCATCATAGAAAACCTGTGATGTTAGAGTTAGCAACAAAAAATATGTATCTTAGAGAATTTTTTTTTTTTTGAAAGAGCAGCAAGAGGGTTGCCGCAAATTGCATTAAGACGGAAAAGAGAAAAAGAGGGTTGGACCAGTTTTTATAAGGAAAAAACCGGCCCCAAAAAAACCTCACAAGAGATCGGATAGGTCCTCACTTACAGGACAAAACACCACTTACACCCCTTACAAAAACACAGAGGAAAAAAGCAACTATGAGCACTAACATCACTATGAGCAGTAACATCACTTAATTCGCTTACACCACTATGAGTATTAACATCACATAAATCGGGTGACTTGGCCCAGATTAATGGAAGCACTAATTTGTAGCTGTCAAATGGCATGCAAAATGATGGTGTACCACTGCATCCCTAACCGAAGTAGCCACCTGCTCCGGTGTTCTGCTCTTCCCTTGAAAGGTGCGTTGATTTCTCTCAAGCCAAAGGTTCCACCAGAAGTAAATTAGCAGACCATCCAATTCACGTCGATTATCCCTGTCATACTGAGATCTTAACCGTCGCCACCATCTGTATAGCGATCCATCGTGACTCAGATTTTTCCAGCGATCCAGATTTCCCCATCGCAGGAGAAGTTCCCAAACTTGCCTAGCGAAGATACAGTCTTTACAGAGATGGGTCGCAGTTTCAGATGTTGTATTGCAAAGACTGCACATCGCATTACATGGCCAGCTTCTTTTGAGCATATTATCAGCAGTTAAAATCTTGTTATGAAGCAGCGTCCATGCGAAGAACCGACACTTCGGTTCAGCTTTGGCCTTCCATATTGGTGAAAGCTTCATCTTACAGTAGACAGCGCCAAATTGCACAAGGTAGGCACTCTTTGCGGAGTATTGTCCATCAGGTGTCCAACGCCAGGTTATTTGGTCCTCCGTCTGGTCATCTCTATGGACTCTTCGAATCGCTTCGTGAAGATCAACAAACTCTCGCATTTCGGGATGGGAGTTTATCGGGGTACAAAAGCGGATCCAGTAATTGTTTCTCAATGCTTGTTGGACCGAAATGTTCTTTCTTCTTGCCGTTAGGAAAAGGTTCGGTGCAATGTTTTTTGGGGCTTTTCCTTGAACCCAGGTTGATCTCCAGAAGTCAGCTAGTTTGCCGTTTCCCACAGTGACTACCGTTGAAGCATTGAAGAGTGCTCTATCCGTATCGTCACAGGGTAATTCCAGACCCGTCCATGCCCTTTCGTTGTTTTTCCATTTGAACCAAAGCCATCGGAGTCTGAGAGCTCTGGCAAAGCGTTCCATATCCTTAATATCCAGTCCCCCTTTGGATTTTGGCAGGCAAGTTATTGGCCATTTGATTAAGCAGTGGCCCCCACTACAGTTTTCTGGTTCTTTCCCACTCCAAAGGAAACTTCGTCTAATTTTATCAATGCATTTAATCAGCCATCTTTGTGCTGGGAAGACAGTCATGTGATATATTGGTTGAGATGTAAGCACAGCTTTGACGAGGGTTTCCCTTCCTGCTCTGGAGAGTAGTTTACCTTTCCATCCCGCCAGCCTATTGGTTATTTTATCAATGAGGGGTTGGATTTCGACTCTTTTGAGCTGTCTGGTATGTAATGGGAGACCAAGATATTTACCCGGGAAGGTTGAGAGCTTCCCAGGAAAAACGTTCAACAGCTCCTGTACTAGGCTTTCTTGGCATCTGATCGGGTAAATTTCTGTTTTGGAGATGTTTATTTTCAGACCTGAACACCTTCCAAAGGTTTCAAGAATTCGATTAAGTGCAAGCAATTCTTCTGTGTTTGCATTTAAAAAATGCCAAAGATCGCTCGCATCTGATGAGCACCGAAGATTTGCAGCCGATGGGAGCACCGGGTTGAGAATACCTCTATTCGCTGCCAATTCCAGCAGGCTTTGTAGGGGATCGATTGCGAGGATGAATAGTAGGGGTGATAAAGGATCTCCTGACGTACTCATGCGCGTGTCTTATTTCTCTTTGTTGGTTGTCCGTTGATTAAGATCTTTGAAGATGAAGTCCTGAGGATTGCGGCCACCCATTCCCGCCATTTCCATCCAAAGCCTAAAGCTTGCAGGACTTCAAGAAGATAACTCCAGTTCAATGAATCGAAGGCTTTTGATATATCTAATTTGATGAAAAGAGCCGGTCTTTTTTCGTTGTGCAGCTTTTGGATTACTCTTTGGACGTATAAGAAGTTATCATGGATGCATCTCTTCTTTATAAAGGCGTTCTGCGAGACGGAGACCAAATCGTTTAGTTTTGGCGCAAGCCTATTTGCCATAATTTTGGTGATTATCTTCATGCAGCTATTCATGAGACTGATAGGCCTGAAGCATTCCAATCTGTCTGCATGTTCCGTCTTCGGGATTAGGACAATGTTTCCTTCATTAATCCTGTGCAACTTTCCATGACGAAAATTGAAGAAGTCTTTTATTGCTTCTACTAGGTCGTTTTGATGATGTTGAGGCGGATTTGTAGAATAGACCAATATATCCATCCGGACCTGGAGCCTTCTGAGTAGGGAGTTCCTAAATGGTGCTAATGATCTCATCAACCGTGATCTGGGCCTCTAGGTCACTTAGGTCCGAAGCATTGTATCCCAAGGCGTCCAACAGACGCCTTGTCCCTTATTCCGTGTTGTCCCATCCATTTCAAAATATTGATGTCTTGTTTTCAGTTTGTCTTGTTGGGTGATGAAATCGCATCTTGATTCGTAGGACTCGAATAAGATTCCTCGCCTTCTTGAGCTGGCCATTAGGTGGAAGAAGCGGGTATTGGAGTCCCCCAGTCGGATGGTTGTTGTTCTGGAGTGTTGTCTAGCTCTTGATTTTTGTATGGCAGCTAGGCCGAGAAGTTTGGTTTTGATAATTTTCCGGAGATCGAGCTCATCTTGAGATAGTGGTCGTCTTTCTTGTGTACATTCCAGAATAGTGAGAATGACTTGAATCAACGCTGTCTGCAGTGTTAAATTAGCGAAAATTTTCCTCCTCCAAGCCTTTAAAGCCTTAGCTGTCCTGTTCATTTTGATAATGAACCTTAGCATAGCGTCAGACGTATGGACCGGCTGTGTCCAAGATTGGGACAGAGTCTCTTGGAACCCTGGCATTGTAGTCCAAAAGCTTGAGCGAAAGCCCTTAAAGAACCGATAGGATCGTTTCCTTGCATAAGAAGAGGCGTTGATCGATGTCATCGTGGCCATTGCGCACAGATCTGCATTCGGGAAGGCCTCGTGCCATTCTGTTGTTGCAAGGAAGCGGTCTATTCGTGTCATAGTGGGCGGATTTTGTTCATTTGACCATGTAAATCTGCGACCTTGTAGGTCAAGTTCCAGAAGTTGTAAACTGTTGATGGTGTGATTGAAATGTTGCATCAGTCGTCTGTTGGTCGGGCCACAATTCTTTTCATTGCCTTGTCTGATTAGGTTGAAATCACCTAACATCAACCACATAGGCAGCACAGTTCCATAAAGAGTCTCCAACTCAGCTAGGAAGTTCCTTTTGTCCGTGTCCGATTGTGGCCCATACACCCTAGTGATGTCCCACACCGACGCATCTTAGAGAAAATTTTGATCCGAAAGAAAATGAAACCTGCGTCAACATTCCCTTTAATAAATACGAGCAAATCGATATCTCGAATGCAAATGCGCATAGGTATTCAACGAACTTGCACATTATTTTAACACAGTTTTCCCATTATTTAAGACTCTTTGCCATGTGTGGATTCAACCGAGCCTGAATCTTAGCCGCTCTCTGCCCCCTGGCTCAAAGAAGCTGAGGTGAGCGCTGCGTGAGAGCGAGCCTGAGAGGAGAGGCTATAAGAGAGGGGGGCAGACAAGATCCCCCTTCAAATGCAAGTCTCTCTTTCAGGTTGCTCGTTGCTGCACCCTAGAGAAAAGCCAAGGCAATAGCAACCAAACCGCACCACCACCTCGACGCCGTTCGCGTCCTCCTCGCTCGCATGCACGCACGTACGCCTTCACGCCACGCGCCTTTTTCGTCTTCTCCTCGTCTCTGATGGCTTCCTCCTCCGCCGAGCGGCTCCCTCTCCTCCTCCTGCTGCTCGTCATCCTTCTCCTGCTCGCCTCCCTCTCTACCCTCGCGGCCGACCCCACAGAGGCGGAGGGAGCGCCGGCGCTGCCACCAGCCGTCGCCGACGGGCGCGCGCGGCAGGACTTCCAAGGCGCGGCGGCGGCAAGAACGGGCCAGCCTGGCGCTGGCGTGGCCAGGAGCGGCGCGGGGAGGCGGCCGATCAGGGGGAGGAGGAGGAGGGCGGGCCGCGGCACCGGCGCGTTGGCGTTCTCGGCGATGCTGCCCCGGGGGTTCGTGCCGCCGTCGGGCTCGTCCGCGTGCCACAACGACATGCCGGCCACCGCCGCCGACGCCCAGTTCTTCACCTGCGGCGGGAGCACCAGCCCGTGACGACGACGGCGGTGGCCACGTTCTTGCCTGCCTGCCTGTTTCGAGCAAGAATATTCCAATTCCATGAATGGTTCTTGGACGGGTACAAAGCTGCGGGATCCTCTCCTTTCTGCTAGTTCTTGAGGGGTTCTTGCAAGTGTAAATGCGGTTAGGCTTGATCTCTTCTCTTGTTGTTCGTGAAGGATTTGGAGGTCTGAATCGGATGAATGCATCGGAGCTATGCAAGTTAGAGTTCTTAATGAATTGGCTCACGTTTCGATTCTTTCCCCCTCTCTGTCCCTGTTATCAAATGAGCAAAGGCGAAACTGTTCAAACGCTCTCTGTTTCTTGGATATTTGGGCTCTGAACCCGTGTAAACTCTGCTCTTGTTCTTCAGCTCTTATCGTCTCTGCTACCTCTGCTCCTGTTCGTGCAACTCGAAAAAAATTCACTAGGTATTCTTGTTCAAGGGATTTGAAAACTCTGAACATAGCATTAAAGTTAATGTTCTTGTTCAGTTGTTCTTGAGACCTAAAGCTGTAATGCTTCAGATTTGTTGTTGCATTTCTTATTTCAACTTCCATAAGACCTTGGCATATGAGAAATGCACAGAAGGCAGAGATTGTGAAATTATTTAGTGCCTAATCTCACAGTCTGGCCATTACCAGATTCCTAGTAGTAACTCACTTGTTCTTGAAACAACAATGGCTGGCCCCGGTCCTGCATGCCAATGACATCATTAAACTAAGCTTAAACTGCATGTAAAGCTCGACATCTTGGAGTTTCTTGGAGGCAGGAGCAGCTAGCTTAGCTTGGCGACTCATGCTTTCGGAGCAGGGAATTATGGGGGTTAAAGCGTGCGGATTAAGGGAGGAGGAATTAACAATAATCAATTAGCGTGTGGGGTTTGCACAATCCCTCCCCGGGGGTGTGATTCGAGCTGTGTGATTGGTGAGTTCCCATGAACCAGATGGAAGAATAATCTAAAGCCTCGTTTTCGTAGCGTCTACTCCATGCAGCGGCAACGCCTTTTAACAACAACGTCGCGCGCGCCGCTCGATCTCTAGGTGATACCGTCCATGTGAATGATTATGAGAAGTTTAAGAATTCTCTTCAAAGTTTGATTATTTGAGAAATCAAAAGTGGAAAAAAGGTAATTGCCAACTAAGGAGTGAGAAATAACAGGAACGTCACATTATGTTGTTTTTTCTTTTGCCACAGGATTAAGAAGACGAGGTCCGTTTTGAACGTCGATTTTTTTTCTGAAAACAACTATGTGTATATTCTTACGTTCTGGTCCGAATTCCGAACTATCCCTCGAGAAAAGTCACTTAATTGCACATGTAGTACCTCTCAAGGAGTGAATAGAGATATAGTATATTGTAACTTCTATAGATGTAGGTCGGTGATAGTACATATGACATATGTATCTTCTTGGCAAGTGCATATACAGAGAATATATAGACCAAAAGGCAATGTCCCTCTGATTTCCTTGCGCTGAGTGTAGAGACAAAGAGCTCTTTTCCTACGATGTGTGCATGAATGAGGCGACGGTGCAAAGAAAATCTTTCTCTTTCGACACAGAATTTAGGGTTGCGTCAAACTGTCAGCCGATCTTTTCTTACCTCATGCCACACCATCTTCCAGCAGGAACCAATGGTTGATGCTTGGTAAAGATGCAATGCGTGTTTGGGAGTATCCCATGAAATTAATAATGAGTAACGAGTTCTGTCGACACTCAGGAATCTCATATGGTTTTACACAAAATCTGGTAAGAATTACGGGTTTTGGTTGATTAGCACACTTTGCTATAATAATGTTAGGCAAGTTCGGCTAAGTATGAGCACAGTTGTGATCTGATTGTCTTTCTTAGCCACTCTAGCATTTTGTTACAAAAGTTGTGGAGATGTGATGAAGTTGTACTGACCCGATTTCGCCACTGTACACGTGGGCTTCCTCTCTACCATTGCTCAAAACCTTTCCATGTGGCACGATGTCGGCTAAAACCTAAATGAGAGGTGCATCTCTGTATCATTATTTGAAAGTTCTACAAATATTAAATCATGAATAATAATAGATGATGATTACTTACTCTTTCATTTGTTTTAAGATTTGTATAACTTAAATTAAGAAGGTGATACATAGAAGCACCGCTCAGCCTAAATTGATCACAGTATCCTAGCCATCAGCCTGGCTTGGTGAACCCTATCGAGGACGGCACTAATTAGGGCCTGTTTGTTTTTGCTTTTGATTCTGGATTCTGGTTCTAAAAGTAGAATAAAAAAATAAATAACCTAATTTTAGAATTCAATTATTACAACCCAGCCCACCTATATACACTAGAACCCACAATCCACTTCATATGTCTTTTGGATTTCAGTTTTTAGAAAATCACCTTCTCTACAAATCACAATCCAGAATCAGCTTTTAGATAATCCAAAGCAAAAACAAACAGGCTCTTAATCAAGGGGGCTACGGGTAGGGCTGGAAAAAAAGCTCGTTGAGCTGGCTCGTTTCAAAATTGATCCGATTACATTCATTTTTCTTTTAAAATAAAAATTAGTTAATTTGGAACAAGGGTCAACTTCAGCTCGGCTCGTTAGGCTCGGTTCGAAGTTGGGTTTCAAACAATACAGGAGACTATAATAAATAAGAATAAATCAGTGTCGAAGAAAGCTCGAAAAAAACTCAATTGGCTCGTTTTCCACCCCTGGCTACGGGCAACCACTAGTTAGCATTGAACTATTGTGAGCATAATTTTGAAGGGTATACCCATGATCTTGAAAAAATGGGAATGGCTAATAATCGGATGTCCAATAGGAAGCTTTTCATCGTATGTGTCGGCGTAACATCGCTAAACAATACGTGTAATATTTTTAATTAACATATGTAATAAAATACGAAAAAGAAGTGCAATATCTTTAAAAAATTGGGAAATTATAAAAATTCTCACTGAAAATTGGATAAAAATCACAAGTATAAAAGTGATATGTGGTTTAAAAATATTTAAGTATTCAAATCAAATAAATTCATAGTGTTACAGTGTTGCAACTTGCAACATTTGAAAAAATTAGTGATGACATTCAAACATTACTGTGAGAAAACTATTTCAATCCAAGGCAATAAAAAAATTGCTCATTCATTGAATGTTGGATTAAGAAAAACGATTGGATTTTGGCTGTGACTTCGGCCTAGTAACAGAGACACAGACACGACTCGCGCGGTCACGCGCATGGACCATGCTTCCACCTGAGTTACCGCGCCACCGCCCACCGCCTGTTCGACCAAAAACCCCGAACGCCGCCGCCACCTCCCCCGCAATGCCGCCGCCGCGCGTGGCGCTTCGCCGCCTCCTCCCCACCCACCTCCACCCAGTCGGGCGCCGCTCTCGTTCGCCGCCGCCGCTGGCTGACGAGGGTCCCCTCCCCGACCCCTCGCCCTCCTCGTTCATGACCCCATCGATCTCCTTTCCTCCCTGTGGTGCCGCGCCTCCACGTACCCGCTCCCCGCCCCCTTCCCCAACCTCTCCGGCTACGCCTTCCGCCTCGATCTCTGGCTGCTCTCCTACCAGCGCTCCTGCGCCCACGCCACCGGCTCCTTCTCCCCGCGCCACGCCGTCCCGCTCCCCATCCTCCACTCCCTCCACCGCCTCCGAGCCGCCGCCCTCCACTGCCAACCCGCCTTCCCTTGGGGTGCCTCCACCCACCTCCTTCTCCGCTCCCCCGCCGACCCACCCTCCACCGTCCCCGTCTCCCGCCGCAAGCTCGCCGCCCGCCTCGCCAACGCCCCGCCCCCGCTCCAGGACCGTGTCGTCCAGGAGCTCCTCCTCCTCCTCCTCGAGCCCGTCTTCGAGCCCCGCTTCTCCCCAAATCCCACGCCTTCCGCCCCAGCCGCGGGCCCCACACTGCCATCCGCTCCACCGGCTTCGCCGCCTACCTCTGGTTCGTCACCGCCGACCTCACAGCCGTGGTCGACGCGCTTTCGCCGGACACCATCCTGTCATGCGTCCAGAAGGCTGTCTCCGACCGCAAGGTGCTGTCTTTGCTCAAGTCGGCGCTCAACACTTCGGTCCGGCCTGGGTCTGTGGCGCCACTGGAGAAGGAGCTTGATGGGCTGGCCAAGAAGAGGCTGAAAAGGAAGGCGCTCAGGAAGAGCAGGAAGAAGAAGGTGCTTAATGTGAACGAGCCAAAGCCTAACCCGAATTAGCTGACGCTGTTCTTTGGGTTTGCCCTGAACAGGTGTGTCATGTGCCGAATTATGGGCATTGTGCGATACTCAGTCCTTTGCTCGCCAATGTGTGCCTGAATGAGTTGGATTGGTGGATGGAGGAGAGGATTCATGAGTACTTCTGCCCGTCGAGGCATGATTCGATTTTGAAGGAAGCGGGTGATGAGGGGTGTCATAATCCTGCTTGGCCTGAGTTTGTCCCATCGAGTGGTAAGGAGAAGACAAGGAAGATGGATTTCCTAAGATTTGGCTCCCATGTCTTGATTGGAATCAGGGGGCCGAGGGAGGATGCAGTTGAGATAAGGAGGCAACTGTTGGCGTTTTATGAGAACACATTTGGTTTGAGACCAGATAATTCAATGGTAGAGATTGAGCACATCACCAGGGGGATTGAGTTCTTGGATCACGTGATCACCTATCGGGTCATCTACACGACCTTGCGATATACTGCCAGTGGAGGGAACATTATGAGCGAGGTTTTCGGAACATTACTCTCTGTGACAGCAAGCTTGCAGAGGTGCATAAGGCATTTCAGGAAGCTTGAGCTTGCAAAGGGGGATAGGGGTCCTGAGCTATTGCCATGTTCACCAATGTTGTACTCTGGGCAGGCACACACTAACTCTCAGATGAACAAATTTCTCAAGCCCATGGCTGATTGGTATATGTATGCAGACAACAGGAAGAAGATTGTAGGGTTCTGTGCATATGTCATAAGGAGCCCTTTGGCAAAGCTTTATGGGAAGGTACAGGCTCAAATCTCGAGCTAAGGTCTACAAGATCGGTGATCTTAGCCGCCCATTGAGAGAGGACACAAGGAATGATGTGCCAGAATACTCTGATCTCTTGAGAATGAGACTTGTTGATATTATTGAGGGCGTAAAATTTCCACACATGTCATCGATTCCATCATGTGACTACAAACCTTTCCCTAGAAACTGGGTACCTCACCATGAACTTGTATTGCACGAGTATATTAAACTGCAAGATCCAAATTTCCTTTGTGAACTTCACAAGACAATCAAACATCAGGAATTAAGTTCACCACAGGATGATGTATCCAGGATTGTGTGGTACTATAAAGTTTATGATGAATTGATGATAAAAGGTCTGTAATGAAATTAAATGAATGGAGGAATAATGAGAACGCTACCAATGGGGACAAGCAACTTCTGATGGATACATAGTCCTAACTCCTAAGTTCCTGCATGGCTGCATTTGCAGAAATACCGATGGGTGATATATCAATTACACGTCAAGCAGATCTTTTGTAGTGAAGCAACTTTTGTTGGACAAATCCTCATTGTTTAAGAGAATACTGATAGGTGATATATTAATGACTTATCAGCTAAAGAAATGTATCATCAAGCAGATATTCTGATGTGCAGGAGTACAATTTTGCACGTGTACAACGATATTTGATTTGATATGAAGGTAAACTCATTTGTTCCCATTTTTGTTTACTTATCCTGAAAATACTTACCACGATAAGACATGTATGTCATTTTGTTTCTGTTTGATGCACTTGCAAACTTAATGTTTCTACAGTAATGGAACACTATGCTATTTGTAGTTATCCTGAAATTAGCAAAACCGGGAATGCAATCAATTTTTGAATTTCTTGTTAAGTTGCAAAGGTTTTGTCATCAATAAAATTGCTTTCAGGCTTAAGTATGCTACTTTACCTTGTTAAGAAGTCAAATATAATGATCCCTATATCATCACATGGTAAACACCACCGGACCGGACGGCGATGGCTCTTTGGGATGTGAGGAGACTAGATGAGGGAGGACACCTTAGTGAGAGACTAGAGTTTAATTCTTGTTCATTTCTTGCCTCCAAATGCACAGCCGTATGCCTCTTTTAAAGTGGCCGGCTTGCCGATAACAAATTGAGCTAACAACTTAACTAAAGATAAGAACCAAAGCTAACTTATTGCTAAGTCCTTTAGGATTACCCCAGCATCTATTTCGAGCCCAACTATCGTGTTTGTTTTCCTTGCAAAGAACTTTTATATTCCCCATATTTCATATCTGTGTGGGATTCCTGTTTAGAAAGTTCTGGAAGATGTTCCATCTCAGACATGGTGTAACCAGTAACATTCTTTTAATCCTTGTATTTTTTGTGTTGCGTGTCAACTTATGCAGTTGCATAGGCTACTACTGTTCCGAAATTACTCCCTCAATCGGCCATCACAGATAAAGTGGTTTTTGTTGGTATGGTGATAGAACAAATTATGCTATAATTGAATATTTGAATTTATCAGGGTGCATCTTTATTTGTTTCCAGCATCATGGGCATGAGGTAGTGGCCACCTCCATATTAGTGGTGGTTCGGGTGGTGGTCATGGTTATCATTTGGTCATTCTATACTTTTTATTATTATTTGGGGAATTACTTTTCTTTAGTCAATCCAGTTTGTGCGTTGAATGACCTAATATACTTGACCAAAAGTATGTCATCATCAAAAGCATCTCATTTTAAATATTAATAAACCGCCACCCTGCAATCCACAGGAGTAAAAGGTAACACAAAGAAAAAGGGCAAAAAGAGGCATCAAACAGGTCAATTACTTAATATTTTACTGCATTAATGCATGCCAATCAACCATTAGTTTGAACCTGTCTCCCAACCGATCCACAGATACATACACAAACAAACAACGCGGTTGGGGAAAACCAGAGCTGTGATGTCTGAATTTTCAATAGTAGGGAAGGGAGATGTATTCAATTGTAGCATAATGCTTCCAATAATTGACTTCCAAGTTCCAACGTTGGAAACTAAGACACTTTGGAGGTTCTCATTGTTTTTACGAGAAAAGTTGTACTGGTGAAATTTTGTAAAAGCTATTCGGGCATTTATGTTATGACTTTTATGTAATGAGCTCCTAGATAGTGATTGAACCTTGTTTTGTCATGTTAACCAAATGTTGGAAGCACTTTAGTGACATACTGACATCATTGAGATTTCATGATGATTTTGATATTTAGTCCCCAACTTAGCCTACTAGGTACAATATTAGTGAGTGAAAAATGTATGCTGATGTAGATGTAGGACATGGAATACTATTTTATATTCTAGTTGTATATCCTGATAATTTGTAATCTTGTTTATTTTTGCACCATGTATGCTGTTTATGGCCCATCAAGTGAATGTAATCTCTAGAAGTACACACATATAGTGTAGCCTGTTTCTGTTGGGAAGTGTCAACATTCAGGCTAAGAGACTTTTAATATATTATGGGATGCTACAATTACATGTCTAGAATGGGTTCTTGCAATATCCAGTTTTAGCATTTGTAACTGATCTTGTGTGATAACCTAGGGGGTTATCAGTTTAATTAAATGATTAATTAAACAATAAAAACATGATTAGGCAAGAAAAATAAAATGTAAGGCTTAGAGGAGTGCTGTCAGTCCCACAGCGAAGGTATCGCTCATCAAGGTACCTGACCTGTCCAGGGGCCAGATTGGCACCTATCGCTAGACCGGGGTTCATCATTCGGCGTTTAGTAGCTTACCTGGTATGGGTACCGTTAGTGTTTTGAGTAAGAAATGACTATAGTGCCCTTAGGACCAATAGCCGCTAGTGAAAGTCCAAGGGTAGTGAGGTAAATGTGGCAGCAATGGAGTAAATAAAGCTAGTGCATCACCAGCTGAATGCCAACCCTCAACCAACTCATTTTCTTCTGTCCCCCATTTCACCCTCCAAACCGAGAGGCAGCAAGAGCAAGCTTCCAGCCGAAGGAAGCCAAGAGGGAGTCCAGAAGAAGAGAAGACCATCCAGAAGCCAGAAGAAGAGGGAGTCCAGAAGGGCAAGGAAGAAGCAGCCTGAAGCAAGAAGATCGGCACTGCTTCCTCTTCGCCAACTTCTACCTCATCAGCACCCAATCCATCAACCAAACCCCATGTGCATTCACCAGTAGAGTAGTCCATAGATTGGGTCATATCCCCATGGCCTCAGTAGTGGGCAAGCCATAAGGGTAGCATCTGTTCTTTTCCCTTGAGTAAATCAACCTCCCTAACGTCATCATAGACCCCATCCCTCTTCTCTTTAAGCAACTTTGCAATGAGCAAAGCAAAATCATGGAAAAAAAATGAATAGGGGTAGAAACCCTAGAGTAGCAAGCCAGTAGAACGAGTGTAGCCTCAGGTAGGGAGGAGGCTGCAGGAGGGAGTAGTCAGCCGGTGGAAGAAGCCACAGTGGTTTGCAGAATGCTGAGCCGCCGCACAGAGAGGAGCTGTCCGAGCAGGGGCAGGGCGTAGCCATGGTCGAGCTAGGCCAGAGCCGTGCGCGAAGGGAGTAGCTGCATGGGGAGAAGTCGGCCAGGTAGTACCAGCACCGGGCCGGAGTTGCGCGGGGAGAGGCCGTAGGAGGGAAGCCCAGCCAGGTGGAGGTAGGAGGAGAGAGGCTCGGCCAGGGAAGCACCGAGCTAGGAAAGGGAGAGAAAGGATCGGGAGTGAGGGAAGAGAAGTAGTAGCGCAGGGGAGGTGCAGGAGAGCTCGACCGAGAGTGGGGAACCGGCCACAGGGAGGAAAAGTTGGAGGAGAGGAGGTGGTCGGCCGGGCTGGAGTCGGCATGAGGGAGTAGAAGCCGTCGGGTGGGAGAAAAGAAGGAGAGCAGAGGAGTCGGCCAAAGAAAAGAAAAGGAAAGAGAGAAGGAAGGAAAAAAGAGAAGAAAAAAGAGAGAAAAAGAGAAGGGAAGAAAGAAAAGAAGAGAGAGAAAAAGTGAGGGGAAAAGGGTAGAAAAATAACTCATGCCGCGAACCGCGTTGGTTTTGTTAATCAACTTGCGGATCACGTAAAAATCGAAAACATGTATTAATTAATTATTGACCAAATAAAATTGAACGATAGATCAGAAAAGCTGGTTGGATGCTAGAATAAATTATTCGCATCAATTGCCCTAGTTAATGTTGCATGCTTTCAGGATCCGATCTGAGCATCCCAGCCATCCAGATTTAGTATACGGGTGAGGCCGAGCCTTCCGCTTTTATTCCAGGCATGATTTCTATTGATCATCTTTCTTAAATGTTTTTGAATGCTTTTCTATGAGTATCTGTAACATCACTGCATTGAAAATCTTATATTGCAATTGAAAACTTTAAATAGGATTCAGATGGAAAGATGGTTTGTGATGAGATGATGAGTTGGTAATTGAGATTGTGGAAATGATGTTTGACTCGTCCAACGAATGGAGCCGTGCATGTCCGTATCTGTATTTATGGTGGGTAGAGGGCACCGATGAGAAGGAGAGTAGCCGGCGGGGTCCTCTATATAGGCTATAATATAAGGTCAACCAAATGCACTCGGGCAATGAACCGTATTCCAGTATTAACTATAGTGAGTGAAATCGGTTAGAAAAGGTTGTCGCTATGAAGGCATTACAGTCTCCACATTGATGGTTATGTAGATAACTAGGAATGTGAAGCTGGGTATGCCGGGAGTCCCAATGAAGGACACAGGAATCAGCTGCGATTGATCAGATGTTATATTTAAAGCCTAGGGGAGTATCGGTCTTTGCCAGAAGATGCAAGATAACCGGTATGCTGAGGGTAAGTGGGGAACAGTCGAGGACACCACTACCCATCGGCTACCAAGGTTGGAGATCTAATGCTGGATTGGTAATAAATGTTCTGGGGCCTCACAGATGGAGTCGCTATGGCTAAAAATGATAAGAACATGCGCAGGGTTAAAATCTTGAATTCAAGTCTGTCTCCTGGATTGGAGGCTATGTAAACTAAGTCTGCCCTATATACGGGTCTAGTAGCTGTTTTTCATATTTAAAATATCCAATCCTTACAGAAAACCAAAAACCTATTTCATGTAAAAATGGACATTGAGGGAAGATAAGAAAATGGCTGAACTTGAGAGGAAAATTCATATTTGCATTTGTTATTAATGCTTGCTGAGTACTTTTGTACTCACTCTTGCTAAATCCTCCTTTTCTAGAGTTTGGCTTTGGTGTTCAAGCAGATGGTTGGGTGGACAAGGCTGCAGAGTTCTACCAGGAGGATAGAAGGGATGAGTAGCCGTGTATCGGCTTCGTCAGTCTTTTGGGTGTAGTAGCATCTATGTTATATCCTTTTGTTGTACAGGGATTAGGATTATATCTTTGTAATAGACATATAGCCCTGCGTGGCTTAGTTTGAATATATTTTCATTCAGTCTCTAATTATTGTTCTGTTGCAACACTCTGAACACGGTATACTAACTGATAAAACATCGAGTGCGCTCGATGTTTTGATTAGCTGGTATGCCGAGATTCGTGTGATTATTTTAGACTAATGACAGTGTGACTGTTGTTACTCTAGGCTAATTATGCGGATCGCCACATCTTGCCCATTTTAATTTTATATATTGTGGTAAGAAGTATTGATTGACAAGCATGCTTTGAAAATTTAATTTAACAATTGATTAGTGTACATAACATGGTTCTGAAAAACAATTTTGCCACACAACATGCTTTCTGGTGTATTACCCTCTCCGTGTTGAGAAAATCTTTCTTCCAATTCGTTTTAAAAAAATGCAACTGGTACTCAAAATACTTCAATTGGAACATGCAAGAAATAGGCCAATTCGGCACCTCTTTGTTCTATTTCTCGTGGAATAAAAAACTTCTCATCAGTACAAGTAAGGGAATGACCCCTGGCTCCAGATTTCCATATAAAGGATGCGATGAGGATAACGACCCTCTTTAACCTGTATTCTAATTAATTGGGTATCCTGCATAAGGATATTAGTAGGCTAATTTGTATTTTCCGATATGTTGCTACAAGACCAGCATGTTTAAGAACCAACTGGTGCGAAATTAAGTTTTAATCAGTTTGTTTACAATAATCAGCAAATACGAGCTTTGAATAGTATGAATTAAAATCTATATTTGTTGGAGAAGTCTTATCAATTTGAAGTATTTCAAGTTTTCTGTAAGTCCAGTCAACGGAACCTACTAGCAAATTAATTAGATTTTTTTAAGGAAAGATACATCATATGCTACAGTGCTTGCTAGCTGGACGAATGCAGAACGTTTTGTGTTACTCCAACTGTAGATAGATTATATTGGAAAATACCCTCATCAGGGAGTATACCATCATGCTCTTGCTATTATTTTGTAGGATCACCAATGCTGGAGACCCGGAGTACATTACTGTAAAATTTCGTTAATCTCTCTTTTATACTTTCTGGTGGTTACACCAGTGCAAACAGTTGACTTTCAGGTATGGTATGGGCATCCCCAGCGTCCTATCTTCTAAGCAAGATGGTAGCTCAGAAACTAGTTTCCATGTTGCTGTTCATTTGCAAATTGCGAACAGGATTTTTTCCCCCATAACCCAAATGCAGGTTAAGAAGAGTCACTGATAAGATCAATCTGGCTCTCCTTATATATTTTCACACCAATGTTATCCTTCAGGATGTGGGGTATGACCCCGACTAAGTTGCTATTGCTGTTTTTTTCTGTCAGATCTATTTGCTTTACAGGACCTTAGTTAGAAGTTGAGTAACATTTTTCATACGATGGAACCCTTGTGTCGGGTGATACCTGCATCTGACTGCCCCTTGCAATTATTCAGATCAAGGATTTTGTCCCTGCCCAATCTCCAACTCGTCCAGATAACGACCGCTCTCGTAGGCTTTTCATGCTGATTTTGTTCTTTCATATCTTATGTGACACGCCCTTGAGTCATGGATTTGTTTTTGTATCCTATCCCTTGTGCTCTGCTACCCGTTTGGAGAAATTTTACGGTGATCATACCGATAATATCCAGTGGGTAGTAGAAATTAGATCTAGTCATTGATTTCTTAAGGATATTTCTACTACTCTATTACCAGAGGAAGTATAAATAAATTCTAGCAAATTTGATCCAGTGAATCAAAAAGAATAAATCATTCATGTTGAATGTAGTGCATCATAGAAGAACCCTTGCCCAAATCCCTGTGTGTTGAGCTGCTGCTGCTGCAGTTCAGTCCTTTTCAAGTGCAATATTGTGAATAAAATTGCATCTTTTGTCCTTTTGATGATAGCGCTGGATTCTCCAGTTCGGGTCTATTGGGCTAATGATGATATCCTGCTGCCAGATCGCCGTTGAATCAGAAAAAGAAGTAATCCTGAACAGCTTCTCTCTCTCTCTCTCTCTCACACTGGAGATTGGAATATCGAATCGTTTGCCATTGTCAATATTTCTAGAGCGTTGTTGAAATTTTTCTCTAAAGAATTCAGGTCAGAGGCATTGACCATGAAGGGTTCTTGGCTCATCTCATGTAGCTTGATATTGCTAACAATAGAGCTGAAACATTCATGACGTTGATTCGATGAATTTGATTGCAATTCTTCATGATCGAGATGTGAATTAAGTGTGAGTAACAATCACAGGTGGAATCAAGTCTCGTCAATTCTTGAACTGGAAAAATTGACTGGAATCGATATGATGTAGTAGTGTATATGCTTAATGTCTATTCCATTTCGATTCTTCTAAGCCATTGACCAAAGTTATTTACTAAACTACTGATACGGATTCATAAAAAGGAGTAACGCCTCCGGTTTAATCATAGGTGTCGATAATTTTTTCTGTAACGTTCCCGTCCCGTTCACGTTTGGGCGACCCTTTTTTTTTATTTTGTAAAGACTAAAAAGGCTCTGAAAAGAAATAAACGGGGATTGTCTTTTTGCTCAAGAAAAAAAAAAGAGAGAGATATGCTCTTAGTATTTATATCTTCGTGCGTGAAATGTAACTTCACGCTGCTTCTTTTTTCTGTGCTCACGTGCGTCAGCTCTGAGAGGCCCGAAACGTCGAGAAGTTGAGATCTCTTGCAACCTCCGATTTTGTAACCTCTCTGCGGCAGCATCGCACGTGATGCCATCTGCCCATCTCTCCGAAGCAGTATAGGGCGAAACGAAGGTTCCAGTAGCTTTTTCGGTAAGTTCAGTGTTTTCCAATCTGGTTAATTGGTTGTGCTGAGTTAAAAAATGTTTGAAATGCTCTTGAATTAAATGACGGCTTATTTAATGTTGTTTGAAAGATGTATGCGTGAATTTTATTTTTTAGGTGACGTACAAATGTAAATCTAAGCATGACATAGTACATTAATAATTATCAAGTATTACTATATAACAAAATATTGCATATATGTGGTTCTTGCTAAATAGTAAAGACAAAATATTACATATATATGGTCCTTGTTTTGACCGTAATTAAGTGTTCGTATTAAATGATCCGAAAGTGCAGTTTGAACCATTGTCATGGTACCAAAGCGACTGAAGCCTTACATCATATGTTAGAGGACATCATCTAAAGGTGCATGATCACCAGTGCCCTCATTTTTCATTGCATGCACTAGTTCTTTCCCTTTGAACACAAACATACCACCATGACATACGTAAGAAACAAACACACACTGGCTAGGTTGAAGAATATGCGGCCAATACCAAAATATAGACCCAAGATATCATAAGCCTGCAAAGGTTAAATGGAACTCATATGCTCAGGGACAGAAGAAAGAAAAATGTTTTTGATGGATAATAAAAATTTCAATCCATAGATGAACAGATTGTCTCCAAGGAGAATTTAATAACAACACCTCTTCCATTGCTTCCATAAGACAAACACCATTACGTTTTGGTTGCTACTGCTCTGCTTGCCAGGAAGTATTTTTTTCAGCCCAAGTATCCAAACCGAAGACTATGTGCCAAAAAAAGCATATAGCTCTTTTTTTCGGTCCAAGAACATACAGAGAAGTATCAATTTGTGTTCCAGTTGGGTGAATCATTTTTTTTGTATGTATGGGGTAGATGAGGGATGAAGTGCTGTGGGAGATTGGCGTCAGTGACACTCTTTAAAATTCGTGATTCACTTTATGACACTCTGGCCCGCTGTCATACACTCAGATGGACCCACATGTTATAGACACATCGCTAAAAACTAACGAATTGAGTGTCACTGGACTAATTTTTTCGAAGTGCTGTCGCAGTCTCACTTGTTATCCCTAATTCCAATCCTACCAAGTACTACTGCTATTCAAAAGAAGCTGCACAAAAGTTGCTCTGACACCCTCCTGCCAAATTCATAACTGGGCACCCAAGGCCAGAGGAGCAAAATCTTGGACAAATTTGACAACTCAAACAACAATTATCCCCAATCAACACCATTTCCCAATTTAAACATGTTTTACAATGCTAGAATAATTACCAGAAAATACAATCAAACTATCGTCGGGCAGAGGAGGATCGTGGCCCTAGGGATGGAGGATTACTTCCGTGGAGAGAGGCCAATGGAGGGGGTCCATGCGGCAAGCAGTTTGACAGAGGCTAGCAAATGGAGTCCCAACCAACGGGCGGTGGCGTAGGATGGCACCGAGGGGGGGGGTGAAGGTGGAATGTGGTGGCTGAAGGTGGTGTGGGGCAGAGGTGACTTGCGTTGGAGGGGCCGTGTGGTGAGGGGAGGTGTTGTGTGTGGGGTGGGAGCAGTGTGAGGCGGGGGCGGCTTGCGGCAGGTGGGGCAGCGTGGGGTGGAGGCACTGTGCGGTGGGTGGAGGTACGGAGCATAGGCGTTGTGCGGGCGCTAACCCTAACACCGCCTGAGCTAGTAGCTACAGGTGGGGGATGGGAGAACGGGGAATGGGGTGTATATTTTTATGCCTAGTACAAGGTGAGTAAATATTATTCAACTCTAGGGGCAAACATAGAAGTCTAACCCGCAAAAGCCGTAGCAAGCTACCATAGGCTAGCTTTTGGCTTTCGGATTCTTCATGTTTTGGACGGCTGTTAGCTTTTCGTTTCTATAGATGAGAAACTTGCATTCTTAGAATAATTGTTGTTGTCGTGAAACTTGTATGCACAAGTACACACCACAACAGGGGGAACCTAATGTAATGTCCTGTTTGGATTAAACTAATACTGTGGAAAATAGTTTAATTTTCATAGGAATAAAAAATATTCTCATGTTTCCAATGTAGCCCAAATGAGATTGTGTAACAGCTCGACACCACCATCTGTATAGAATATCACCTCTAACTTTTTCTCTTTGAACTTAAACACTCTTTAACCAAACCTAGCAACAACTGTTCCTATAAATTCCTCTCCACAAAGAATGATGCAAGAATAAACATAATTGTAGACAATGATAAGTCTAAAATATTTCGCAAAATAATCTATAAACCTCTTAATTGAGCACGCTCGGGACCACACATCAAAGAACATTCAAGACCACGCACTCGAGAAAGTCCGAAACCAAGCACCCTGGACATCCTTACTTTTGGTGATGATAATGAAGATTAAGCAATTAACCAAGTTTACCTGAATATCTAAACCTTGACCAATAAGTCTCATGACTAACCATGTTCTACAAGATTTCCAATATTCCCTAAATATCACATTGACCAAATTCCAAACAAATGAACTAAAGTGCTAAGATTTATTTAGGTTAGCCAGAGGCATCAAGATCATGTGTGATACGTGTGTTGTGCGTGAGTTACTTCCATCCAGTGTATGTCGTCACCCACAGTGCCTAAAATAAATAACAATTAAACAAAGGTAAGCCCATGACTCAACAGGAACATAGTAAAACGATAAGCATTAACAAACCATAACCATTAACACGATCATCTCAGCTTTCACTAAATCATTATCACCTATGTCATGTATTCATTCAATGCGAATACTTATGCACATATCTCATCAACTCTTTAGCTTATACTATTATAGCGGAGTACAAAATCCATCGGTGTGGACTTAAATATGCCTCTTTGGCCCGTCCTCTTTCATACAGGGACCTTATCTCTACTCTTGTGGAATACCTACCACAATAAGCTCTTACTCTTCCCACTCATATGGGATGCCCATATAAAGTAGACCATAAATGCACACGAAAGGTCATCTATTTTCATTCTATGAATGCATATGATTCATTTTCACTTATTCATCTATTATTCAATATTAACCATTATCCATTAACATTATATAATCATCATCTTTTAGTCAACATATTTAATATGAGTATTGTGTATGCGCAACATGGTAAACATATTATATCATCGAGCATCAAAGCAAATACATTGTCCATCGTTCTACTATGCACTTGCATTTTTAACAACGTGGAGCGGATTGATGTTAAATTGACAACAACCCCAAAGTTACTCCTCCTATTGTAGATACACAAACTCAATAAGGTGTCACAACAATACGTAAACATCAAACAAAAAACCTTCGCTCCCACGCACAACCATGACGTAATAAGCCGTTCCACTAGACCATTCCCCTCCGCTATTTCGGTAGTTGAACAATCATAACTTTTGGCTCAGGAATTTAAACATAGCAAAAACCATACCATTTCTAAAAACTACGAAAAATTACCTAGTATTTCCCAGTTATGGACACAATTTAATTCAATCATTTATTAGGCAAAAGAAGCTGATTAATATAACTGCGATCGTAAGTGACTAATTTTTGGAAAGTATACTTCTCGATGTCATAACTTTTAAACTGCTAAACCAAACCCAGCGTTCTTGCACTCTATAAAAACCTTAAATAATTACCTTTATTATGAAGTAAATCTCTACTATTAATTGATATTCAAAGTTTAATATATAGTAAGTACAATATGTAACACTTGTAACTTGCCAGAAATTTCAAAGTTTGCCAACACCGTGAGGAGCACCATCCTAGAGTGTATACTTGCCAGATTAAGATTCATCGAAACCATAAAAAATAATGGTACTTCATGATCCTAGCATGTTCCCCACCTCGACACTCCCCGTGGCACGTTCCCCACGACTCTCAACACCCCCTACACAAGGTGATGTGATCAGATCTCAAAAATGACACACCGGCCGAGGGGGACATGAAAAGATGGTGAAGAGCGGTCACGGATATGCCCTGGGCACGCTTTGGCATGGCACAACACCGCCCTAGCGCGAACTCAATGCTATCCCTCCCCAGCGCGGCAGCAACAATGCTCACCTCCTATCTGGACGACGGTGGTCCACATCAAGGCGATGATGCTAGAGATAAGTGATAGCGGTGGCGCAATGAGATCCTAGGGCTATGGTTGTGGGGTAAGGTGGTTTGGGTGCACATGATTCTCACGAATTATTTTCTTAATAAAAAATTAAAGAAATAATATATCAAATTAAAAAATTATAAATATACAGTCCTGTCACCATTTGAAATAGCGACAGAGACTATCGCTATTTCAAATAACGATAGAAAGCTGTGATCATTGGCGAAAGCTCTCTATAACTATTGGCAATATAGTCTTTGTTGCTATTTCAATATAGAGACCTGTTGCCAATTCAAATAACGATAGATGTGTATATTTGTAATTTTTTAATTCGGCATATTATTTCTGTAAATTTTTATTAAAGAAATATTATTTAAAAAATTCTGATTCCCACCACCCCTCCTTTTATGGCTGTGGGCCCATGACTGCGCTTGGCACGGACGCCCACGGCCTGCCAAGTGCTCCTCCCCTCTCTTTTTTTCTTTGGTACTTTTTTTATGTTTCAAGCTAGGTCCCTAGGAAGGAAAATAGGGTGTTAGAGCATCTCCAACAACCAGGCTTTAAAATGGAGTCCTATACCTCAAAATAGGACCTAAACTAAAAGAATTAGGGCTCAAGATAACTATTGACTCCAGCAATTAGACCCTAAACAGCGGAGAGAGGAAGCCAGGGACGCGCGAATAGGGATGGGGCCGGAGAGGAGCGTTGCTAAATATAGCTACAGGGCTCCGAGTCCTAAACCTATTTTGATAATTTTTCTCAAAATACAACCTCTGTTGGAGTGCTTTTTTTCCATCAAAGCCCTATAATTACAATTAACAACCTATTTAGAGCTCCTCTTGGAGATGCTCTTATAGATTGTTTTTTGAATTAGCTGTGTACGAGCATAGTTTTCCTATGTAAAAACCAACTAAGTATAATACTCATGAAAAATATGTAGTTTGCAAATTTCTCAAAGCAAAATAATCATATCTAAGGGTGATCATGTTCTATGCAAAACATTAAAACCAAACTCAATCAGATTTGTGAGAATTTGTCTTTTCATACCTTGCAAATCTGGTTGGGATTGATATTGAAATTCTGCACGGAATAGAACATGCCCTCCTTTGCATTTGATGAATTTTTTAAATCTCTTTGGAAACATGAATTCCATAGTTTTTTTTTTTACATTATTCTTATACACATATATATATACACACACAAATTATGCTATAAAAAGTAGAGCATGATGAAAATTTTTATGTAACTCACTTTGAAGTATCTTACAATCAATATTAGAGTATGCTCAAAAGGATAAAGAAGGTATAACAATATCATTTAAGCGGTATAATTAGAGTGAGAGTACTTACAACTAAGAGTACGAACCATTTTCTCATATATATATATATCCTTAAAAGTTAAATAACTTTCCCACAAAATTCGATTTACGGTCCCCATTTGGCTGGGAGTAGCTTCTTTAGATGGACGAACTCGGGGTTACAAGCTTATTTAGGATTTGTAGTACAAATTATTTTATACTTGTATAATAAGTGCGAGTGGCTTCACTTTAGCTTCTTGAAGCTTATAGCTCGAAGCTGCCAAACACACATTTCGTAAACGTTGAAGATTGTCTAATACTAGATAAATTAATACTAATGAGTTGGAAACTACGTCAGCGACACTCCATGAGCTGTTCACAACATTGCATAATAATTAACTTTTTCCAAAAAAAACTAACACCACCTATCAGCTAAATATTTGACAATAAAATTGATTGCACTGTGCAGAAGAACACTTGCAAAACAGTTATGCAAAGTGACCAGGGAGGAGGGTCTTGACAATAAAATTGATCGTTGCTCTCAATACTGTACAAGTTTGTGTTTCTAGGTGCCATTCACCGGCTAAGCCCACCTCCTCTCACGATCACATTGTACATAAGTAATAGCTTA
Source organism: Guadua angustifolia (assembly GCA_036346375.1). Taxonomy (NCBI): domain Eukaryota; kingdom Viridiplantae; phylum Streptophyta; class Magnoliopsida; order Poales; family Poaceae; genus Guadua; species Guadua angustifolia. The sequence continues at coordinate 54,681,258 of CM070511.1, forward strand.
TACCAGTTAATTACAATACGAAAGTCAGCATAGTATGATTGATATGCTAAAACAAGTAATAAAATAGATGTACGATCGACAAAGTTTTGTCCTCAAATCACACCAACAACAGTTCACCAAATCCTCTGAGTAACCAGATCTCGCACGCACACGCTCACCGGTCACCGTATCTGCCTGAGCACTCTAACCTCTCCTGGCTGCAGGCACCTGCCATTCAAAGCACGCTGCCGTTCCACACCACCGTCTATTCAGAGTCGGACGTTGCTGCCATCCATGATCCATCCAGTCCGAGAAAAGACTCGAGCGAGTTTCACACAGTACGTTATCGACTCAGCTCGGCCGCAGAAGATTTTGCCGCCGCTTGCCGTGCCGCTAGCTCATCTGATGCCTGTCGAAATGTTTACTATAGTGGCACTTTTAAATTTGTTTTCTTTACAAGAATAGTCTCTATTGAGGAAGATTTATAAAAATATCCCTCTTCGCACTTCCGAAGCGCTGTATATGAGAGTGTCGCGGTCGCGGACGCCGGGCACTGCAAGGGATGGGCGAGATGGTGCAGCGGCCAGGAGGAGCTTGCACAGATTCCAAGCTGGAGCTGACGCATGATCTGGAGAAAGCACAGACCGCGGAAGTTAAAGCAAAACAGGATTCCGAGCTTGCACAACTCAGGACGCAAGAAATTGAGCAGGGAGTAGCTCGGGCTGTAAATGAGCCGAGTTCGAGCGAGTTTGGCTCTCTAGGTTCGAGCTCGGTAAGGCTCGGCTCGAGCTCGAGTTTGGGTTCGAGCTTGGACTTAGGCTCGAGCTCGGCTCGGTCCAGACTCGAGCAGGCTCGAGCTCAGCTCGATAAGCTCGGGAAGCTCGAGTAAGCTCGGTTATTTTGTAAGCTCGGTAGGCTCGGTAACAAGCTCGAGTAAGTTCGGCTCGAGAAAGCTCGGTAACAAGCTCGAGAAAGCTCGATTTAAACAAGTTCGATCTAGGCTCGAGTAGGCTCGCGAACTATTCAAGTTCGGCTCGGTTAGGCTCGCGAGCTTGAACTCGATCTTAGTAGCTCGCAAGCTTCGAGTTTTTTTTACAGCTCTAGGAGTAGCTGATGATGCTAGTGTAATAGCCAGGATGCAAATGGAAGTCGCCAAAGAAAGACACGAAAAAGCTGTTGCTGAACTTAATTCAGCAAAGGAGGATTTGACAACATTACATGAGCAGTATGTTACCTTAGTCAATGAAAGAGAGACAGCAATCAAAAGAGCAGAAGACGTTATTTCTGCTGGCAAGGAGATTGAGAAGCGAGTGGAGGAAGTAAGGCTCTGTTTGAGAGAGTTTCAGATCCCAGCTCTAGTTTAGAGCTGAAATTTATAGACTAAAATAAAGTGAATTAAGTTTATATTTTTAATCTAAAATGTAAATAAAATGATCTACCTAAACACTCTTAATGTACCCACAGCTCCAGCTCCATAAATTTCTGGAGCTAGAAATACCTTACTCCACCAACTCCACAGATTTTGATGGAGTTAGAGCTATCCCAAACACCCCCTAACTAGCTGCTGAGCAAGAACTGAGGAAATGAACGCGAGCAGCGTTGTCGCTGTGCTGCATGCGCATGCAGTGCTCCCCGGTCGCTGCATGCACATGCAACGCCTCCTAGCCGCTGCACGAGCTTGCCCACCGCTGCTCCTCCACGTCGCCATTGCAGCATCCGGTGTCCGTGACATCCTCGCATACGACGCTTCGGAGGCGTGAAGAGGGTTATTTTTGTTATTCTCCGTCGATAGAGTCTATTCTCATAAAAAAAAAACAAATTCAAAAGGGCCACTGCAGTAAAAATTTCATGTCTGTCCTGCGAACAATGGTGCTATGCAGGTTTGACGTTTTGAACTCAAATTTCAGCGACCCGACAGTATCGAAAATTGCCAAAAACCGAATAAAATTCGTTCAAAACCAAACGATTTGAAAAGTCAAATAAATTTGAAATCTAGTCAAACCGCCAAACGAATTTCGAATGAAATGGACGAAAAAGGCTCGAATTTCTAGTAGTTTTTTTTTTGACAAAAATAGATGACTGTTGAAAAAAATGAGAAAATGTAAAAAAAATACAGAAAATGTTGTAAAATTTGTAAAAAAAACCAATAAAAGACCAAAAATAGAAAAAAAATGTAAGAAATATATATGGAAAAGAACAAAAAAAAATTCCGGCATGATCTTTCCTAAGTATGGAAAAATTTCGACATGACCTTTGCTATATTTTAGACAATTGTAAGGTATAAAGTAGGCATTTAACAATAATATGTCAACAAATAATCTTTCATTTCAATACTACTCACACATCAATCCAACAAGTGCAATAATAGGCATTGATATAGTCACATACCAATATCATTCACATTTCAATATCTTTCATTTGAAGTTGTGAAGTAGGCATAGCTTCGCCGTTCTTCTATTGTCACACTATGCCATGTTCGACCAATATGAATAAAATATTAGTAAAAAATTGATTTGCAATGAAAGAAAACATACAAATGAAACAAAATTTTACCATGGCCTTTGCTTCATTTTAGACAATATGAAGTTGTAAAGTAGTTATTTAGTAACAATATGTCAACAAATAACCTTCTATTTCAATATCATTCACATATCACTCTAACAAGTACAAAAACTAGGCATTCACATGTCAATACCAGTCACATTTCGATACCTTTCATTTGAAATTGTAAAGTAGGGTGTCGTCCATTGCTAATAAATATATTTTAACAAATATTGCTATTAAATATAATTAAAAATTTTGCTATTAAATATAATTGAAATATTGCTACTTGACATACTTGAACAAATATTGTTACTAAAATATTGCTACTTTTCCTTCTTTTTTTGATTTTCTAATTTCTATATTTTGAATGGCTCAAAAACATCTCAAACTTTGTTTTTTAAAAAATATTCATGCCAGAAGTCATAAATGTATTAATACTAATTTTAGGGAAAATATGGATAAATTGTTTTCAAACTTTTCAAATTTTTTGAATTTAAATTTGAACTTGACGGGTAAACCGAGCATTATTGCTTTTCAAACTGTAGTGATTTGGATGGTTTTCGCGAAAACCGAGTGGTTTTCGATGATTTTTGGTATCCTGTTCTATGACTGCAACCTTAGTGGCACAACACATGTAGCTGGACGTTGTAGCATGATTCAAGATTTAGTTGCCCTACTCTAATGGTACTGATATGTAACATCTGTTTAAGTTACAGTTACTATAACGTAACAACTATTTAAGTTACGGTTGCTACAATAACTTACTACAATAACAATATAAGAATCCTCAACCATGCACCATAAGACTCCATCCTGGGGATGGGCAGTTGCTTAATTGGTTTGGAAGCTGGGGTGATCTCGGCCAGTCACGAGTTCAATCCTGATGATCGGACTCGAAAGCCTTACCCAAAATAAAATTAGGAATGGATACATACACATGCGTGTATGTTAGTAGAATAGTGCATTCTCGTGTTATGAAGCTCTTGGAGCCTCCAATCACTTCCTTAGCATTAAATGCATATTATTTTCCAATTCTAAGGTAACCTTTACTCATCTTTTCTTATGTAGTACTCTCTTTAGCTGTTTTTAATGTCATTTGATATAAATTAAAATAAAACATGCCATTTAAAATAATAGAGAGAAATAATACAGTTTTTTAAATAACAGAGAGGAATAATATACTTTTTTAGATATATCTCGATAAAAGTATAAAAAGTATAATAAAATCTATTCTTGAGCGAGTATTTCCTATCTAAAAATAGACGGACAGAAAGGAGCTGAAGGGAAAAAAAACCTTTGTCTTGGTTTGGCCTCCTATTTATATATAGCCAACCTCCAGAAAGCGATCTCGCTCGCCGACTCTCCTTTTTTCCTCCTTTCCAGTCCTCGCCTCCCACTGTTCCTATAATAAAAACCCGGCCGAATTTCTCGATTCGATTTCCTAATTCCTAGCGGGTTCACGAGGCGCTCGCGATCGGCGGCGGTTCGATTCGGCAGTGGGCGGAGATGGTTGCTGTGGCGGCGGAGGGCCTGATCCGTGCGGACACTGTGCCGGCGGCGGCGGCGGCGGCGGGGAGGCGGAGAGGATGGATGTGGCGGCGGCGGGGAAGGGCGGGGAGGAGGAGTTGGGGAGTACAAGAGCGACGTGAGGAAGCTGGAGGAGCTGTTCAAGAAGCTGAACCCATCCGCGGAGGAGTTCGTGCCGCTCTCGCGCCGCTGCGGCGGGGACGGCGGCCAACGGCTCTCGGCCGACGCACCCGTGTTTGTGTCGCCCGCGATCGACTACTACGCGCACCATCCGGTCCAGCAGCAGCAGATGCACGTGCTGCAGCTGGTCGGCGCCGGCGCTGGCTGTGGCATCGGCGGGGAGGGACTCCAGCAGCGACGGATCCACCAATGGCCAGCCGAATCGACGGGTAATCGCCTAATTGCGGACTCTGTTTCGCTGCGATTTGTTTCCGTGTGGGGGTTTGGGGTTGGCGTTTTCTGGTTTGATCGATCGATTGGATTTGGGGTTTAGGGTGATGTTGATGGATTTGGAGTTTTGGTCTCTCACGTGATCGTCTCGAAAGTTGATTCTGTTTTGGAGGGTTTTAAATAGCTCGGTTATGATATCGGTATGATCAATTTAAGATGACGCGAACTTTATTTTGGTGGATGGATTTTTTTTAGATCAAAAGGACACCAAAGCTGATGTCCCAGTTCCATTTCTGAAACCAGAGAGTATTCTTTACCAGTTCATACAAAGTTTACCCACCACAAAACATCAACGAGCATCATGACAAGACAAATGCCACAGGACCAACCAAACTACCCAAACGACCACAACATTAAACCAACAGCTGAGCCACAGCAAGACAAAAACTCAATCCTCTAGAGAACAAAACAACCAGCAACACTACCAGAAACTAATCCCCACTTCACAACCTTCCGCTTCAACATTCCAAAGCTAGAGGTGACTGAATACAGGAATCTAAGAAATCACAAAACAGCGCTGTCTTGACCTCCATCTCCCCTGTGAACAACGGACTCCACTCTCTTATACAAGACGTGTCTAGATGACGCATTTTGGATGATTATTTATTTATGATTGCTTTCACACGGTGTTGATCTTTTACTAGAATAATGTGATTGACTTCTTTTTATCTTGTACTTTTGTTGTTGTTGTTACATTATCACAATAAATCGTTTGTCAATGCTAACTGGGTGCTAACTGTACAGTCATTTGAAAATATTTGGGTATGGTGAGAAAATTTTTTTTCTGGTGATAATGATAAGCTGCATTTGATCTGTGGTTACAGAGAAGGAATGGCTTCAACCAGGGAAGGAGGAGGATGGGAGGCCGACCACGGCGAGCTGATAGGGAGGATAGTGTGCGGCGAACCGTCTATGTCTCCGACATTGACCAGCATGTGAGAATATCAAAGGGAATGATCTGCTATATTTGGCTTTTCTATTTTCTCCTCGATTGATTGACTCCTGAATCCCTGATTGACTTGCAGGTCACTGAACAGAAGCTTGCGGAGGTTTTTTCAAACTGTGGACAGGTATGCCCTAAGATTTCTTAATGTTAAATAAGTTTGTGAGGAAATATGATTTTTCTTTGCCTATTTCCTGAAAACAATACAAGTGCCTGAGTGGAAGAAATTTTTTGTCTTTTCTGACTTAAATTATTGCTAGTGAAGAAGACAAATATTTGCTTAATGAAAAACTATGATGAGTTTTATATTTGTTGGATATTTCTGATCAAGTTAGAGCACTGACATAGTAAGAATTAAACTCATTTTTGTTTGTACTTTGTAACATCACAGCAGCAAAGAACAAGTTTGCATTAATAAGTATGAATGTACGATTAATATGCTTTTCTCGAAATGAAATTTAGTTAGGTGCCACTCTAAAGTTCTGATTCAATTGAATGCCACTCTAAAACAAGTACATTGGGCAGTTTCGTCTTTGCCGAGAGATAACTGGTCTAGAACCAAGAAACATGGTTTAACTTTGTTAATCAATCAGTTAGTACAATTAAGTTGTCATTCATGAACTAGCATATTTCATTGGTACTTGCTGCCAAGAAATGGTAAGCTGTCATATGTTAACTCTTCTCAGCAACCCTACTAAATTTATCAGAACCAAACAATATCGCTTAATTAACTCAATCACCACCAAGCTCGTAAATCTTTAGTGCCAGCAGCCTTTACACCCAGGCCTACCTTTTCTTGGGCTCCCATTGACCAAGTGCTTGCATCAGCTCTTAAGATGAAAATGGGAGAAACTTGTAGGAAGGCACCTCTAGTAGAAAATGGCAAATAGTTACTTTGTTAGTTTTCTTGTGGCATTTAAGTGAACCAAAACTCTATACTAGCATTTTACTGAAATGCAAACTTCAGTGTGCATACAACAATATTTCCATTTTGTTAATGTCAATCAAATGCAATTGCTAAGCTAAATGTTCTGAGCTGCATTATTTTTGTTCAGCAACATCATGTAAGGTATCTGCATCTGATATTTTTGTGTATGAAATAGCAACGACTTATTTCTAGGCTAAGAATGGTTGAAATATCAAGGAAAGTTGAAATGGTTGGTGAAATGGTTGGGTGATCAAATTGATAAGCATAAATAATTTATCTATTAGCTTGTGCTAGAATTAAATGCACGGAACATGAAATTGGGCATATTTAATAATATTCTTCTCCAGTCAAATTTCAGTCATAAAACTGTGTTTCCCTACCTTCTGTAGAGGTGGTTTCTTTGAAGTTAATAATTCAAGTCAAATGTGAGGTCCCTTGAACCTTCATGTTTGATTCCTTTCTAGGAAATGTTAAACACAAGTCCCTTTGACGGTGGTTCCTAATCCAACTTTTCTGTGATTAAATTTCACTTTTATTGAGCTTATCTTTTAGTTCAGGTGATCAGATATTCTAAAGACACTCGAGATAATGTGACTAAGCAGGCTGTTATGTCTATTTTTTGAAGAATTTATGAAATGTCCGAAGTTGATTTTATGAACTACAGCCAGAAATTAGGCAAAACAGTTGGTCTCTGCTGCCAGCTACTTCCATCCTTCAACACGTTTTGTTAGTTATTGGACCTATGAACATATAGAACTGTCTAAAACTTGCACAGGCAACCTTATTTTATCTGCTGCAGTGCTTGTTTGTAAACCATTAGTTGCTACTTACTGAATGTTCATTCTCTATCAATCTGCAATGTTGCACCTATTCTAATAAGCACAATCATCAATGACCAATAATAGGTATCTTTCACGAAACATGAGTAATATCCATGTGCTCAGAGTTTAAAGCCATGTGGTGTAAATAAATCCACGCATATATTTGGTTCATCTAGGGGTGGGCATTTTTTAACAGAAACCGAATTACCGAACTGAAAGAACCGAACTAACCAATTATTTCGGTTTTCGGTTCGGTTTTTGTTTTGGTATAATTCGGTTTTCGGTGTTTGGTTCATTTTTCGCTTCCAAAAACCGAAATAACCGAATAGCCAATGTACAATACCACTTTTATAATATTTTTTCTAAAGCCACTAAGCAATTCTCATGTTCTAATACATTTATGCATACGTTTGGTATATTCATATGTTCTATTATGCTTATGTTATAATGACCTATGAATATTGTATAGGTTTATCCACACTCTCTGTGTTGTGATATGAGAATGACTAAATCTAATCTACCTAGCGTTTATTCATATTTCGGTTAACCGAAAAACCAAATTAACCGAACCGAAATATTTCGGTTAATTCGGTTCGGTTTTTTATTTTGGTCCGAGAAATTCGGTTGCTAGTTTCCAAAAACCGAATTATTTTAAAACCGAAAAATCAAACCGAAAAAACCGAATGCCCACCCCTAGGTTCATCAGTGCAACCTCATCCGGGAATTCCTGGATCTGCCAAGATGTTTCTGTATATGGGTAACATTGGATGGTAACCTTTTATCTCGTTGATATTATGGTTATTTTCTTACAACCATCTTCTGCACTTGTAGGTAGTAGATTGTCGTATCTGTGGCGACCCAAACTCAGTGCTTCGTTTTGCCTTTATCGAGTTTGCTGATGATGGTAGTAGCTTCACAAATTGTTATCTGTTATGCTCTTATGTTGTTGTAATTAGCAATCCTGAATAACTTCTGCTTTTTCTGCAGTTGGTGCACGAGCAGCTTTAACACTTGGTGGAACCATGCTTGGTTATTATCCTGTCAGAGTACTGCCATCTAAGACAGCGATTTTGCCTGTGAACCCTAAATTTCTTCCTCGAGTAAGTAAACATATTTGAGCACATAATTTTGTGCAAATTTAAGGGTAAACATATTTGAGCACATAATTTTGTGCAAATTTAAGGGTATAGTACTTGCTGATCTCCAAGCTGTGTAATAATTTTAGCCTGAATGCTCTTTTGTGCAGACAGAGGATGAGAAAGAAATGGTATCCAGGACCGTGTATTGTACTAACATCGATAAGAATGTATGCTGATCTCTCTATCATTTCAATTATGCTTATAATCGCACTTGTAAATTTAAGTTATCTAACAAGAAGGCCTACAAAAATGAGTAGGATGTTCTTGTGGAAGTTTTAAATGAACAACCTGAAGACTCACAAAGCAATGTCTGTTACAAACAATATTTTCTTTTTAGTTTGCACTGAGAAATGATAATTATAAGTTTTTCCATCTGCAGTCATCGTGAGCTCATCTTTATTTCAAAAGGCAAATTCTTGATCATTAAAACAAGCTTTTGCATCTTCCATGGTCAAGAGAATACATCTTAACCATTCAGTGCAGTTATGTTGGTATTGTATGTGGCTTATGAAAGATAAAAAAAAGTTGTGGACTACCTAGTAACTTTGAATTTCTAGATTTATCAGATTTTGTTTAACCAAAGTTGAAGTCCCGCTGATTTGAACTAATTTAGTAATTTACACCCATTTGACCAGTTATGATGGATCCTTGGCAGTTCTTGCTGATTTTTTGAAGTATTCCTTAAATAAAATGCATGATTTCATCATACAGATAGAAAGACTAGTCAAGGCCAAAAGTTGGAAGTAAAACAGACTGGGTTGTTTGGATGTGCACACAGACTTAACCTATCCATCCTTGGACGGCGGGTTAATATGAGATCCTAAAAATGAATGGATGGATTAGATCATGTCCACAAGGGAATGTTTTTGATACCCATGCCTTTTATAGTAATATAGGTGTGTTATAAAAAAGTAAACCTTTACGTTGTAATGGTACTTTGCCATGAGCTCGAATTTAATATTTAATTATTTATAGCTATATTCTTTTGTTTGGTTGTTCTTAGCTTTGAACATTTCAATTGTGATCTAGAACGACAATACATAGTGAATGCAAAGGACAATTTGAATTGCTAAGATCCAGATATGTTTGTGGTTCTTTTGAATTCTGATATGATGGTTATGCTGCAACATTCTGCTTTCTTAATAATCTTTTTTTTCTTCTAATTGTGTAGGTTGGAGAAGATGCTGTAAAGAATTTCTTTGAGGGAATGTGTGGTGAAGTATGCCCAAATGCTTTTATCTTCTGGACATTTTTATATGATTAAGCTTAAATAATTTCATCAAATTGTTGGTGCTTTTCCTTTTATTTAGGTTGCTCGACTGAGGCTGCTTGGTGACTATGTGCACTCCACATGCATCGCGTTTGTTGAGTTTGTTCAAGTAAGTAAAAACGAGATTTACTTTAATATATTACTAGTTATCAATAATATATCTTTTATCATCATTGAAATGCTGCTAATTGATTATGAGTGAACAGTGCAGAAACAATGGAACTTGTTGTTTTTGTTTTCTAATCCAAATTATGTAGTTTGCTAACAAGTTGTGCATAAACAGTTGCAAGTGAAAAGATAAAACTGAAACAACGTTTTGTATAATTATCCAATTGCTTTGTAGTTTTGTGCTGTACAAGAATGCTATTTTCACAGTTCAACTTAAGCTGACCAGCCTTTTGCATTTGGTTTGCTCCAAACATTATTATTATTTCGTCTTGTTTAGATTACATTTGTCATTCCTTTGTACCGAGTTGCCATAATCTTCTGATTACTAAGGAGTACATCATTCAAGTAAGGGTTGCCACCAATCCGGAGTATAACCAACATGTTTGAATTAGTTATGTTGTGTTGTGTGGCAAGATTTAAAAATGTTTGAGTTAGTTATATTGTGTTGTGTGCAAGATTAAAAATGAGTACCAAAAGTAGAAACTTTGTATAAGATTCATGTCGTAGAAATTGATGTCATGTCACCAGGAATTCTTAACTGATCAAGTTAGGAGATCAATATCTTATGATCGCTTCACAATTTGTTGTAATTTTATCTATGTTTACTTCTGGCCTTAGCTTTGACCTTTGTGTCTCTTGTTCCTCCTGCTTAAGCTCCATTACTTGTAACAATCATCTGGAAGCTTTGCTAGACATTTTATACCCACTTTCACTGTACATGTTTGATGTTTCATTATAAGCATGACACGTTAAAGAGCCGTCACATTCGGATTAGTGGTGTCTGGTATATTCTTGTTTATTTTTAAGATGTTCATTGATGAAAACTTTACTGGTGTAGGTTAGTTGTTAACATACATTTTTTTTTGGACAAAGATGTTAGCATACAGTTGCCACTGCTTAATTGAAAACTTCGTATTTAATTGACTTTGCCAGGATGACTACCTGCATGGATTACCTAATTTGTAAAGTTTGTGAGCAAAATACAGGGTATGAGATGAACCTATGTTTGTGATAGTAATTGATTTCTCCTACAATGTAGCAACATAGCAATTAATTTCATTACACAAATGGTGCTGAAGGCTGATATCCAATGATATCTCCCAGAGGGATTAAAGTTTGCATCAGACTTGTCAAACCCTTGTTTATTTTTACTGATATGAGGTTCGCACAGGAAAACAAATAAGAAAAATAATATCATGGTTTGCTAAATTTCTTTGAATATGAAACGATTCTTTTGTTAGAAGTGATTATCATTCTGATAACATGTTAATAAAAGAGTTTGAAGTAGATACAGGAGTTTTATCTTATTATTTTTGAGAAACAGTAGGGAAGGATGCTACTGATTTATATTGTATTAAATACTAAAATAAACTGTATAAAGAGAGTCTACAGGACCTGAAACAAGGAGAGGCAACTTTGCAAATGTAGAGGCATAAAACCACAGGATGTCTGAAGGAACAGAGGCTTTAAGATAATCAAAAACTGAATCGGCTAATCAAACTCTCAAACCAGAGAGAATTACCAATGAGGTCATCTCAATTTAAATTGGGCCTCTGCAGCCAATTATTTAAGGGAGGCAACATTGCTTTTGAAGTCCTCTCTTTTGAGCAGTGCCATATCCATCATTAGAAGGTTTTTAACTGTGTTTGTTGGGTTGACGTGGGGACTTTGTGAAACCAGTTTATATTTTGTTATTTGACACCTGACAATTCTTGTTGTCCTCTTTGCCACTACTTGTTCTGTTTGTTCTCTTCGGCATGAAATCTATTGTACCTTGCTCGTCTGCAATTTTGGCCCCATGATTTATGTTCTTGTTTAGATTTTGACCTTTTTAATCTTTGTTCATGCAGGCAGAGGGTGCTATTCTAGCCCTGAACTGCAGTGGCATGGTTCTTGGCTCGCTTCCCGTCAGGCAATAACCTACTTCCTGCGCATGTTCCAAACTTTTGTAACTTGTTGGGCTCATCAATCATAACATACTATTTTCTTGCTCTGTTTGTGCAGGGTTAGCCCGTCAAAGACACCAGTCCGGCCGTCGTCCAGGGCGGCAATTCCGGGCAAGAAAGCCCCCTAGCCGTGTGCCTTAGAGATTGTTCACGTCGCGGATCAGTAACTGTCGTTGAAGAGAGTGTTACCCTTGGCTATCTAGTCTAGTTGAAGGCCCTTCCATGCTCGTGTTTCTCGGATCTCATGAGACCCACCTGTATGTTCGCTGGGAGCTCTATTTTTACCTACTTTTTTCTTATCCTCGTTATATCCTTTCTTTTGTTGAGTATGGATGGATGCTGTAGCAGCCTTTGACAGGCATTGGAACAATAATGTCTATGGCTTCTATTTCAAGATCTTCTTTGAATTGTTCTCACGCTGATGTTGTGGCTTGTCATATTTCAGGGCCTCGTCATGGCATTGTCTAAATTAACAAGGGTATGTGACTGGGTTCAGCGATTGCGATGCGTTGGGTTTGAACTTTGAAAGTTAATCGGAAGAGTGGCGCTAGTTGTTGTAGGTCAGGAAGAGAAGTTATCACTGCTTTGGTCTCCCTCTTTTTTTTTTCCTTTTTTTTTGGCGCTCTTTTGAAATTTTTTGTAAATCTAGCTCTCTACTCACCATGTAAGACATCCTCCGCCCTCCCTATTGTGAAAGGGCCTCTTGCGCTCCTCTGTGGCACGACTTCTTCCTGCTGTCCCTTTGTGGCACCGCCTCCTTCCGCGCCTTCGGATGCTGCGTTCAGCACCAGCTCCTATGCTCTAGAACTGTGGCATGCTGGCTTTCCATGCTCCCTGTGTGTTGCAGGCGACGCCACGACTTTTGCAATAAGGGAAGGGCTAGATTTACAATTTTTTTTTGTATGAAGCTATTTTTTTTTAAAAAAAAAGGAGAGATGGACCAAAACTAGCTTCTGCTATGGCACGTGTACGTTTAAGGATGATAATCAGGTACGGTGGGTTGTAGGCAAAGAATCTCACTCATACCTGTCGCCTGTGGGTATTAGATAATCATAGATATACCCGTTTATCTGTTACTATCAATAATCCTTCTAACTAAATGGCACTAGAAACTAATGAGCTATGATACTAAGGGGTTGTTTGGTTGTCGTCTCGCACGAGTCTGGTCGTGGGAGCATGCACTGTTTCAATTTAGCTCCAGAGAAACGGTCATGTAGCTCGTATCCCACGAGCCTGACTGCGAGTGCTTTGTGCATCGTGCTGGCCTAGCATCCGCACCGCGCAGGCAACCAAATAGCCATCTTGCATGCTAGGTGCAGGCTCACGTGATACAACGAACAACCAAACACTGGTTCCCTGGCTCCCACAAGTCTGGCTGTGTGGAACCAGGCAACCAAACAGCCCCTAATACTATTCTTTTGATGAAATTATGGGAATTCGATACATTCTGTTGGTTGAAAAATGATTATCAATGATTTAAAAATTTAAATGTACATGAGAATAAAAATTAAAACAACACATGCAGACAAATAACACGCAAATGCTCAAGTTCAACAATTACTAATATAAGTTACCACAAATTGCAGTTCAGGGGGCTAACTAGATATCTGTTCTAATAATATGTCAGTAGAAGATGGCAGGTAATCGGGCAGAACGGGTACAGGTGGAGCTTTTCTATACCTGTTTGTCTGTCGGATAAAATTTGACTCTCATAAACATGCTCACGGGTAATAAATAAGAAATATATCCATCTTTATTATGATTTTTTATCTGTAGATATATAGGTAATCAGATAAAGATTGTCATACTCTGGCACGCCTATATCTTCTTGGTAGGCTCATATTGTCTCTTGGAGGCAAGGCCTGTTTGACTGGACACCTGAGTGATGTGACTGGCAAAAAGACGTGCTTGAAAGAGGTCTAGAAATTTGGTGATTTTTGCCTTGTCAGGCAAGAAGATTGTATAGCTTCATTGACAATGCTGCATGATACGTTGATCCAAATATCTGAAGCTAATGGTTACACCCTTTAAACGGGAAGGAAATGGCGAGAGATCAGGGGGGCCACGTGCCCCCCAAGACAATTTGCGAAAAAACCCTCTGGTTCTTCGAAATTACAAATAGGTCCTTCCGAATTACAAATAGGTCCTTAGCGATTTTTTATGAGACGAAAATATATATTTTTTCTTCGCGTTTAGGTCCCTGGCGCGGTCTTTTACGGAAAAACCTTCCGTTAATTACAAATCGCGGACAAGCCCTTTTCTAATTTTTCAGGATAGCGAACAGGTCCAAAAAATTAACAAATAGGTTCCTGATTCTTACGTTCAGGTCCTTTCTCCGTTTTTCGCGGAAAAAATGTTTTCGCTACAAAAAAAACACAGATTCGTCTCCGTTTTTCCCGGAAAAAATGTTTTCGCCACAAAAAAACACGTTTTTCCCGAAAAAAATGTTTTCACCACAAAAAAAACACAGATTCGTCGAAGGTTTATAGCAACTTATCGATTTGCCGATCCGTTTTTACCGGAATAAATATCTTCGCCACAAAAAAAACACGTTTTTCCCGGAAAAAATGTTTTCGCTACCAAAAAAACACGTTTTTCACGCGAAAAAATATTTTCGCCGCAAAAAAAACACAGATTCGTCGAAGGTTTATAGCAACTTATCGATTTGCCGACGGGTCTTAGCCGTCGTTTTCTAAAAAAAACGCGGATTCGTCAAAGGTTTATAGCAGCCCATGGATTCGCCAACGGGTCCTACCGACCTCCGTTTTTCCCGGAAAAAATATTTTCGCCACAAAAAAAACACGCTTTTCCCGGAAAAAATGTTTTCGCCACAAAATAAAACACAGATTCGTCGAAGGTTTTTAGCAACTTTTCGATTTGCCATCCGTTTTTACCGGAAAAAATATTTTCGCCACAAAAAAAACATATTTTTCCCGAAAAAAATATTTTCGCCACAGAAAAAACACGTTTTTCTCGGAAAAAAAATGTTTTCGCCACAAAAAAAACACAGTTTCGTCGAAGGTTTATAGTAACCCGTAGATTAAACGCGGATTCGTCGAAGGTTTGTAATAGCCCATGGATTCGCCAGCGCGTCCTACCGACCCATTTTATTTAAAAATTACGGAAATAAAAAATTCGACAAAATTTATCAGATTTTTTCCAAAAAAAATCGGACTAGAATTTGTACGACGCAGCGTAGCGCGCTATACAGGCTAGTATAGATATGCTCGGGCCTACAAATGAAGCTAATATAGATATGGTCAGACCTTATGAGCTGAATATTTTGTGCGTCATAGTGATTCTGACAACTGAATCATTGCTACGTACTGTTGAAAGTGAAAATTTGATCACGAAAGTACGAAACCATTACTCTTGGTGCGTGAATAGGCATGTTGTGCCTGTTTATGCTTAAGAAACCAGAAGTGGAAAGTGGAAACCGAAGACTGGATGTGCATGACAAAAGGTAAAATAAACTAGCAACGCTATATTTGAAAAGTGATGTTTACACAGTATAAACTAGGATACTTTTCACGATATAATACGCCGCCCGTGTTTTTCCCGTAGAAACAATTTCTTTTTTTTTTGTGTTTTTTTTAATTTTAGAGAAAATGAGCGAAACGGCTGAAAAGATACAAACGAAATCACTTTTTGTTTTTTGATGTAATATGACGCGCACGTTGTTTTTTTCGAAGAAATAATTTCGTATTTTTTGGCGTATTTTTTTTTGTTATTTATCTAGGACCCTCTCACAAAAGATCCGTGATTTTTCTGAAAGTTTTCTTCGTAAAAAATCATAAAAAGAATCTATACGTAATTACAGATTTTTTTAAGTAAAAAAAGAGAGCACGGTAACTTTTCCCATATTAGTAGATGTATTATTAGGAGTGTACATACTTGCCCTTGGTGATGGAAGAGTGTGATTCGGGGCCATTCTGGGCGGTATGGAGGCAAGCGTGTGCTGACGTGTGGCTCGAGGACAGAGAGATCACATCCGTTGGGCGTCCATTGCTAGCCATTCGATCCATAACGTGGGGCCGAATGGTGCAGATCGCCTGGTCTCAAAACCCTACCAAGTAGAGATGACAGCTTTACTTATGAATTTGGGTATTTGTGCGTACTCGATCCGATAAGAGTGGGTATAGATAGCATTTTAGATCCATGGATTTACGGGTTTTGATACCCGATAAACCCATAGAATGAGTGTGGGTATCAATTTGTACTCATAGGTACCTAATAGGTATTCTATGACATGTAGGCCCACTTTTTTAGAGGTATATTAGAAAAACAAACTCACCGACCTGCTTACCGAGTCGGCTCCTCCTGATTCCCTCCCCCATCGCCTCCTCCTTGCCCCTATCGCTTTGATTGCTTGGCCTCCTCTCCTCGATTTGCCTCACTTGGCGGACGCCTTCCTCCTCCTCTCGCCGACTCCTCCCATCGGCTCCCTCAGGTCTGGCACGCATAATGCCCAAAAGAAGAGAGAGAAAAGAGAGATGAGAAGGAGATAGAAGGAGAGGTGATCCCTACTCACCCGAAACGCGATGTTCCCTGCGCATACCCTGAGGTCTAGTGTTCCGGCGGACTGAACCATGGCCATGGTGCCCCCACCTCTCCGCTTTTGCCCTTCGGTGCTCGCGCACAGATTTGTGCCCGTGGGTACCCATTGGGTATTGGGTACCCATTGGGTTTGGGTATGAGCACAAATCTGTACCTGTAAAGCTTAGTGAGTTTTGGGTAGATGAGACTTTGTTCGGATTTGGGTTTAAGACAGCAGTACCTACCCAAAGGTACCCACCCGATTGCCATCCCTACTACCAAGCCACCGTTCGCATCTACCTCTCTGGCTCTCCAGTCCAGCCTCTCCTCTACCTGGAAGCTGGAACTCGCCGGCTCTCATTTAGGTGAAGTCTTAATGTCGGTGTTTTGTAAACCGGCAAGTAAATTTGTAAGTTAAGAGGCCACGCGTTCCCTCTCCTTGAATGGTTAGACTCAGGGAGCCCAAGATGTATACTGGTTCGGGCCGAACGTCCCTACTTCCAGTTTGTGTGGTGGTTATGTATTGCTTTGGGTGCAGAAGACTGCATGATGTTTACAAGCGAGGGCTAAGAGAAGGTCTTGAGCGCTCGTCCGAGTGAGAGAGGTCGGAGTGAGCTAGAGTTGTTCGTATATGCTTGTCTATGCTCGTTCGGGTTCGAGTCCCCTTCCCTAAGGGTCCTGCATCCCATTAAATAGGCGGAAGGGGCAGGTTACACGGGAGTTTTGGAGAAAAAAGGATGGGGTGTCCTATGTCAGGGAGTCCTGGTCTTCGGTCCTGGTGTCTGACAGGTTCCTGCTCATCCCATGCCTAGGTTGGTAGACACAGCGAGCGGCGTTCCGTCGGGAAGGGGCGCACCTGCCCTCTGGGCGCCTGTCAGATGCTGATGTCGTTACACTGTGCTCTGGTGTCGCCTCGGGAGGGAGCGCGTCTGTGGAGTATATGGACCCTGGGTATCTGCATGGCGGGCCGAGAGAACCACCCAAGAGGGGATGGGCCAAGCCGACTACATGAGGATGGGTATTGCTCAGGAGGCAGGCTGCCATGCGCAACAAGGAAACCCCGAAGATGGAAACCGACCCTGCTTAGGGAGGATACAATTGTAATCCTAGCCGCCATCATGTATAACGGATAAGGAAAGAGATATAATCTCCACCTCGTATCCGAGTGGGACTCCTTTTTGTAACCGCCCTCCTCTGCTATATAAAGGGAGGGGCGGGGGAGCATAAGACGGACACAAAAGAACATCATCAGAAAATAAGTTAGCCACTCATAATTCCAGAGCACGGGACTAGGGTATTATCTCCACCGTGAGAGCCCGAACCTGTATAATTCTCGTGTCTTGTGCTACCATCGAGTTTCCGATCTAGCGCTTAGCCCCCTTTTAATTATTGTCGGTAACAAACCTTGACAGTTGGCGTGCCAGGTAGGGGCTGCGCTAGGATCAATCTCAGCAAACTCGGTGGCGATCTTCGATAGCTTTTCTGGCGGCTGTGACGGCCGTTTTTTCACGCGACAGAGTTTTTATTCTCGGCGGCTGGACGTCTTGCATGCGACTAGAAGCCTGCACGTCATTGGTCTTGCATGCATCTAGTGCTTTGACGTTATTTGCTCCTGGCCATTGCGCTTTTGTAGGCGTGAGATTTTTCCTTGCAGATTGAAGGCTTGACGTTATTTGCTCCTGGCGACTTACTTCTTTTACATCTTTTTCTTGATGCTTTGACGTTATTTGCCCCTGGCCACCGCGCTTTTGTAGGCGTGAGATTTTTCCTTGCGATTGAAGGCTTGGCGACCGATTCTTTGGACTTCTGGCCGCGGTACCGCATCACGCCTCTTGAGATTGTATTGAAGCGCAGATTTATTATGCCTAATTGTTGTTGCGCCGTCGTTGTTCTTTCTGGCCGGATTACTTCCACGTGGCGGATTGTTCCTTGTGGTGAGATCGAAGATTAGATTGTCCTCGCGGTACCGCATGCAAAAAGCAAAGGGCGACTAGAAGTTTTGATGTGTTTGCATTTTCATCCCGTATTGATTCTCATCCGATGCATGCGGCGTGGTGACTAGAAGTGATTGTTTTTCCTTGCGGCGTCTTTACGCCACGCCGACCAAGACCGCGACGCCCTGACCTCTGAATCATCGACATTCCGAATTGACAGAGTTTGGTTCGCTGCGACGTCGGGTGATGTCCTGGGCCGTGACAAAAGAGCTTTTTGCGCTACCGCTTTCTGGTGATCGTGACGAGTTGGTTTTTTGGCCGGCGGCGCATGCGCGCACGTATTTGCGGCTATTACGCTTTTTGCATGCGCGACTAGAAAAAGAAGATTGGAGGCTTCTGGTATACATATGCTCTGACGTGATTTCTTGCCGGCGTTTGGCTTTCTAGTGCAGGTGGCCGGAGTATTTTCTAGCGGCTGATCAACAAAAGGGGATCGTAGCATGCATGCATGTTCTTTTGTCTCAAAGGAGTTCTGCCGACCAGAAGTCCAATTGCTAGTTGGTTTTGCTGCGGCTGACGGCGCGTGTCTTCGGGAGATTTTTCTTTGGTGGCGTGAGTTCTTGCTGATAGCCATGCGGCAGTTTTGAGGGGAAGGCCATAATCTGGTATCGCTTCCTAATGATCAGAGTCGCAGCAACACCTTTTGTCGTTGTGTACTCGTCAATTCACTTCAAGCCGACTACAACATCTAAAGATCTGCTGCAGCCCAACAACAAAGGAACATGCCTGATTAATTCCGTCGTGATTGGAAGCGTCCTGTGAACACACCTCGACGTGTTGAAAGGAGTTAGTGGCGCTAACTTGATCAAGAAGATGCTCGGAGGCCACCGACTGCGGTAAAGGAGATGTTCGCATCAGCGGACCGCTAGCGCTTAACGCCGAAGCGCCACTTTCGCAGACGGCCACGAGCTAACGCCGCGCTTCGAAGCGCCACTTTTCGCGACGACCACGAGCTAACGCCGCGCTTCGAAGCGCCACCTTCGGCGACGACCACGAGCCACGCCGCGCTTCGAGCGCCACCTTCGGCACAACCACGAGCTAACGCCGTGCTTCGAAGCGCCACTTTTCGCACGACGAAGCCGCGCCTTGACGCCACGAAGCCACGCCAGCACGCCACGAGCCTTACGCCGCGCTTCGAAGGCGCCGCTGCAAGACGCCACGAGCCACGCCGCGCTTCGAAGCGCCGCTTCAAGACGACCACGAGCCACGCCGCGCTTCGAAGCGCCATCTTCGCAGACGGCCACGAGCTAACGCCGCGCTTCGAAGCGCCACTTTTCGCACGACCACGAGCCACGCTGCGCCCGAAGGCACCTGCGCACGCCACGAGTCTATGCTCGCGCCGAAGCGCCACCTCAAAGACGCCACGAGCCCACGCTGCGCCCAGCGCGTCACCTATGACTCGACTGCAAGCCCATGCCTGCGCCACGAGCAAGGACGGCACGATCGTCAGCAACATATGGAGCATAAAGCAGCTAAGTCGCTTTTTACTCAATTATGTCATTATGAATAAAATTGTTGGCTTTCTTGACTTGCTACTTAGTTAATCCACAACTAAGCAGTAAGTCGGGGGCTACACCTAATAGTGTGCGCATGCGCACATCTTTTTCTTAACGATTGCAAATGATTCCGAAAAGGCATTCCGAGTTGTGAAGCTCGACCCCATAAGCGGCGAACTTTAGTCACCCAAAGCGCGTGCAGGAAAAAGAGCCATGAGCCGACTCGACGCCGGGGCTAGACTAGTCGGGCAGAGTGCTTAAATAAAAAAGAGTCAAAACCACTCGGATGAATTCAAAATCAATAAGAAAAAGGAGTAAAAAACTCTAAAATTATATATAAACCAGTCGGACATCACATCCGAGTGAGTTGTTTTTACACGGCTTAAGTTATGCATATACATGATTTCAGGGTTACTAAATTTGGATGCGACGCGTGTGGGCCAACGCTTCAACGACGACATCAGCAACTTCGTCGGCGAATGAATTTAAAGGGAGCGGCGCTGAATTTCGCCTTGAGCGGGAAAAGCGTTTTGACTTCTGTATATCGTTTGGGATACGGTATGCCCCATGATGAGCCACCAGCTGTATGCCGCGACAGTCGGATATAATTCAACGCGTGGAGCTCTATTGAGTCCTTCACGATCTCTTTGCCTACAATGGGCACTCGGCTGGAAAGGAAAACAAGTCGGGAAACTACATCGAGAACTGGAAGCACTCGGCGTGAAGCTTGACTCAGTTGGGCTGCGACCAGGAAGGCGTCAATTCGATCGCAAAGCACTCGGGGGCTACTGTGGAGTATATGGACCCCGGGTATCTGCATGGCGGGATGAGAGGACCACCCAAGAGGGGATGGGCCAAGCCGACTACATGAGGATGGGTATTGCTCAGGAGGCAGGCTGTCATGCGTAACAAGGAAACCCCGAAGATGGAAACCAACCCTGCTTAGGGAGGATACAATTGTAATCCTAGCCGCCATCATGTATAACGGATAAGGAAAGAGATATAATCTCCACCTCGTATCCGAGTGGGACTCCTTTTTGTAACCGCCCTCCTCTGCTATATAAAGGGAGGGGCGGGGGAGCATAAGACGGACACAAAAGAACATCATCAGAAAATAAGTTAGCCACTCATAATTCCAGAGCACAGGACTAGGGTATTATCTCCACCGTGAGAGCCCGAACCTGTATAATTCTCGTGTCTTGTGCTACCATCGAGTTTTCGATCCAGCGCTTAGCCCCCTTTTAATTATTGTCGGTAACAAACCTCGACAGCGTCTCTCCACTATGCATGACGGGGTGAAGGGACTAGCGCTTGACTTTGGCGACCTCCTGGCCACTTTGGGAAGAAGCCACCTGCCCCAGCATAGCCGTCGTGTCCGCGGGGCAGGTGATCAACTTGAGGTCGACCGGGGATGATCTTTGACCCTTATGGCGGTGATCGCCAGGTCGGATCCTGCGGGGCTCCCGATCTGAGGCCAGGCATTTAGGTGAAGTCTTAACTCTTAAGCTGTGTTTGGTACAGTTCCAGCTCCACCGTGGATCTGGTAGAGCTGGGTATTCCTAACTCTATCAAATCCGTGGAGCTGGAGGTGTAGATATATTAAAAGTGTTTAGGTGGGTCATCTTATTTACATTTTAGACTAAAAATATAAATTTAATTCACTTTATTTTAGTCTACAAGTTTTAGATCTAAGATGAAACTAGAATTTAGAGCTCTACCAAACAGGGCTTTAATCTCTTACCGCCTGGCAACCTTTTATGACCAAAAAAAAAAAAAAAAAAAGAAAATTGTCCTGTGCTGGGCGTTCTTAATTTGGGCCAGCACTTGTACATTATCGGGCTAGGCCTCCATCTCACGGTAAAATATGCTTTCCCTACTAATTAATGCGTGAAAAGGCTTGTCGTCCTTGCACAATCCTATTCTCGATTCCCACAAGCTTACTTTTATTGGTATACAATGTTAAATAATTTTTTAAGTAAGATTGGAGTGAGCTGATCGATCAAATTTTGTACTAGCTAGCCTCCTACAATTTTCCCATCTCCATATGATTTTAGAGATACATATTTAAAGCAAGGGACTATATTGTGTTTGTACAAATGTAAAGACACAGGCAAATAGCAGTCGTAAAATTCTCTAAAAATATATTGTCTTCGGAAGAACCAATCCTCAAACTCATGACCTCGTGAAAAATCAAGTAGTGGACAACTTTGTCTAATCAACTCAACCACACAAAACAAGTTGTTTATTGCTATATTGTATTTATTTTACATAGTATTTATTTTACAAGATGTTGAGTCGCTGCCACCTGAATCAAAGACGAAGGAAGAAGCGATAAACGAAGGTTGTGTGCAGCAGGCACTGAGAGGAAGTAGGAGAAGCAGCCAACGGAGGCAAAGGTCCTTGGGCCTTGTGCACGCAAGATGGTGTCGATAGCGCGCCGGATGTGGGAGACCAACGCAGCTCGAGTCGAAGGAGGAGGAAGAAGCTGTCGTCAAAGAGCAAGACAGAGAAATGGTCATATGCAGAGGAAACAATATAGCTGGTGAAGGTGGAGAGATTTTGAAATTTGACACCTTTTAAAAACGAATTTTTTAATATTTGACACTCTGACCCACTGTTATTGACTCATATAGACCTACATGTCATACACAGAACCCGAAAGACATGCGAATTGGGTGTCAAATATCGAAATACCCAGGTGGATAGAGAGGGATGGACTAGCTGGGGCCTGGAGGGCTCACCAGAGTGGTGGCCGGACCGTCGGAGTCTCGCCAGATAATTAATGGAAGGGAGACTCGGATAGGCAACGAGGAAGAGATGTGCTCGAGAATTAGTCGTCAGTGGTCGTTTTTGAGCGAGTCAGAGGGTGCGACCCTGATTTCGCAAATCCCATTTAAGTTATCCATCAATTTCCAGTGGAATTTGGTAAGGATTCCGGTTCCAATTCCATAATGTACCCATATATTCGGAAACCTCAATTCCAATTCTGCAATTGTATGCCCAATTCTGCCCTCCAAAACGGGGTGTTTGGCATTTTGATTACAGACCCCCCAAAAAAAAACCTCGACATCTTTCGAAATGTCTAATGTTAATGCAATTTCTAAAGTGCCTCTACGCGATGGTTTTAGTACCAGCTAGGATCAGTGTGTGTGGCACCCAATTAAAAGTTTGGTGCAACTCAAAAGTATAGTCTTTGAAAGAAAATCCAATTCATCCTCTTTGCAGGTTATTTATGCTGTTTCCCATTGGCTACGTATATGGGCTGTGCTGCAGAAGCCGGATTTGCGAACTACTATGCTGGAGGCTACGCAACGATTGATGTAGGTGGTCAGGGATTTCTTTTCCCAGGTGCATAGGTGGCGGTCTAGTCTTCGGATTGCTAGTCACTAGAGTGTGTGGGTGTTTTTTCCTTTTTTTTTCTGGGCTGTGTGCTTCTTGTTAAGCAGAGGTCGGGAGAAATTTAAAGGTCTTATATCTTCTCGATGTAAAGTCCTTAAAATTAATAAAATCTTCCTTTTCCAAAAAAAACTCAAAAGTATATATTTCACTCCGAAGTCCTTACTCAGGACTAAAGCAAGGAGATGATAAGAAGAGAGACCCATTAATCATGTGAACACTGGACCCGACATGGATCGGGCGGAGTACGTTCACTTCCTCACCAGAACCTCACGTGCATGCACCGTAGTTCAGTAGTGTACGTGCTCGATCATATCAGAGCTTGGTCGAGTGCAGCCACCCGGCAAAGATCGATCGAACAAGTCTGGTCTGGTCTGGCTGGGGAGCTGGTTAGCGGATATGGCGCAGCCACCGAACACGTGACCGTCGCAAGCCAACAGCGACCAACATGTACGCAGCCACTAAATCGATCCGTGGGGAGAATGTACAATTTGCGTGTGTTACTACTTGCACGTACACACTTTTTTTTGTTTGTTTTGAGAACGTACATATTACTGGTATTTTTGGCTGCTGATCTATAACCACATGACCACAAAAATGACGTTCCAATGGGGTAACCCTGACGCTTGGCAGCCAGTTATTTTAGCTAAAACGTCAGGGCTCTGTATGGATTACTTTGATATCCCTACTCCGATGCTACTCTTACAATAGCGTGCTTGTATATATCCGGAACCGTATTATGAAAATATTAGATATAAATTAGTGCTTTATACATTTATTTTTCCAGAGAACCACCCCTTTGTAAGCGGAGACTGAATTTTATGCTAGGTGATCAGAACGACAGAGATCATTGTACTCGTGAGAGACTGGCAATTAATTTCTATGTCAAACATGACCTCTCCATGGTTGTCTTAATGGAGGCTTTTGCGGTTGAATCAATCAGCAACTTTCCAACGCAGCGGTTGCTAGTTGCTATAACCTCGAACCCCCGCCCAGGCCAATCCACAAACTTCTTCCTCACCATCCTCATGGCCTCCGATGGCGTCGCCACCTGCCACCGCCCTACCATTTTCTCTTTTTTGAAAGAAAAGCAGGAGAGCTGCCTTCATTTCATTGATCATAAAAATAAAAAAGTACATGGATCAAAATAAAAGGTAAACTATACAAAGGCCAAGGACTAGCCTAGGCTAAACTAGAGCTAGTAAGGTGTTAAAAGCTGCAATTGTTTTGCCTCTGCACCCTCCTAGTCTTGATCAAGGGTGGGTGTTTTTTTAACCGAAATTGAATAACCACACCGAATTAATAAAAAAAAATCAGTTTTTTTTTCTATTTTTGTTAATAGTCGGTTTTTATTTTGACACTGTTTGGGTTTTGGTTTTTGGTTTTTGTTTTATTCCAAAAACCGAAAAGATCGAAGTACCGATTAGCCGAATCACTAGCTCGATCCCCAAACTATTAGCTGAGGTCAGAGACAGAGTGACGCAATCACTACGTACTCAGTTATGCCGAGAGCCATTCCCCATTCCCCAAACTCTCCCAACCCTACCCCAAGCTCCCGAAGTCTTGAACCAGTGCCGCCGCCATGAGCCACTGCAGGGCTATCGCCGACTCACCATCCCCCAAATCCCAGTCATCGCCAGCTTGCCCCCTCCTCCATACAAAAATCTAGAAGTAAACATCTCAACGCCTACCTTCGTGACTACCAATCCTAACCCCACCTCTCGGGTCTCCTCGCCCTGTAGATCACAGTGCCCCGTAGCAGTGGCTCCTTTAGGTGGCGCCTGACGGCAACATCCACTTCTTCAAGAGTAAGGACGGGCTCACCCCACTCCTCCCCTTTCTTTGATTTTCTGTTTGGTTGCGTTTTGGTGCATGCTTGGGCGCTGATTTAGAATTTGAGGGGCGTAGGGAGGCGATGGAGACCGTGAGGGACCGTCACCACCGGTTGCGGGAGGATGCCGCCATGCCAATGTGCACATACCTAATCAAGGAGCTTCAGGTTGACATCAATACTGTCGACGAATCAGGTTGTCTACACTGGTCATCTCCTCATTTTGCAGTACTTTTGACGTGCTAAGTTGATTTGTAGGCTGTTTTTTCAGTAGCATGCTTTGTTGTGATGGAGATTTCCTGGTTACTTGATTTGGGTTGCCTCATGATGTCACTTTGGGTTTACTTGTTCGGCAACATGTTGATATCATTTTTTGGTTTATCAAAAAACCAAAATAACTGAACCAAATTTTCCAGTTAATTCGGTTCAGTTTTCTATTTTAGTCTAGAAAATTTGATCGTCTATTTTCAAAAATCAAGTTGTTTTTAAACCGAAGAAACTAAACCGAATTAACCGAATGTCCACCCCTAGTCTTGATCTCCTCCTTGATGTTTATTAGCAGTGCCGCAGCCGGTCTTTCGGATTGTTGAAAAATCTTGTTTTTTCGCTCATTCCATAATTCGCAACATTGTAAAGCCTATTGTTGGTGGCACTAGAGGTGGGCATTTGGACCGGGCTCTTTTGGGCTGGCCCGAGGCACAACGTCACGGCCGGCCCAAAGCCCGCCTCGCACGACATCAGAGCACAAGCTCGTGCTGCTCAAGACCGGCATGATGGGCGATACTGCCCAAAGACGACATCAGAGAATAGGTCAGAACGAGCCCGATGACTCAGGGCACAAGGAAGAAATCCAATATGAAAGTCACCTACTCACAGAGCATGAGCGTTATAAATGCACCCAGCAGCATAGACACCACCTTCATCGCCGACACATAAGAGAGACGGGCAAAAGCAATCTCTCTCAGCTCTCTCTCTCTCTCTCTCACCTGTCTCTCTCAATCTCTTTCACCTGTCTCTCTCACTTTATTTCTTGCCCATTGTTCCCTCTCTCGCTCGTGTTCAGCACATCCCCTTGCTTTATGTAACTGTTTAAGAATAAATAAATTTTAATCTTTCTCTCGTAATATTTGCGTTCACTGCCTCAATTTCATGCATCTCCGGCTCCTTTCCTCTCGTTGCAATTGTGCAAATGGGTCGGGTCTAGGCCGGTACAGCACGAAACAGACACGAAACGTAAATGGGCCGTGCCTGGGCTCGCGGAAGGTGAGCCGGACCGGCACGGCGGGCACGACGGACCGTCATAGCCCGGCACAGTTTAGACACGAAGCACGTCCTAACCCAACACGACGCCCACCTCTAGATGGCACCCCCGCTGCCTTAACATCGTCCCACTACACTGTCCTCATCATCCACGTGACGTTCATCTTATTGTTCGGCCACCGCCCACTACAAAAACATGTGACGACTGACACCCTCATCGATCGGCTCATCGCCCCACCACCCATCACCCACCAGATGCCCGAAAAAAACTAGGGCTAGATCGGGCCCGGTGAACCCGGAGCGCCGCTGCCATTGTCTACACCAATGTCCGGCTGTCCGCCGGTCGAAAACCGGCTCACATCCGCGGATCGATCAGCGAACCTGTAGTATAATATAGTACATATTCGATCGCTGAAACATCAATCAATTGCAGATTGGAACCGCGCCAAATTTCGAAGTCAAGCGTGGGGCAGGCTGCTGGTGAAACGGTCCGTGTCGCAGGCCCTGTGGCTACCGCTGCGCGTCTCGTCGTTGGAAATTTTTGCGCCGGCCAAGCGGTTTGGAGACAATCCCATCATCTTCCCTTGCTGCACACACATAGGCCGGAGCCCGCAGCTGAGATAAAAAAATTGTACCAGCTAACAGGGGCGCCATATGCGAGTGCCTTGAACTAGCTAGAAAAGGTCAAGTAATCAGCAGGCGGCCGGTGACACGACCACAACATTCTGTTGCTCACTGAGTGCTGCATGGCCTCCGATGTATTGGTCAGAGGGTTGTCATCTCGCTACCCCACCGGTGGTAATGCTTTCTTGTCCATCATCAACCTCTCTGGACCTCAAGCAAGCTATAGATAGCCTAGCCTACACAACTGGCTGAAGAGTTATGGTCCTGGAGCACGCCTTATATTACGTGGTGTACATATGTCCTTCTAAGAGTGTCTCCTGATCGTTAACAGTCGCCTCCCTTTTATGTTATTCTGGAGCTCACAAGTGACACTGACAGGTCAGTAGATAGGGGAGTACTGCTGCCAATGCTGAAATTAAGGGAGAGGGTATGCACGTACATACCGCCAAAGAAAGTGCAAAATGACAGATGCAAGGCGCAGTTTTATGTAGGGTTCAAGTTTTAATATGCATGTATGCATGACTGTTCAGCCTCAGCCTAAGTTTATGTTAGGATCAAACAGGTCACAGGTGGTAGATTTATATAAGAGGGTACGTATAGTACGAAGCCTATGCACCAGCGGTAAAACTAGATTTTTTAATAAAGATGTATAATTCACACACATAACTCTATAGTCTTACATAATGATTTCATAATATAATAAATTTGCTAAAAGTACAATACAAATAGTTCTAAGGTTATACAAATCCCAACCACCAAAATCAGAATCAATTCAATCAACAAATTTTATCTACTAAAGAGGTAATGTCTTGACGTTTTTCGAACTTTTGGGGGGTGCCAGTGCATACGCGCATCCCACCTAGATCCACCCCTGCTACACATAGTTAAGAGAAGCCTTTTCTATACTCTCGAGATTACATACTCTCACTTCTAATATATTACTTAAACAAATGTGTTATATTTCTTTACCACTTTCGATATACTTAAATACTAATTCTAAAATAATTCAATGTGACATGGTTAAAATTTTCATTGGAGCCCTATATTTTTGCTGTATGTCTTTTTTCATATGTAAAATGAATGAATATATATATATATATCGCTACAAAAAGTGGATTTTGATTAACTTTTTCATGAAACTCACATTGGAGTATATTATAATAATTATTAGAGTACGTACTCCTAGAATTATAGAAACATTTTCATATATATATATATATATGGCGAAATATTTGGTGAAAACCACCAATTCCATGAAAACTCCGTGGAAACCACCTGTATAAGTTTTGAAAAATTCTCAAAAAATTATCACATGTAGGGGAGGTGAACCTCTACAATCTTGCAAAATTTGAAGTTGAAACTCAATCGCATTTGAAAGATATGAAAAGGACAAAGTTAGCTTGAATAGTAATTTTTACTGTTTTGGCACTATTTTTTTTGCTGTTTGTCTTTTTCATATCTTTCAAGGAAAAATATCCTGTGCAATCAGACAGGCTGGTGAAACCACGGTGCAACTGTTCTAGAAAAAGTTTCAAAAATTCTGAAAAAATCATGGATGTACATCTCAGCTTACCCCATCTACATATAAAATTTCATGTCCTGTGCTAAGAGTAAAAAATGACAAACTTGATCATGAACAAGAATAGCCATCGCTCATGATCAACTTTGTCTTTTTTGTAACTTCTAGCACAGGACGAATTTGATCATGAAATTTTATATGTAGATGGGGTAAGCTGAGATGTACATCCATGATTGTTTTCAAAAAATTTTGAAACTTTTTCTAGTTGGGTTGCACCATGGTTTCACCAACTCTCTGGTTGCATAGGATATGTTCCCATCTTTCAAATGCGATTGAGTTTCATCTTCAAATTTTGCAGGATTGTAGAGGTTCACCTCCCCTACATATGGTAATTTTTTGAGAATTTTTCAAAACTTCTACAGGTGGTCTCCGTGGTGGTTTCCACGGAGTTTTTATAGAATTGGTGGTTTTCACCAAATATTTCAGTTTTATATAGAATTATATGTAGTTTTGAACCTCTACAATCCTGCAAAATTTGAAGATGAAACTCAATCGCATTTGAAAGATATGAAAAGACAAATAGCAAAAAGAATAGTGCCAAAACAGTAAAAATTACTATTCATGTTGACATTGTCTTTTTCATATCTTTCAAATGCGATTGAGTTTCAACTTCAAATTTTGCAGGATTGTAGAGGTTCACCTCCCCTACATGTGATAATTTTTTGAGAAATTTTCAAAACTTCTACAGGTGGTTTCCACGGAGTTTTCATGGAATTGGTGGTTTTCACCAAATATTTCGCCATATATATATATATATATATATATATATATATATATATATATATATATACTCCTGGGAGTACGTACTCCCACCTCCAATATACCACTTAAATAATATTATTATACCTCTTTATCCTTTTGAGTATATTCTAGCTAATACTGATTATAAAATAGTACTCCAAAGTGAGTTCAATGAAAATTTTCATTAAAGTCCACCCTTTATAGCATAATTTGTTTACATATTCCTTTCACATATGTTAAAGTTATATAGCAAAAAATAAAGGGCTCCGATGAATTTTTTTCAACCATGTCATATTAGAGTATCTTAGAATTATGATTGGAGCATACCAAAATGATAAAGAAGTATAACACTTTCGTTTAAGTAGTATGTTGGAGGTGGGAGTATGTACTCCGAGAGTATCGAAAAAGTTTCATATATATATATATATATATATATATATATATATATATATATATATATATATATAGAAAATGGTTCTATACTCTGAGTACGACTTCACCTCTAGTATACCGCTTAAACGATGTTATTATACCTCTTTATCCTTTTGAGTATACTCTAATATTAATTATAAGATACTTAAAGGTGAGTTCGACAAAAAAATTCATCCAAATCCCCTCTTTTATAGCATAATTTTTGTATATATTCCTTTTAATATGAAAACGGGTATATAGCAAAAAATGAAGGGCTCCGATGATTTTTTTTCAACTATGTCGCATTGGAATATCTTAGAATTATTATTGAAGTATACCGAAAGTGATAAATGAGTATAACATGTTTGTTTAAGTGGTATATTGAATGGGAGTATGTACTCTAGAGTAGTATATGTTATATATACTTATATATATATATATATATATATATATATATATATATATATATATATATATATATATCACAACACAACAAAGATACATACATATATATGTACACATATACATATAGATATACATACATAGGAAAATGGCTCCATCTTCCTGGGAGTACATACTCCCACCTTGTATATACGCTTAAATAAAAAATTTATACCAATTTATCTCTTTTTAGCATACTCTCACATATGTAAAAGGGTATATAGCAAAAAATAAAGGGCTTCGATGATGATTTTTTTTTTCCAATCATGTCGTATTAGAGTATCTTAAAATTATTATTGGAGTATACCCAAAGTAATAAAAAAGTATAACACTTTCATTTAAGTGGTATATATATTAGAGGTGGGAGTGTGTACTCCCGAGAGTATAGAAAAGGCTTCCCCCCCCCCCCCTCTCTCTCTCTCTCTCTCTCTCTCTCTATATATATATATATATATATATATATATTCCCAGGCCCCTACTCTTGTCCGTTTTAGTCAACTTAATTTGCCCTGCCCATTAATTAAGTACTCCTCTGTTTCTTTTTAAATGATATTATGGATTTTTCATGTTCTCCGGGACAACTCTGACAATAAATTTTTATAAGCTTATATTAATATAAATTAATAAAATTATAATATTATCAAAGTACATTTAATGAAAAATTTAGCTTAACTTGAATTTGATCAATCCTAATAGTTTTTAATAAATCAATGGTTAAATTTATAAAGTTTGAAATGTCATGTCCCGAAGAACCGAGGGATATAATGATATATACGAGGCACATACGGCCCTATACAATTGAACATCATGTGCCATTTAAGACCCTACACATGAAAAGCAATTAATCTACTACGGCATTTCTTGATGTTTTCGAATGTATACAAACTTGGCTAGGCACAACTATATTCTCTAGAAATAAAATGCAAATATGTGCATAAACATTTCTTCAAAGTCTATGAATTCTATATAGATACAATCGTACTATTTCATTTAGTACTCTTTTGTTTACAAATGATCGATGTAACACCGACGAAACCTTTTAGTCCAGTTGTTCCAACTGAACACTTGAACCTAAGGAGAAATTGAAAGGATCTGCCAACCTTCACCGAACATCGTACTACTACTATCTTAGCCCTTTCTTGGTGTTTCCAGCCTTTTTTGTGTTCTAGTTAGCTGTACCTATCTGTGTCTTATTCAAAAGATAATGTTATAAAGATATGCATGTCCTAGTGCATAAATTGAGCATCTAAATTGTTATATGTAACCCACTATATCATCAATGAATTAGTGAACACTGAATTAGCGAAAACATTGAAACACTATTTTTCGTTTAGTTCTCCCTGATTACTTGAATTATAAGCACGATTGTTCTTCTGATCAAATAACTTTGAAAGAACAGTATGCCATGCAATTAATCATATTAATTCATCTAACATGCTTGTGTACGTACTCTCTCTCTCTCTCTCTCTATATATATATAGTGCTATTCTCTACTACGTGTAGAATAGTATATTCTACACGCCAGTCAGTTTACGTAGTCCGACCGACCTAAATACCCATATTTATTACTTGCGTTTGGGTGTATGGACCATTTATTACTTTCGTTGTCAAACCGACTAGTTAATACATTTTATAGTTTGTACACGAAAATGTTTTCTCTTTGTTTTAGCTATATCTTTTTATTGGTAGCTCAGATTTGCAAATGGTTTCCACCAGTAGCTTACTGACGATGAGAGGAATAAAATGATATAAGTCTTGCTATTAAATAATAATTTTCCTAACTGCTAACAGAAATTATTACATGTATAACATGAAATTACTACATCTGCAGCATATTTTGTATAGTATAGATCAGTTATTCGGCAGTAAAGTCCATAAAAACTATATGTACAAGTTCTGAAAAATCCTCAAAAAATTACCATAGGTAGGGAATGTAAGTTTCTACAGCCTTGTAAAATTTGAATACCAAACTCAGTCGCATATATATATATATATATATATATATATATATATATATATATATATATATATATATATATATATATATAAGCTTACTAGCATTCCAGATGTTAAAGTAATACAATTTTCAGCGTTTGCTAGTTGATGCAGGATGAAAATGATCATTATACATATTACATGAAAACAAACAATTGTTGTATCTCGGAATGAAAATACATCACAGTTATTTTTTGGAAACTATAAATAATTAATTAAATCTCGGATATCTCTGGGATATCCAATATTGGACGGCCTATTTTCAAACAATAACTGGATTTAATCACTGTAGGATAAGCTCTGGATATGTTTTTTTTTCAGTTTTATATCTTAAAATTAATTATGTAATGTCATGAAACAAATACTAAGTAGTATATACCTTCGCACGGAAATGTCGTATTGTGATACAATACAGGTATACAAAACATGTTTTGAGAGTACCCTAGCCGCATTTGGATCCAGGTTCTTCAATTGGTAGCAAAGCAAAAAAAAAAAGCCCCGATCAACACACACACACACATATGTGTGTGTGTGACATGGTAATTTTATTGTAAGCAATATAGAGCAATGTTTTTTTAGAGAGAAGTATAGAGCAATGTTTCCAACCCATGCTTACATATGTATGGATTTTATTGTGTTCTCAGTTTTATTCATTTTATGCATTATGCAAAATATTTTAAATTTTTGCTCTCATCAATTGATAAAGTAACTTGTTGTTATATTTTTATTATTTAAATAATAAATGAATACAGTTTTCTTTATCGTCGTAATTTCATGAAATAAAAATTGCAACTATCAAAATGGTCAATGTGAAGCTACTGTATATTCATGTACGACATATTATAGCTTCTTATCCTATATATAGACACCTTTTCTTCTTCCTCCGATCCTCCTTCTTTTGTTTGCAGCAAGGAACGAAAAAGAAAATCATGTATATAGCAAGCACCGAGGCAATTATGGAAACTAATTAAGCTGAATCCCAATATATACACAGTAGTGAAAAACTAGTAGTACAAAGCAATTACAAGATTAACGAATTGATGAATTAATGTGGGAATTAATTTTTAACATATGACATATGATTTAATCAATTAATTTCCCAATGCTACCGCGACAAAAAAAAAACTATACTGATTGTGACCACATATATATGTAGAGAAACAGTCGTCCTAGCTATTGCATGTCACTGAACATAAGATATGTATTTATATATGGTCTGGAATCGTGGTTAAATTAAATTAACAATTTTATTAATTAATCTCATGGTGCAGTGTGCAAGTTTTGGAAGGCCTTGGGACCAGTACTTGAAAGATCTCACTCCAATGCCTTGATCGACATGGTTAGATCCAAAGTACTCAGCCCCAGAGCGGCCTTCTTGCTACTGCTACCTGTCGCTGCCTCTAACCTCCCAGCATCCGCGCCGCCGCCCTCATCGTCGCAGTGGCCATCCCGGAGTGACAGAGAGAGCGAGAGCGGCAGCTTATCGCAGTCCACCTCCTGCTCACTTAACGCGATGCTCTTCCTCTTCTTGGCCCTGTTAGTGTCTGCCGCCACGTTGGAACTCAGGCTTAGCTGCAAGTTCGGCGTCCAACCGTTCGCCTCCATCGACGCCTTCGTCCTCTTTGCCGCAGTCTCGATGCTTATCTCGTCGATCGCTTTGGTAGGAGCCCTCGTCTCTAGCTGCTTCTGCAACTGCACAGCGACACGACCATTGTTATGTCAATGGACGTTACGAGTGAAGGTATCAAAGCTAGATGTAGACAATTTTGCGTACCTCGAGCCGGGTACCTAGGGCTTCACTTGAGACCACGGGATCTGACGACGATGTGTTAGCGTTGCGGTTGGGGTGGTAGCCATTGCTGCCGGCGGCGCCTCGCCACCTAAACGGGAGATGATGATCGCCCAGCGCAAGACCCGTGGTGGCTGCTGCCGACATTGTCCTCGAGAGCGGCCGGGAGCTACTGCCGATCCAATCAAAGCTACCGGCCAGTCGATGGTCGGCGGCACCCGTGGTTGCCGTCGACGTCCGGTTGGAGGCGATGGCGTCCCACACGTCCAATAAATTCGACGTCGGCTTGCTGTCCTTCCTGAAGATCATCTCGTGGATGAGCCCTTTCGCCGGACCATGGTCATTGGCGGCGCCCGCCTTCGCCGCCGCTGCGTGCTGGTTGTACGCCCATTCTTGGTTCCTAGACGCATGAATAAGAGAGATCGTTAGGGTTTTGACATGATCACAGCACGATCGTTGCTGAGCATCCGTGTTGTCCTCCTTTGGTTACCTAAAGCTACTGTACTTCTTGAAGTCGAATGTTTGCATGGGTGGCGGCCGGCGTTGGAGGAGGCCGTAAATCCGCCTGGCCTCCGGCAAGCCAGCATTTCTCGACGCGAAGAGCCCGCCGTTCTCGTGCAGCCTGGAGGAGAACCCCGAGCCGGTGGCTCGCTGGAATAACATGTCGTGGAATTGACGGTTCCCTCGCCTCATGTGTAAGTCCATGGGCGAAAAAACTGCGAAAATTAAGTAGAAAAAAACTTTAGGAAATGAACAACTCCATGTCTTTTTCGATGTATGCTACTGTGGAAGAGACTAAAAATGGAGAGAATGGAGATAACAACCTGAAGATATGGCTGCCCTCTCCTGGCTGGACTCGTGGTCCAGCTTTTTACTTCTGTACATCTGAAAAGTTGAAATGGATAGGTTCAAACACTTGTTGTGTGAAGAAAAGAAGCAGCTAGCACAGCTGCTAAGTAGTCATGAGAAGTAGGCCTCTTCCTAGTCGATCTGCTTTTACCTGCAAGTGACTTTTTACGTGAGCAATACTGAGCCCCCTCACATTCATCATCTGAAGAACCAGCTTTGGGGTTGCTCCTATCAAAAATTAACAAAAAAAATTAGAACTCCAATGAAAAGGAAATTAATTAGGAGATCCCCTTAATCTTCCTTGTTTTGATAAGCGGGCCGGGATGGTAGTTTTGTCAAGAAAAAAAAATTGCACAACAAGAACAAGAACCGACCAGATCACTTACTCTCTTGGCCGCCCAGCCTCTCGACGGAGTGGACGAACGCCATGTGGAGGTCGGGCGTCCACCGGAGCCGGGGGAGCTTAGACCGGTTGTACTGCCGCACCGTCGGCACCCTCTCGCCGCTGCCCTCGGCCTTGCTGCTGCTGTCCATGTCATGACCCTTGCTGCTCTCGAAATTGTGGTTGGTGCTGCTGTTGTTGCTGGAACTCCTGCAGCCTCCTCCCGCAACTTCACTTGTGCTAACGCCATCGTCGTCGTCGTCCTTGCCTATTTCCCCTTCCTCGGTGCCCTCATAGAAGCCCTCGTTGAGGTCTAGCGCCGCGGGTGGTACAGAGTTGTCCGAAGATCTCTTCCCATCATCTTCGAGAATCTCCAGCACTTCCTTCTCCTTAACCTTCACCTCCCCCATACCCTGCACCTCTCGAGAATTCTTCTCCTTCTCTATCTCTATCTCCCTCTCTCTCTACACATCATGGTAGGATTGGAATAATGTGGGGTATAACAGGGGTAGGAACTGGGAAGGAAGAAGAGGGGAATGTGATGGGAATAATAGTAGGGAGGGGAAGAAGTATAAGCAAGCTAATGACGTAGGAATAAAATAAGGGGCAGGGAAATGGACAAGTATTCCACTACATTGACTAGTTTTCAACACATACTCCATTTCAACCCTTTTTTCTATAG
The DNA here is from genome assembly GCA_036346375.1 of Guadua angustifolia. Classification (NCBI taxonomy): domain Eukaryota; kingdom Viridiplantae; phylum Streptophyta; class Magnoliopsida; order Poales; family Poaceae; genus Guadua; species Guadua angustifolia. The sequence continues at coordinate 54,716,979 of CM070511.1, forward strand.
GGTGAGGGAACTGGGGAGTATACTATTTTGTGAGGGGTGGTGGGTATGCTAGGGGGATATATATAATTGGATGTGGGGAGCGGGCTGGTTATCAATTGGCAACTGGGTGTGGGAAAGGAAGCGGAAGCAGTATATGCGTTGGCCCTTGCCTCTAGCGATAACAATTGTAGGTCTCCAGGTTTTATCATGTTGATTGTGTGCCTAATCCATGAATCCATGTAGTGTGTAAAATCGAGTTGATAATGGTAAACATCTCAAGATATTTGGTCATTTTAGATTTCAGAATATTGTAACAATTAATAAATGAAACATAATACAATTTTAGTTACTGGTGAAGTAATTAAATTGATAAAAGGAAAATTTTAAAACAAAATATCATAAGATGAATAATCATGCAGTAACAACGAATGTACCATTTCACATCTTCATTTGGAAACGAAGGTGAATTTTTACTTTTAAAAAACTAAATTTTCATCAGAAGTACATTACATTGAGTTATATTGTTATATTAGGAGCTAAGGTTTCTAGACATACTGGACATTTTTATTTTCTTTCTAAATAATAGTACTGAACAATTCATTTAGCGGAAACTTTTTTAGTAATTGTACTTACCAGTGCACATTAGAGTAAGTCAACTACTACTATACTAGCTAGTGACTTGGTTTAGCAGGATAAGAAAATTGCCTGCACATAGCCAAAAAAGATATGTTCCTGGTCTTTCCAGCTTAGCATTGTTAGTACATAATTTTTTTAGATGTGATGGAATAAGATTTATTCCTTCTCCATACTTCAAATTTAAGGTAGAAGCGGGACCCGAACGTAGGCCCTGATTGTTTAGGCTTAAACTTTTTGGTTTATAGCTTAAAACCAGCTTTTTGGCTTAAACAGTTTAAAAGCTAACGGTTCTTGTACGTGATAGAGGTGGGTAATTTTACCTAACTTTAATGTTATTAGTCTAAAATCAACCATTAATAAATCAAAAAAGCCTCTCGTCAGTAGCTTTTGGCTTTTAGTTATATGAAGGATTATGGCTTTTGAAAAGCCCAGATAAAAAGCAACTCGTTTATTTATGCTGTAGCTTTTTGATTTTTAAGCCAGTAAAAAAACCCAAATAAACAGGACCTTAGTTGGATGGATTCGCATTCTTATGTGTCCACCATTCATTGCACCCAAGAGAGTTCTCAAATTAGTACATAATTAAGTAGGTAGCCAACTTGGTTGTGTAAAATTTCCGCTGGCAGTTCCTTTTTTCTGCATTTTTTTCCGGAAGTAATGCTTTTGTTTGATATGCAAACGTTATCCTTTTGAGAATTTGTGCTGAGTAATTTTGCATGTGCAAGATAGGTAATTAAGAACATTCCTTTTGTACACATGCATTTCGATTTTATATATGCAAGACGAGCTAGTAAGAGTACTGATAGTCTTTTAAAAAAAAGTAATATTCGATGTGTATGCATGCATACAGAGTTTTGCATGCAGGTGCAAGAGTATCACAAGAGTTTACATGTCTACATCATTTTTCTTATCTCATTATAAATCTGTAAGCCAAGGACTAATTCGTACATTGGTAGTAGTATGAAAATATATAACTCGGATCAGTTAATGGCGCGCACTGAGCAATCAAAGCATTTTCTTCTTGTTGAAGCTAGCTTACTAGCTTGACTTTGGACCCAGATTGAGAAATGAAATCAAGGAAACAAAGCAGATATTTAAGGAGCTAAATCTGCTAATTAATTTAAAACTTCTTAAAAGTAAAATACAAACAAAAATGTTGAACATACCATACTTGAGCACACATGTACATATTTTAGCTAAAACCATTGTTTTAATTTTACAAATTGAGGTCACGGGCATTTACAAGTCAATGCCCACCTTCACACGCATTCTTGTGCTGCATGAAAAGTAATTTAATTATGACCGGTTCAGCAAAAAGATCTCGACCGATCAACTCGAATGAAACAAGAGTTGTCTCAGGTATGCAGAAATTACAGGGTCAACGAAAGCACCATAATAAATATTCGATTGCGTGGATTACCCGATGATGTTGAGCTGACGGATTTGCTGATCGATGCCAAAATTAAGTTGCAAATTTTCTACACGCACTTGGTCTCCCTGTCATTTGTAGGACACGTCAGACGACTTGAGTATGAATGGGAATACTAAGAAGGTCTTATACATACAATGTACTAGTCTCATAATCAATAGCTAGTACACACATTCATAACATTGTTATCACATCCATATACAAGTCTATAATACATTAACAGAACATAGTTCTTACAACATAGACTAAAGGCTAAATTAAAATATAGCGGAAGATACGGAGTCCAAGATATATATGCCTATGCCCAAACTATCATAGGCAACTGATAATGAGTGAAACCTAGAAAAGTTCGTCGATATGGTCCCCGTGACGTGCGATGAAGTATATATCCTTGGGAACCTCTCGCTTTCCTCATCCACTAAACCAACGAATTAAACAAGATTAAGTACTTTTGTACTCAACAAGACTTGTAGTATGTATCACACACACACACACACACACACACACATATATATATATATAGGCGAAATATTTAGGAAAACCATATTTCCATGAAATATTTAGTGAAAACCACCAATTCCATGAAAACTCCGTGGAAACCAATCGATTTGAAAGATTCAAACAGAGTTCGCTATTTATGCGATTTGTCTTTTTTCATATCTTTATAAATGCCTATAGGCAACTTCAAATTTTGCGCCAAGGTTCAAGTAGAATTTGGCGCAATTATGGTCTCATTGCTTTGACCCTCGAATCGAGAATTAATATAATTCATATATAATATTGATTTTATTATGAATAAAATTTGTAGTTTTTTCTAGTTATTTGCAAATTGCAAGACATCAAATATTAAAGTAGAATATTAAAGTAGGCTGTATACTCAAAATGCAAGATCATATTGTAAATGTTATGCATCAAACTGACAAGAATAAATACCTTTCCATCCTCAGCCACAACTACTGGATCAGCACCTTGAGTAATCACAACGATCCTCTTTGTTTTCCTGAAGCCAATGGCAGCTATGAGATCTTCAAACTTCAAAGGATCTCCTCAACATTCTCAGTCTACATTATTTTCACAGGATTTGTCAGCAGCACAATCATCAAATGAAGATATTATAGGAGGAGAAATGACTAATTACCTCCCATCCACGGACTTTAGAAAAGATCCTTGCCTCAGTCTCATTTCCAAAGATGTAATAATATCACATACCTAAATCGGTAACAAGAAGCAATTGTGTCTTTAAACAAATGGCCTTAAATCCATGTAATGAATGACAAAGAACAGACTAGATCCTCCATGACATAACAGAAGTTTAACCTGCTGGAAGATTAGCAACTTTCTTTCAAACTAGGTCCAAATTCAAATATTTTTAGAAATGAAGCCCTTATTTATTTGAAGTTTTAGAATTTTTAGATCAAATTTTGAGTTAGGTTGCAATAATTTGTAATAGTACATATCCCGCTTCCATTCAAATTTTAAGTTCAAAATTCATAACAAAGGATGAAAATGAAATATTTTTGGATATTCAGAAATATAATGATTTTAGACAAATTTAAAACTTATTTCACTAAATTTGGATAAAAAATGTAGAAATTATTTAAGTTTGAATTCTGTCAGTTTGGGAAAATGGCTGGAAAATGAAAAATACGCTTTGCACACAAGGAAGCATATTCCGGTTTTTGAATCAGTTTCTTAGACTCGCATCGGCTAATAGCTTAGCCCCACAATGCAAGGACTCAGGGCAGAGTCGAGGCTAGGACACCTTGCCGACGGTGTCCTTGTGGCACTTAGGCTCAGGCGAGGGCATGGCGAGCTAGAGCATGTCATGGCACACCTAGGGATGGGCTCTAGGTAGGACAGTGGTGACGAAGGTATGGTGCCACCGTGCGTATGCGGCAGCCGCCATGGTCAAGTAGAGGCGAAGCTAGATGGCCCTACAAGCCAATAAGCACAGTTACAAGGAACAAGCAAACACCACAAATAGAGTCTAACACATCATAATTCATACATACTAATAGAGTTCAAATGACGGTTCCTATTCTAAAATATAAATGTTCTCAATAGTCAATAGCAAATGCATAACATAAATTTATAATGCAGCAAGCTCTTCTGATTCATTGCCTTCAAATTCATCTGGTTCCTCTTTGTCATCCTCGAACTCGAACTCAAATGCATTGTATTTGTATTTGATGATATGATACATCGTATGCATCAGCAGTAACAAAACAAGCATGGCATACATCTCTCCCATATATAGAATTGAACTCCCAAACCAAGAATAACAATTGTCAATGGCAGAAAAAAGGAAAAGATTTCACTAAATTCTACTTGCTAAATGCATATGCATATATTTATCTAAATTTCTCAAACAACCTCTTCACTTCAAAGAAGTCAAGAACACAACTATCAAAGTATCAAGTATCAAGCCATCCATTGATCCATATCATATATTCGATATTCATATGCATTTCATACAACAATTTGATTCAATCATACAAATCGTCAACAACAATTTGATACAACAAATTGATACAAATACAATCGACAAATGACAATCATACAATTTGATATCTATTCTTATATTCAATTATTCATATGCATCACATATTCACATAATCACATTAACAAAGATTGAGACCGCCAGTGCGAGCCTCATGGCGAGGAGGAGCCGAGGAGGAGGATGGAGGAGGGACCAAGGAGGCGTGGTGCCGTGGCTTGACCATGAGCATACTGGTGTGACCGACAGAGGCAAGCTCCTGGCGGTGGGGCAAGCTCGGCGGAGCGAGATCGGTCTCAAGGCTCGGATTAGCGAAGAGCCAGAGAGCTCGGAGATGCTCACGGGGGTCGGCCGGTTGGGGAGAAGCATACCAGTAGGGAGGTGAAGGAGCTGACCAACAGAGACCAGAGCCGGGCGACGTCTGGCGGCGTGGAGCGAGCTCGAATCTCAAGGCTTGGAGCGCCACGAGTCGAGAAGTGGATGGATGCTGGATGGGGTCATGGATGTGGGGCTAACGCCAATGCGGCGGCTCGGGATGTCCGGCGAGCTCCGAGGAAACCCTAAGCGAGTGGAGTCTGGAGGTGAGGTCACGTGCGCGTCGAGCGAATGGATTTGGGCCGGCTCGGGATGTGAGGGATGAGGAGTCGCCGAATTTTGTGCAATAACCGCCAAAGGCCAAACGCTACATGCCACGGCCACGCCACATCGCCATTTGGAAATTTTGCCCAGACGCCAAGTAGGACGCCAAGGGCCGAATATGCTTACATTGCCGCCAACCGCAATATCGGCCGCAATTTCGCCAAGGACCGAATTTCGAACACTTGGTGGAATTACCTGTAGAAGTTTTGAAAATTCTCAAAAATTACCATATAGAGGTGAACTTACAACTGCAAAATTTTAAGTTGAAACTCAATCGCATTTGAAAGATATGAAAAAGACAAACAGCAAAAGAATAGTACCAAAACAAGAAAAATACTATTTATGCCGATTTTGTCTTTTTCATATCTTTCAAATGCATTGAGTTTCAACTTCAAATTTTGCAGGATGTATAGGTTCATTTTTGAGAATTTTTCAAAACTTCTACAGGTGGTTTCCACGGAGTTTTCATGGAATTGGTGGTTTTCACCAAATATATATATATATATATAAAATACAGGCTATATCAATAGAAAGGCTTTTAAGGTTATTTTGCAGTAAGCAGAATTAAACATGAATACCAAGTAGTAATTTGCAAGTGAAATTTATAAGGATAAGTTTAACCAATATGTAAATAACAAGTAATCATAACATAATAACTCACAGTCCTTCATGATTGTGAGTATCGTATTAATCTTTTACCAATCCTTGGTATAACACCTGAAATATGGACTTTCTAATAATATTTACATATTCATCCTTATTTTGTAAAGTATTAAAATTTCTAACTATGTGATGACTTTACTAAGTGCCCATGATCGCAGGTGCGGCTTTTTAAAAAGTTTTACACTTTGCAGAGGCACATATCTTTACCCACAAGTCATGACTGGCTCTTTTGCAAGCTATTAGCACACTTCCTTTGGTATGTCACAGAGAGTCATGACATAACCGTTACATTATTTAGACCTAACTTTGCATAGTCCGATGATGACAAACCTTACTATAGCAGCAGAAGATATTTGTACAATCATTGTAAGACTAATGGTTATACACCCTATTGTCCACCACTTCTCCTCATAGTAAGATGCACACCCATAGTAAGGAAGTTCCATGAAATGCAAGTTATATTTACCAATACCACAATATAGCAAATGGACTAAAAATACGCGTATGCATAATAGTTTTGATAAAATAATATAAATTAATTGAAATACTGGGATCAACATGATCAATAGAGGTGCTTGCCTTGCTCATTGGATTCAGTGACGAAGTCAGAGTCGACGGTAGCAATGTCAGGGATGTTGGTGTCTATATGTAATTCGACGCAGAGCAATAATAAGAGGCAAAAGAAGTCAAATAATATCAACTCTAAATAAAATTTTGGAAACAAAGAGCTCTGGTTTAATGTTGATTTTTACATTGTGAGTTCAATTTTTTTTAAAGTTTATTTAAATAAATTAGGCTTTTATTTAAATTTTAATTAGAGCAAGAATCTTACTTTTTAAGCAATAGGTGCAAACTACTTTTGTTTTTACTCATTTTTATAGAGAGATAGGATCATGATTTTTGTGAGTTTTAGACACTGGTTTTACCAATTTTTGAATTTGCTTGCAAAAATTATTCAATTTTGAATAATGCAAACTTGAATGTTAACCCTATTTAAAGTTTATTTCAAACTAGGTCCAAATTCAAATATTTTTTAGAAATGAAGCCCTTATTTATTTGAAGTTTTTAGAATTTTTTAGATCAAATTTTGAGTTAGGTTGCAATAATTTGTAATAGTACATATCCCAGTTTCCATTCAAATTTTAAGTTCAAAATTCATAACAAAGGATGAAAATGAAATATTTTTGGATATTCAGAAATATAATGATTTTAGACAAATTTAAAACTTATTTCACTAAATTTGGATAAAAAATGTAGAAATTATTTAAGTTTGAATTCTGTCAGTTTGGGAAAATGGCTGGAAAATGAAAAATACGCTTTGCACACAAGGAAGCATATTCCGCTTTTGAATCGGTTCTTAGACTCAAGATCGGCTAATAGCTTAGCCCCACAATGCAAGGACTCAGGGCAGAGTCGAGGCTAGGACACCTTGCCGACGGTGTCCTTGTGGCACTTAGGCTCAAAGAGGGCATGGCGAGCTAGAGCATGTCATGGCACACCTAGGGATGGGCTCTAGGTAGGACAGCAGACGAAGGTATGGTGCCACTGCATGATGCGCGCACCGCCATGGTCAAGTAGAGGCGAAGCTAGATGGCACTGAATTAAGCCTGGGAAAGCACAGTTTAAGCATTAGTGGATCACTAAGGTTCCATTTTACCTATCGATTATGATGGGGAACAATCGAGGAGTTCTGCCACCGTGCGTCGGCTGTGGGAAAGAAGGGGCGATGCGGCGGTGCTCCGGTTCGGCAAAGCTGTAAGTGAATGGGGTGAGATGCTTCGAGTATAGGAGTGAAACTCTAATCGATGGGAATTTGATAATGGCTTAGCGATGGCAGTGAATTGGTTGTCCTACGCGCTCTCTATTTACAGAGCTCCCTGGATACCAATGGCTCAATGGCTGACTAAGGGAGGGAACAGAGAGTGAAGAGAGAACTGGCTGGCTTTGTCTGAGCTAAATAGGGTGGAGAGGGGGGTAAGCGATGGGACAGGAGGGTTGACGCTCGGCTGCAAGGCGAGATGGGTGACGCTGGTGCAGCATGGCCTCTTCTCCATGAAATTAATGGCACACGTGACCTCAACAAAGTAGTACAGATTTGACAAGATGTCAATGGCCGGTGGCTTGGGGCTTGGCGTGAGTTGGTGGCACAATGGCATGCGCAGGGAGCAATCTGGTAGGTGGTGGTGCAAGTCCCATGGACAGGATCGTGCCATGGTGGGAGAGGTGAGTGGGCTGGACTTGTCGCAGCAGGGTATTGTCGGAGAGGGAGCGGTGATGGCCTAGCACGGGGTCCTGACGACTCATGATCGCGAGGCTGCCGTGGCAACGGAATTAGTGCGAAAAGATTGTCGTGGCAATGACTGGGCAGGGTCAAAGCTTGTCACGGAGGTGCATTGGACAAGCGGGGCGGCAGCTGCTTGGCGCATTGCGAGAAGAAGTTGTTAAGTGTTGCCACGGTGAGGATTTCTGTTGGCTTTGCTTGCCACAACAGGATTTCGGCAGGGCTTGGCTGGGCTCACGCAAAGGCAAGGAAGAAGAGGGAGTAGGGCACTGGTAGGTGGGGCCAAGGGGGCTTGCTACGGCTGCCAGTGGGTCAAGGAAATCAGAGGCACTTGAGCTAGCAAGAGGGGCCCACTTGGCAGAGAGATGAGAAAGGAAAAAAAAAAAGGAAAACAAATTTATGAGTTTTGATAGCCCTTAGGTTTTGCATTTACAGGAACATACAAATCAAGCTAGAAATTTTTAAACTTTTTTAAAACAATTCTGGTGATGTACTTATGCTACCATAAAAATTTAAGATTATTATCAAACTCGAGAAATTTTATAAAATTTTGACAATCCTACTGATCTATTAATGTCCTTTCTATTTTTGATTTTCTAAGGCATTAAATGAGGTCAAACTATTTTCAAGATTTTATTGGACGTTTCTGATATACTGAGTATGATAATGTAAAATTCTTAGATCAAGATCACGCTTAATTGTTTTTAATAAAAATCGGACATTGCCTTGTTCTAAATCCAATTTGCTGTTTTTTATTTTTATTAAATAATAAATGGGTTCAAGATTTTATGAAAGTATTTAGAGGTGATGATGGAACCATTTAGGGTTTAAATAAATTATTTTGATAGTTTTTTCAATTGGAAATTTTGATTTTGAAATTTTGTAACCCTTATTTGGGTTATTTGAAATGCTTTTGATAATTTTAGAAAATCCAGGAAATATACAAACTCAAATGCAAACCAAAAATCAATCCAAACATTTAAATTATACTTTTTATTAGATTTGGGATGTTACAGCGCCTGTGATTCCGTTGGTTAATTTTTAACAAAACCCTATAACTGTTCCTTTCACTAGCTAAGAATGTGTATACCCTATATTATTTGATTAGTTACATGGTCAATTCCGTGAGTGAGTTGATATGTAACCATTCAAGTCTTACCTTTGAGGCAACGACGATTTTAACTAGAGAAAATCTACTAATACCATTTACATAGTAGTTTGATTTATATAGGGGATGCATATCAAGGTAGTGCTAACCTCTTTCTAAGTGCTGACATCAAAAGTTCCTCATGAGCTATCTGATCAACATGAGAATGGATCGTGATTATTCAATTTGAACATATATAGCTTCCCTAAAGGGCAACATATCCTGTGCACATAGGCCTTTCCGTGTACACACCGTGCACACCAACTAACAAAAGTCATGAAAAATTCTGAAAAAAATTGTAGATGTACTTCATAGATTACTCTACCTATATATAAAATTTTAGGTTCAAATTAATTCATTATATATCAAGAGTTACAAAAAAGAGAAAATTCTGACAAGTTTAAAGAGTATATATATAATGAATTTGATCTTGAAATTTCATACATAGGTAGGGCAATTTATGAAGTACATCTACAATTTTTTTCAGAATTTTTTTGTGACTTTTGTTAGTTGGTGTGTACGGTGTGTACACGAAAAGACCTGTGTACACAGGATAAGTTGCCTCCCTAAAGACTAATGCCGATAGCATCCTAGGCACACTAGCATTGTTAGATTCCTAAAATCAAACGGATAGGGACGCTAGCTAGCACTGAAGAAGAGGTTAGCACAAGATTTATTCCCCTTCTACACATATTCATGGTCAAAATTACAGAAATTTGGCTGCATGCAAGCTTTCTTAAGCACATTTTTTCGAACAACAGGAGCAGATCATACAAACGATACTATTCGATGCATGCAAAGTAAAAAGGAAAAGAACAGAAAATAGATTAGTCTTATCACGAACTGCACAACTAAAACTGAATTTTCTTGATCCTCTTCCCACGCATGGATATCTTTACTATCGATCTACTTGCTAGATTCGCATGTCAAATACGAGTGATGAACAACATGCAATGTAACCAGCGGCGGAGCCAGCAAATTTTAGAAGGCTGACCAAGCCTAACTACTTGACGGTTTAGGATGAAGGCTTACCTATGAAAACTTAATTTTTATGGTGTTTGTGACGGTAGAACTGCACTGCATATCCATGGCTCGTTGCTGGGAAGCTCTGCCAGTCACCCACCCTACTCGGATCAGGTGGATCCGCGATGAATACATTTAAAGCTTGGAGTCCATCGGTCCATCTGTGTAAGCCTTTTCTGCACTCTTAGATACATATTCTCACTTCTAATATACTAGTTAAACAAATATGTTGTACCCTTTATTACTTTTCAGATACTTAAATACTAATTCTAAGATATACTCCAATGTGACATGATTGAATAAATTTTATCATAGCCATTTATTTTGCTATATACCATTTTTCATATATATGTAAAAGGAGTATATACACAAAATATGCTATAAAAAGTGGATTTTGATGAAATTTTTCACTTAAACTCACTTTAAAGTATCTTATAATCATTATTAGAGTATGCTCAAAGGATAAGGAGGTATATTTTTTTGTTTAAGCAGTATATGAGAAGTGGGTGTACTCTAGAAATATAGAACCATGCATTTTGATATACACAAACACACATATATATGTATATACAAATATACACATATATATACAAACACGCATACATATATATATAGAGAGAGCACTAATATATGGATACAAACAATGTAGTTTGGTTAATCACTTTGACATTTCGTAATACCAAAAAAAAATCTTGAATTGAGGCAGAGTAGGAATTATAAACGGCGGCAGTCACATATATATATGTTATTGCTTATGCATCGCCATCATGAGACGATTCTCGTATTTGATAATGTATTCCCCACCTGAACTGTACGAGATATCAATTGCTTTTGTAGATATGAACACCTCATCTGTCAGTTTTAGTTGAGTTATTGTGCGGAAATTATTATAACGAACGAAGGCCGAAATGGTACACTAGTCTAATAAAATAGTCACCTATCCGAACGTGCATATGGCACAAACTTAACCAAACACTTGAAGATCAAATTTGTTTTTTTTGTAACTTCTATCATAGGACGAATTTGATCATGAAATTTTATATGTAGATGGGGTAAGCTGATATGTACATCCAAGATTTTTTTCAGAATTTTTTGAAACTTTTCTTAGTTGGTGTGCACCGTGTTTTCACCAAATATTTGTGTGCACAGGATACGTTCCCAATTTACAAAGGATCAAGAAAGAGCGTCAGCACAACAAGATTACAAGATATATGTTATTGCTCTTCTACAAGAATCTCGTAAATATCTTTCTTTAGAGCTTGTGAAGGAACACAAAAATTTCGCAGGAAATTAATGGAGTGATTTTGAGGAATCCTACAAAATTCTTCGTAACAAATATGTATGTTATCCCTCTCAAAAAAAATGTATGTTATGGCTGCAACGTCTTCAACACGTAAAAATAAACAGGAAGAGGATTTGGCAATTCGTTCACCTACAAGTGAAGTTCATATTTAATTTCCTGGAAAAAAAATCGTAACGCTTATTTCAACATATAAAACATACTATATAGGTGGATATCCGTACTCTCTACCTCTGTGTTAGAAACTGGTGACTGATCTAGTGAGGGAACAATACGTATCACTCGAGACCTTCATTGTTTGTTCTGCTATTGTCCATGGATACATGACTAGAGTGGAAAGCTGTACATGTCCATCAATCTAATCGTTCAACTTTTAATTTAAAGCAATCGATCTCACCTACAATAGCATTAGGCGGCCCGTTTGGATTCAACGATGTCTCACATAAATTCTACAGAATCCTTGTGAAATTCTAGCGTTCTGTTCACTTACTACAGTAGTTACTTTAGTTGCACGTATATTGTAACACACCATGCATCAAACCAATGTTTGAGCCACAGAACTTAATTTCCCTAAAATATTGCTTAATCCTCATGGCTTATGAGGGTAGATTAATTAAGGATTAGATTCCAGGGAGGCCATGCAATGCATTGCCTAGCTACTCGATCTTGAACGGCTCGCTCAACCTGGTGGAAGCTGGAGATGGTTCTTTTAGAAAGCAACGCCGGTAGGGCAATTTATGAAGTACATCTACAATTTTTTCAGAATTTTTTGTGACTTTTGTTAGTTAATGTACTGATAACATCTAAAAGACCTGTGTACACAGGATAAGTTGCCTCCTAAAGACTAATGCCGATAGCATCCTAGGCACACTAGCATTGTTAGATTCCTAAAATCAAACGGATAGGGACGCTAGCTAGCACTGAAGAAGAGGTTAGCACAAGATTTATTCCCCTTCTACACATATTCATGGTCAAAATTACAGAAATTTGGCTGCATGCAAGCTTTCTTAAGCACATTTTTCGAACAACAGGAGCAGATCATACAAACGATACTATTCGATGCATGCAAAGTAAAAGGAAAAGAACAGAAAATAGATTAGTCTTATCACGAACTGCACAACTAAAACTGAATTTTCTTGATCCTCTTCCCACGCATGGATATCTTTACTATCGATCTACTTGCTAGATTCGCATGTCAAATACGAGTGATGAACAACATGCAATGTAACCAGCGGCGGAGCCAGCAAATTTTAGAAGGCTGACCAAGCCTAACTACTTGACGGTTTAGGATGAAGGCTTACCTATGAAAACTTAATTTTTATGGTGTTTGTGACGGTAGAACTGCACTGCATATCCATGGCTCGTTGCTGGGAAGCTCTGCCAGTCACCCACCCTACTCGGATCAGGTGGATCCGCGATGAATACATTTAAAGCTTGGAGTCCATCGGTCCATCTGTGTAAGCCTTTTCTGCACTCTTAGATACATATTCTCACTTCTAATATACTAGTTAAACAAATATGTTGTACCCCTTTATTACTTTTCGTATACTTAAATACTAATTCTAAGATATACTCCAATGTGACATGATTGAATAAATTTTATCATAGCCATTTATTTTGCTATATACCATTTTTCATATATATGTAAAAGGAGTATATACACAAAATATGCTATAAAAAGTGGATTTTGATGAAATTTTTCACGAAACTCACTTTAAAGTATCTTATAATCATTATTAGAGTATACTCAAAGGATAAGGAGGTATATTTTTTTGTTTAAGCAGTATATGAGAAGTGGGTGTACTCCTAGAAATATAGAACCATGCATTTTGATATACACAAACACACATATATATGTATATACAAATATACACATATATATACAAACACGTACACATATATATATAGAGAGAGAGCACTAATATATGGATACAAACAATGTAGTTTGGTTAATCACTTTGACATTTCGTAATACCAAAAAAAAATCTTGAATTGAGGCAGAGTAGGAATTATAAACGGCGGCAGTCACATATATATATGTTATTGCTTATGCATCGCCATCATGAGACGATTCTCGTATTTGATAATGTATTCCCCACCTGAACTGTACGAGATATCAATTGCTTTTGTAGATATGAACACCTCATCTGTCAGTTTTAGTTGAGTTATTGTGCGGAAATTATTATAACGAACGAAGGCCGAAATGGTACACTAGTCTAATAAAATAGTCACCTATCCGAACGTGCATATGGCACAAACTTAACCAAACACTTGAAGATCAAATTTGTTTTTTTTGTAACTTCTATCATAGGACGAATTTGATCATGAAATTTTATATGTAGATGGGGTAAGCTGATATGTACATCCAAGATTTTTTTCAGAATTTTTGAAACTTTTCTTAGTTGGTGTGCACCGTGTTTTCACCAAATATTTGTGTGCAGAGATCGTTCCCAATTTACAAAGGATCAAGAAAGAGCGTCAGCACAACAAGATTACAAGATATATGTTATTGCTCTTCTACAAGAATCTCGTAAATATCTTTCTTTAGAGCTTGTGAAGGAACACAAAAATTTCGCAGGAAATTAATGGAGTGATTTTGAGGAATCCTACAAAATTCTTCGTAACAAATATGTATGTTATCCCTCTCAAAAAAATGTATGTTATGGCTGCAACGTCTTCAACACGTAAAATAAACAGGAAGAGGATTTGGCAATTCGTTCACCTACAAGTGAAGTTCATATTTAATTTCCTGGAAAAAAAATCGTAACGCTTATTTCAACATATAAAACATACTATATAGGTGGATATCCGTACTCTCTACCTCTGTGTTAGAAACTGGTGACTGATCTAGTGAGGGAACAATACGTATCACTCGAGACCTTCATTGTTTGTTCTGCTATTGTCCATGGATACATGACTAGAGTGGAAAGCTGTACATGTCCATCAATCTAATCGTTCAACTTTTAATTTAAAGCAATCGATCTCACCTACAATAGCATTAGGCGGCCCGTTTGGATTCAACGATGTCTCACATAAATTCTACAGAATCCTTGTGAAATTCTAGCGTTCTGTTCACTTACTACAGTAGTTACTTTAGTTGCACGTATATTGTAACACACCATGCATCAAACCAATGTTTGAGCCACAGAACTTAATTTCCCTAAAATATTGCTTAATCCTCATGGCTTATGAGGGTAGATTAATTAAGGATTAGATTCCAGGGAGGCCATGCAATGCATTGCCTAGCTACTCGATCTTGAACGGCTCGCTCAACCTGGTGGAAGCTGGAGATGGTTCTTTTAGAAAGCAACGCCGGCCGTGCTCACGGGCCAGGTTTGGGTTCCGGTCTATCCGGAATCCGGACCACCCCCCATCCCAGCCGACACAAAGACAAGATTAAACCTGACCAGCTCGTATATATCGACCCATGTAACCTGGTCTTGATTCGTTCGGCCAAAAACAAAAGATATAATTGATGCATGCATTTTCTTCTCTTTCGAAAGCTGTGTACTGCTGTTATCCACAGTTGCCACTTGTCAAGCTCCTCTAGTTTTTCTATCGATCTGCCTGCATGTACACAACTTCTTCAACTTGATTTTTGATTCGATGTTTTTGGACAGTTTACACCTTTGTCCTGACTCGAAATTGCTTGGCTTGAAGCACTGTCCACTGAGATACCAAGGATGTTAGGAATGCTTGCCCCTGACCTATCTATGGGGGTGTTTGGGACTGCTCCAGCTCCACCAAAATCTGTGGAGTTGGTGGAGCAGGGTATTTCTAGCTCCAGAAATTTGTGGAGCTGGAGCTGTGGGTACATTAAGAGTGTTTAGGTAGATCATCTTGTTTACATTTTAGACTAAAAATATAAACTTAATTCACTTTATTTTAGCCTATAAGTTTCACTCTGAAATGAGCCGAGAGTCGAGCTCTCCCAAACAGGGCCTATATCTGCAGGGTTCACAATATCGAATTTTGATTTTCAACTGATTTTCCACCGGTCAAAAATAGGCAAAAACTAGTAGAAAATTGGTAGAAACTGATCAGGATTGAAGTAAAATTTTTTGAATCGGCAATCAAAAAGTAGCAAAAAAATTGTCCGATTTTTGAACAATTTTTTATCAGTTTTTCGCTGAAAATTTGCAAACTAAATGACGTCACTTTCCTCACCAGTTTTCAATTGTTTTCATTGATTTTTGATCGTTTTTTTTTCAATTTTCAGCACACTCAAGGAAAGTTGGTAAAATTCAATAAAAATTGGAAAAAAGAAGAAAATCTGAAAAAAATACCCATTAATCTATAAAATATCTCAGAGAAATTTCAATAATTTTTTAATTCATTTATTACTCTTGGAAAATAAAAAACATAATTAATGAAAAGGAACAGAGATACTATCGGATTTTTATAAAAATTTACAAGCTTGATCATGCTCAAAAATTTTAATCTTATCATAAAGAGTGCCCGAGGATTATGTAGTAAAATTTTCAGACATATTAGACTTCATTTATTGACCCTAGAAAATAAAAAACTGAAGAGCATACACAAAGATAGTAGCACTGTCAAAATCTTTTAAAAATACATAGATATGCTAATCATCTAAAAATTTTACAGCATTATTAGTATTTCCTCAAGACCTCACATAAAAAATTTTAACACTTTTGTTAAATTTTTACAAATTTCCTGATTTTTTTTATTTGAATTTGAATTGGACTATTTTGCCGACCGTTTTCAACTCTCGAGCTGGTTCGATACAGTTGAAAATCATGATTTTTGAGCAATTTTCATTGATTTTTGGAACCTTGATCTGGAGTTCCAAGTTGCTCAATATCTAACTCCTAGCACTCCCAAGCTTGCTAGGTCGTATGTCTAAAAGTTGCTTATACTAGTTTATCGTCGACCTATAAGGAACTTTTATTACACATACCTGATGACTATTTCTTTTGTGCGAGATCTTGCTTAGAAAAAAGTGTTTAATTCCATGCGTACATAGTGCATGTAGCAAGAATTTTATTTTTGTCTCTAAAAAAGTTGGCAAAAACTTCTAACTAAACCCTTATGAATTAGTAACAGAAGCTCACTGTCTTTTGATGGCGAGATGTCACGAGGTGAATGAGCAATACAGTATTTTACACAGCACTAAGATATTTTTTTCTAGGCTGCATGCACGAGATGCATGGAGCTTGTGCTAGCGCTAGCTTAGCCAGCAGCTCATGTGACCCAAACGGCCAATCTGGCTCGAATCCAAAAGCAATTTGTTTTTCTAAGCCGTTTCCATTGGATCGCTGACCCCCTTGTCGTGTGTATCTGAGCGTACTCTCCGTGACAAGATGATAAAACAAACCTTTGTTAGTTGACCTTTGCCTGCAGCCTGCATATATGGCTCTCTCGTGCGTAAAAGGCTTCTTTCTTTTAATCAGTTACTTGCTCCAAAAGAGAGAAAAAAAGTAAGTTAATTTGGGTTGGCCACTTCATGACATGCATGACCAAATTTTTATTTAATTGTTTCGGAAATTCATGTGTCTACATCTCTGCTGGGACATATTCTCTTTGCTTGTCGAGAATGAGTTCCCTGCTTGGACATTGTGAGGATTTCGACAAGCTGAAAGTGTCATCCTGCTTGGAACATTTCGGCGCTTGCTATAGTCTAAATTTATGACTCAGGTAGGGTCAGCCTAGAATTTTAGGATGTAATAATTAATCGAGTCCGAGTGGATTGTGACATTATGTATATGCGCAAATTAATGGCCAACTTTTATATCCATGTTACTGAGATGTAGTTTTGAATTTTGACCACTGAATTTTACCCTAGTATATTAAATTTAAAAACCGATAAATTATAGTATTATGTACCTAAGTGTTGTTTTTGATAAATCTGCATGTTCAATTTTCAATTGGCCATTCATATCTCAAATCGAATACTTCTTTACATTAGTGATCAAACTTGGGGAAGTGATCGTGATATACGCTAAATAATTTATAATCCAAGGGTGTGCCATTATTCATAACACTTGGCTACCGTGAAGTGTACCAAACCAAAGGCTGCAAGGCATCCGAATTAAGAACCAACGAGATCAACTAGATTGATAGGAGTTATTCCAGAGACTGGTATGAAAGAGAGAAGGAAGCTGGAATACGGTTTCTGTGGCCTCGACTGGGGATGGTACAGATGGGAAGAAAAATGTAGGTTTCAGGTCTCATGCATGATCAGCTGCTTCCGAAAAGGGCCGGAGACGCTCACACGAATGCTGGTCCATGGCTGCAGCGTCCTCACGGCTTCCATGCTCTCTCTCAACTACATGGTGGATCGCTGGAAAGCTAAACTAAAGGAATTACCGGCCGGCCACCCGTGTTTGTGCATGAGCGTGGTGGATCGCTGCAGAGCCGGCCAAACTAAAGGAATTAACCGGCCGGCCACCCGTGTGTGTGTGCATGAGCTTGACAATGACGAGCTAGGGTTCAATTAATACTGCTGCGCCCTGTCTTGTGAGCTTAACCAGATAAAGTTGCCTTCCTAGGCTAGATATTGACATGGTTAGTTCTTTGTGGGTTTTCTTTTCTTTCTTTTCGTGATGCGGAGAAGTATTGTTTGGTCTAGTTCGGTTGGATGGTTATACGAAAAGAGATAGCTCTAATTGTCTAGCTGTCATTGCAACCAAAAAAAAAGTATATAGCCACCTCAAAAATTAATTTTAAAAAGAAAGGAAGTTTTAGGTTGATATTACGGGGAAATAATATGAATAACCATAGTAATGTTCTATATTCTCTAAAAAAAAGAGTACCGAGCATCAATTTTGGAGTTTATATTATAGAAAAATCTGGATAATAGAGGGATTAACGTAGAAAATAAATTCAGGGTTTTCTATTTGTAAGGTGATTGAAATTTTCCTAAGTACAATACATCCAATCATATGACATGCATATCAATCTCTATACAAATCCAACGGTCACAAAAACTGAATTAGACATAGGAAAAATCAAGCAACTTACAAATAGCAAAACCAAATAAATTTCTATAAGGCTATTTTGCAGAAATACTTATAGTGATTAATCTATGTTGTTCGTTGATTGATTGGTGTTTCTTCAAAATAGTTGCAAGCAAAAAAAAAAAGTTATGACACATAAAGATATATAATGTGTATCGAAGCTAGGAGAGATGTAACATCAAGGTTTGTTTATTTTGCTTTCATGTATGAAAATTTATAACAAAGATGAGCCACCCTGTTGCATTTCCTTGATTTTCAATTTGATCTAGATCTGCTCGATCATGGCCTGGGTTATGCATAGGAGTACCACATGAGTTTCTGATGGTGATACGCAAGGTTACAAATTTCAGTTTCAGATCGCATCTCGAGGGCGGCCGAAATTTGAAATTTCAATTGAAATTCAAAAACAAAATTTCAAATCTAGTATTTTAGCGGCCAGCAAAACCAAAATTACGGCCCTTTTGATCAACCCCCTGTGAAATGATCTCTCGAGGGTAGAAAAATATGAAAAAAAATCATGCTAGTTTTTATCTATATTTCCTATCTATTTAAATGCAAAATACTAAGTATTTGCACATAAAATACTCTAACTTGCTACTCGTTGCTTGCAGAAGCCATCACATGCCCTGCGCCACCTTCCTCACTCGGTCCGACGCTGCCCTCTAGTCCGAGCCGGAGATCCTCGAGTTGCCGGAGCACCTCCTGGGCTTTAGGCTGGACCGACGATGATGGGTCGACACAATGCAGTGCTAGCTTCAACATGTCCTTGTAACAACGACACTCTTTTTTGGTACAAAATACCAAAAAGGATGATCTATATGCATATAGTACTAGTTCCATGATCAGTGGCTAGTACGTATATTTACAATAATTGGAATCACATCTATACACAAATACACAATATTATTAAAGCGGAAACTATTTATACAATGTAGTCTTACAATTCAGAGTATATTGCAATGGAAAGAAGCAAAAGTCTGGTAGAAAGTCGCATTGTCAAAATTTTTGTATCCTGCGGCGAAGTAGGCACCTTCTGAGCTTCACTTTTCTCTCCATCTAAAATCACAAATTAAACAAGGTTGAGTACTTTCGTACTCAGTAAGACTTAAGTTGTATTTGCAAAATACTGTAATGCAGGGTATGGTAAATAAGATTTCTATGGTTAATTTGTATAAAATGAAATTAAATTTGAAAATCAATATATAAATTGAACTACGATTATGGACTATATATGTATCGAGTTGAGAACCACATGATGGACCAGAAAATGTATGCTTCAAAAGATTTGGCACAGGGCCGGAGAGGCCAGCATTTATCTGCAGCGCCACCCATGAAGGCTCGAGTGTCGATATCGATCCCTCCATCCCTTTCCCACAGTCCAAGCCATTACTTTCCGGAACCTCGATCTAGCTCTGAGCTTACATTTGCTCAAAGGCGAAAGGGAATTTTGGACAGTTTGTCGTGGTCGCGGCATGGGACAAGATGACAACCAACAATTTGCACTTTCGAGGGCTTGCTAATGTATTTGTTTAACAGCTCGCATCTAGGGCACCAAGATATATATATGAACTAATCAGCTGGATTCCTATTTCTTAGTTAAACAATTAGAGATAAGATGGATAGCCTAGGGGGTAGAGAAGGTCAACCGTGTGATGTGGGAATCGTTCACAGGACGTCAGGATTAGGTGACAATGTGACAGGCTAATATGAGTCTCCTTTGGACAGGTTTGGGGACTCGGAGTCGCAGCTGATGAATGTTTTTCATTTTTCACCCGGCAAAATTCCAACCTTGTCGGCATGGTAATGCGGCCAAAACATGCGGTGACAAGTGTAGCACTACATTTTTTACGTACTTGTTTTCATAGAAAAATTGAAGGGAACAGTGCTATTTCGGCAGGAAATTCTCACACTGATTCGAACATGGCCGTAGTTATAGGATGGTATGTATCTTTGATGGAAACGTGGAATTGTCGTCTGTGGTTTAGGATGTTATGCACATGGTCTCAATCACCGTATGTATTCAGTTAGTATTAAGGTTTTTCCCTGTTTGAATCGGAAGTTGGTTAGGAGTAACCTCACAATAATTAATGAAATCCAAATTGACCCGTAGATCAAGCTTCCTCGCTAAAAAAAGCACGTATAGAAAAAATAATTAGTTGATCGAGTACATGTGTGGATGCTCGAGCAACACCGATCGACTAGCGTTTAGGGATTCCAAATGTAGCACATGACAAATATTCCAGGGCTATCACAAGTAAAATAGTACACTCATTGTTGTACTGAGTTAGTAGATGCTAAAATTCCTAGCAGTTCTTGTTGCCTGAGGTGATTACCTGGGTGGTTAATCAAATCGAAGAAACATCACAGGGACGGCCGGGTTCTGCGCTAGCTGTGGAAGCTGAAGGATCGAGGTGACAAAACTATATACGTATATTGCAGTACTATTTTGCGGTAATCTAATTTTGTGATACACAAGGATACATGCTAGCTATATGGGTAATTTTTCAGATATGTCAGTATGTCACTGTCAAGTAATTAGCTTATTTCAATTTTGTGTGTTTTTTCATAGGGAAGGAAGCTTTAATCTTTATTAATCAATATGAGAATTACAATTAGCATATAAGCATGCTCCCAAGAATTCAGGCTCATCATTCAGCCATATATATGCACACATTCTTCGATACAGAAACATGCATGCTCGCACATAAATGACTAAATGAGTCTCATATTTAGACCTGAACACATAGGTACATTAGCGGAATAGTCTAGCCTGAGTCTGAGTTCAGGGCTTATCTAATATTGAAGGTCACTAAGATACATATCAATGATCGAATTTTAAAAGGTTTTGGTTAGCAGGCATAATTAAGAAATATACACCACTCATATTAAACAGGAGGTAGCCACCCCCTCCCTCCAAGATGGTTAGAAAATATACAAATAAAGTAAAAGTCACTCTAGATCTTAATGCTGTGATATCAATGATTCATTTGATTTGACTATATCAACTTTCTTTTTTTTAAAAAAAAAACTGAACTATCCCAGTATTTGAGTATCATATGGCAAGGTATTAAAATCTAAATATGGTTTGTGGTTGTAGATGTGATAAAATGGATAATAAAAAGGGTTTTCTAATTATTCTGCTTTTAAATATATCCAGCCTCAACATAGATCTAGATACATGTGTTTGTGAAAAGTTTAAAGCAAAAAAAATCCCAAAAGTAGAGTGGCAACTGGCAAGTATATGGATTACGTACTGAATACTGATGCCACATGAAGTATCCGGTTAAACGATGTGTCTATTTGAACAAGTTATGTAAATCGAAATTCAATTTTCACAATTTTCACCAACTACATTTTGATCTAGGCCATCCAACTGGATTTGATACATATATGAGTGCTCATTGCGCCTGGTAATTTGCTAAACATTGACACAAATTGTAATGCCCCCGTTGAAATCAAATAACTGATTTTGGTTAAATAAAGAGGAAATAAAGGTATAGCAAGATAGAGTATGAGGGCACAGACATCCTCTCTTATACAGGACGACCAATAATTAACTAGAAAACCAATAAGGTTTTAGACCACATCGGTATAAACAAAGTAGATGGAGTCAGAGATCTAGCTCAGAGACCGTTGTCCCTAGTCCCTACCTTAGTTGATTAATTAAGCTCTGGTCAGTGGTCTGTGCTGCAGCAGCCTCAGTTGCTCAGCTCTAGTAGTTTCCTTGTGGACTTCGGTGTGTCCTCATGTGTTGTACAGTTGTACTTTCTCTAATTGTTTCTTCTGTTTTGAGTCTGTACATAATCACTGTTTAGCTGAAGACCCGCCGCAAACGCAGGCAATATATTCCGTTAGATGCAGATCTTCTGCGCTGAAGGATGGCATATGCATATTGGTGGCTTTCCTCCTCCTTTTTGAGGACTTCATTGGTGCCTTGTACCAGCAGAATGATTATCCATGTATTCAGTCTCATGTAGGCGGTCCAATGGACCCTTATTTTCTGCCATATGATTTCAATGTGTTTAGGAACCATGCATGTATTAAACAACATCGATCATCACTTTAATTACAAGATATATATGTCTTCATGAATATATGTACTAATATGGGTAACATATTTTAGTACTCTTGTCACAAATAAATACCCTTTGCACAATGACATTGACTCCAAAACATATCTTTGACTACCACTTTCTACAATGATATGTTTGTAAAACCAAATAATTTTACAATTTTATGAAAGCTTTTTCGAAGACAAATTTAATTGTATCATTTTCATATGACCTATGACCCATCAAAATATTCATAAAAATATTGTTGGTTAAAGTTAAAATTGACTCACTACGTGCTTTCTAGAATAGTGCTTATTTTTTTAATGTAGGGATTATACTGCTTTGAACCTTAACTATGGATGGATAAAGTGCTAAATATATCATACACTTCCAACACATTAATGGTTTAGGCCTCGTTGGGAATATAGGAACCATGGAATTGATTATGGAGGACAGAACCATGTTGTTTCTTGCGTAACTTATGTAAACCTAGGAATGTATTTACGGCGTGATACGCTGCGCGTCGTTGTGTTTTTTTTTTGGCAGAAATAATTTCGTTTTTTTTGTGGTGTTTTTTTAAAATTCATCGAGAAAACGTGCAAAACGGTTGAAAGGACACAAACGCAACCACGTTTTTTTCGCGTCTATCTAGGGTCCTCTCACGAAGGATCCGCGACTGCGCTAAATCGAAAGGTCTTTTTCGCGAAAAATAGCCGAAATGATCCAAACGTAACTAAGCTCTTTTTTCGGTATTTATTTAGGGTCCATTCATGAAAGATCCGCGATTTTTCTGAATCAGAAGATTCTTTTCGTAAAAAACAACAGGAATGACCTACATGTAATTGCACATTTTTCGAGAAATCTAAACACAAAAAACAAAATGAGCCGAGCCGGCCGGCCGGCTCACGCACGGCTCGGCTCAAATCGCTGAGGAGGCCGAAAGTCTTCGAACTTTATTTATGTTATTATTCCTGTGTTTTAAATATAGCCTTCATTGTTTACTGCATGCTTGGCCCACCCCGCAGAGAAGCGCAGAAGGATAATCACCTCACTGAGTGATGCAAGGATGAACTGTGGAGCTGCCGCCTGCAGCTGCTACTACTGACCATTTTTGTCGTACAATTCCCATCCCCGTGTATTCCAATTTCAACAGCAGATAAGACAAAGGGGAGGCTTGTACTTTTGTGCAAATTTGTTGCTTCCCTAGCTTGTTGTTTCCTCGCGTGTTGAATACTAATATCATTTTTCTCAGAAATTTCCCTGTTAAAACTCTAGTGGTTCGGGTATCTTTCTTCGTCTAAATATGTGTGAAAGCCGAAATTTATATATATATATATATATATATATATATATATATATATATATATATATATATACACACACACACACTTTCAGACAAAATTGCAGACTTCGTTTTTTTTTTCAAGAAATCGTGAAATTTCACAATCTTGTGGGCACAGCTAAATATATCGCTGGTCACTAGACCATGAACAAAGTCGGCGTGCCATCTATAAAAAGATCGGCATTCATCTGACGGTTACATCCATGCACAGCTAAAGCATGCGCCACCCTATTACATTCTCTAGAGGACAGTACAGCACCAGGTACCTCTGACAATTTAGGATCAGCAAGTTCTTCAGCTCAGTTAGCAGAGAACTAATTGACGATAGATCGTACGATGCACCTTCAATCGCCAATTTTAGAAGCAAAGCGTCTGTCTCAATTACAATGTCTCCCATGGCCCCGTCCATTGCTGCTTTGCACGCCTTGTAAACAGCCTTCAATCTCTCCTTGCCTCCTTGGAGAGGGTTCGGAAGATGTTTTAAACGACCAGCTCCCGCCGTGATTACTCCACCTGAACAGTCTCTGAGAATAAAGCCTTACCCTCCATCATTTGTAACCGGTGATAAAGCACCATCAGAGTTGATCTTCAGAGTTCCCTCAGCAAGCGGCGGTGTCCATTCACTACAGGAATCGACAGTATTTTCGTCGGTCCATATTTTTTTCGTCGGCTAAAAATAGGCCGACGTAAATAACTTAATATTTTCGTCGGCCCACAGAAACCGACGAAGTTACGCTTATTTTCGTCGGTATTCGTTAAAAAGCCGACGAAAATAATTGAGTTATAGCGTCCGGAAAATTTTAAAAAATTTTTGTCTATTTTCGTCGGCTTAGACCGACGAAAATAAGACACGTGGCGAAGGCCAGCTATTTTCGTCGGCCTCAACCGACGAAAATAAGACACGTAGCGGAGGTCAGCTATTTTCGTCGGCCTCAGCCGACGGAAATATTGCCGCCACCCAATATGGCCCCGCTGGAGGCGTTTCCCGCTCGATCCATCCAAAAACTTTTGGCGATCCCGCCTTCCCATCAGCTACAAATGTCCCGCCCACCGAAGCTGAGCTGCTCGCAACGCAAATTCGAAACGCCTCTCGAGTCCACCAGATCCTCCAATTCTTCCCGCGCCCTCAAGTTTTTGAGATCGCCGTTCCATCTTCTGGTGCGGGAGATTGCGCAGGACTTCAAGACCGACCTCCGGTTCCAGTCCTCCACCGTCGCCACGCTGCAAGAGGCAGCCGAGGCCTACCTCGTGGGGCTCTTCAAGGACACCAACCTCTGCACCATCCACGCCAAGAGAATCACCATCATGCTCATGGACATCTAGCTCGCCTGTCGCATGAGGGGCGAGAGGGCCTGATGAGATCGTGCGTTCTTCGTTGCTGGTTGCTCTTCGGTTTCTTTATTGGTGTGTGGTGTGGGGCGTGGTAGAGACTAGATGGGTGCCTTCGCTTCAATGGTGAATGACTCTGTTCTAGCATGATTTGCTGCCTCCTGGATCTCCTCTTTGGTCTGAGAATGATCACTAGAATTTGATCGGTCTTAGCACGCGAAATGTTACTATCGCTTTTGATGGAATCGACAGGTGCATGTTAGATCTAAGATGTTGCTGTTATCTTTTAGTGATGGTTTTGCCTCTTGTGATTGACTTCAGTGAAATGTGATCTGAGTTTTTGCTTTGTGCATCACTATGTTCGTCCAAGGAGGGATTTTTATATATTTTTTAACTTTAAAATATTATTTTCGTCGGCTTGGGCCGACGAAAATAAAGCAAAATTGCCGACGAAAATAAAGCTGCTATGTCAGCAAGCGCGGGGACAGCCACTATTTTCGTCGGTCGCTCTGGCCGACGAAAATACAAGTATTTTCATCGGCAACCGACGAAAATACAAGTATTTTCGTCGGCCTATTTTCGTTGGTAAACCGACGAAAATAGCTATTTTTGTCGGTTTTTCCCGTATTTTCGTCGGTTTTTGGCCGACGAAAATAG
The DNA here is from genome assembly GCA_036346375.1 of Guadua angustifolia. Lineage (NCBI taxonomy): Eukaryota > Viridiplantae > Streptophyta > Magnoliopsida > Poales > Poaceae > Guadua > Guadua angustifolia. The sequence continues at coordinate 54,742,933 of CM070511.1, forward strand.
TGCCGATTCTTGTAGTGATTGCTTGTGCTGCTTCTGGTTGCCCCCTTCTTTCAACCTCTGCCTATGTTCCTTTCCCGCCACCATAACCGCATTACTATTATAACAGTCAGCTTCTTCTCATTCTCCATGCTAAGCACCTCCCTGATTACTGCACGAACAGATTTTGCTTTTGATTAGCAATGACACGATTAGCAGCTAGCTAGCTAGCTCACCATGTACAAAAACTGATCCAGTGCTTCATGGAGATCATGGGCCCACCCAACGTTGGGCTGGCTTAACTAAGGGCCCAGGGATTTAAGGTACATACGCAGTAGAGCTCACAACTCTAATGGGGGTCAAGATCGTGGTTTCAGCTATTTGTTAATGATCCCGGCTAGTTTATCTCTAACCAAAATGTTAATGGGTCAAGTTATTAGTGGACTCCAATGCCCAATACTTGTACTGCATATGGGCCTTAAACTGATCCTTTCTGGGCATCAGGCAAGAGCTTGCGTACCCATGGAAGTTGGTTCATTCGCAGGTTTTCACTTCTCAGCGTATATATAGTGCACATGAGCGCGCGGCTTCCAGATCAGGAGATCCTAGTCCCAACTCCCAAGACTCCCAACGACCGTAGACCCTAGTTGGCCTGTTAACCCATCGGCGGCGTGGCGAGGGGGCAGCCGGCCGGCAGTAAGGACGAAACCAGGGAGTCGTTGCCAAAAAAAACCAAGATCGAAGAAAAACTTTGAAGAAGCACAAAAACACAACTAATACTTATTAGTTTTTTACTTGCTTACTTACCAACCTCTGAGCTGTCTAGAAATTTATATCATTAACCTACAGTCATAAGTGAATTCAAAAACTGATTCAAAACCAGACTATTTTTTTCCTATTCGATTTGGACTTCCTAATAAAGTCTAACTAGCCATGTGTCCGTACGTTGCAACGAAAACTCAATTTGCGATAAAAAGTTTATTTGCAAAGAGCACTAATAGTGGCAAAGGTAGATAATTAAAGAGCAGTGACAAAAGTGGGTAATTAAAGAGCATTGGCAAAGGTGGGTAATTTTGATGAAGTGACGTAGAAAGAAACTCTTACTTTATATGGTAGAGATTAGCCCTAGCATGAGTTAGGTTTTTGTGTAGTGCCAGGTGGGTGACAAGTGGCTGAGTGGCATGGGCAGCGAGGGGGAAGAACACAAAGGATGGGTTTTCGAGGCGATGACAGTGAGGGCACTCCCAATACATGGTTTCTATGGTTATATCTAAAAATATCCATATTATCAATAAATAATACTAGATACTACATCTTCAATCCTTTGTATCTTAACATAAATATATAGAGAACATCAAATAAATATCATCCAAGACATAGAATGAAATTGGATACAACCTCCTTTTCCCAATGCATGTTTTTGTGCTTTTTTCTTTAGTTTATGTGTCTAAACTATTTCTCATGCAAGAGATGGCTTCTATCTTTCTCTTCTCCAATCTTCTCTCCAGATAAAAATTAATCCTACAAAGTATTTTGAAGAAACTGCTGACTATGAGCGTGGGAGTGCCCTCAGAGGTGGTATAGAGTGGACGCACGTTACATAGAGCTTGCTACCTTGCAGTACTCCCTCCATTCTCTTTTAGATCACGTTTTAGGATATTAATTTTGTTCAAAAGATGTGGTTTTAGCTTTTCTAGCTAGGTTTTCCCCCAAGATACCCTTATTAAATATCGTCACTCTATCAAATGCATAAGCACACGTGTTTCAAAGACCATATAACCTGTTTTAAAAAAAAAAGACCATATAACCCAATTCCCCTCCGTCTAAACACTTATAATTAATTACCATCGTTTTCTACAGACTACTTGTAGTACAACATTGCATTCGGCTGTCGATCTCACGGGAAGTATCTGTTAAGCAAAGAAAAATTAAGAGACAATGTTGTCTTATGTGTGTCAAACAAGAAGACTAACAACAGGATTAACAATTTCATATCTATTTTTATATAATCCAACAGTCGCTCTGTCTTGTCGACCTCCGCCACCCCGTCTCGCCGCTCCACATCACCTCCCCACTCGGACGCTGCATGCTGTACATTGCTATGTTGCTACCTCCCCGCTCGGTTGACCCTAAAACCCTACAGCTGCAGCAACTAGTTTACCAAACAGTATAACAAAAAAAATCACAGACGTTAATTACAGCTACTTTATAGCCTAACAAACCAAAAACAGTTTTTTAGTCTAACCATAGCTCTCCAAACAGACCTATCTATAGCCCCAAAGTTGAAGTCGAGGAGAGCTAAAGACACACCGGTTCTTCTCGAGTTCAATGCGTCGGCACAGTTTTCGAACTCCCCGTGTCACGTCCACCACGCTCCTCAGAAAACTCCTGCACGAGGTGACGTGGTCAAACTTCCGCTGTTGCGATCCAAACGGCGAGGAACGCTGTGGGCGGCAAGGCAAACACATGGTGCGGACGCGCACGGAACACAGCCTGACATCATGCGGCGTGGAACGATCACGCACGGCGTGGACGTGGCACGCTCAGGATCGTACCTAAGTTTTTGAGGCCCTGGTGCGAAACATAAAACGGAGCCCTACACTAGAGAAATACAAATAACCAAAATGTGATTCTATTATATAACTATATGTTTTTTCCCAATATTTAGAACTACAATAGGCATTAATTTTAAAAGAGTAAAAGGTGAATCTTTCTTACCGATATCTTTTTAACTTCCAGTAAAAAACTCAAGAATAGTGATCATCTCTTAATTAGTCAAAGAAGCTGCAGCTCACATGCTAATCATTTGCAATAGTAGATCTCAATGACCCACGAGTTAAGGTTTTTAATTGAGCAAGCAAAACAAGTGTTTAGAGTATGGTATTGTCCTTTGGGGTATTCCGTACACCCGCAGGCCGCAGAGAACGCAATGTTGATTCTAATTTGGAATTAGCAAAGGAAAAGGATGCAGTAGATGACTCCAATTCGGAATTAGCAAAAGGAAATTGGATGCAGCAGACAAGTAGAGTTCGGATTCTACCTTAACAGTAGCACCTTTCCTCTATTTCCATAGCAGTCCTCAGTGCACACATGCATGCATATGTGTCGTGTTTGGCTGTTTGCGGCAAGTCGGCAATGCGCATGGCTTGATAATTGATATGGAAGAACTGAACTAGCTCACATGTATTGCCGACTACCCGACTTGCCGTGGATGCGGTGTTGCTGCCTGGTGAGCGGCGGCCGGCCGGCAGGGTACGTAGAAGCAGCTCTGCAGCTGGTTCGTTGGCGGCTTGGCGATGGGAATGGCGATCGCCGATCACGTCTCGACAGAAGGAGTCGCGGAATCGGCAATTCGGCCGGCAGAATACGATGCGTCTTGAACTCTTGCATTAGAGCTGGCCAGCTGGGAAACCTTAGCGCTAGCATATGTTAGGGGCCCCAAAAATTTGGAGGCCCTGTGCGATCGGCCCACTTGCGCTGGGACGGGCCTGGGCACGCTCAGGAGCGGTGCTCCTGCTCTCCTCGGTGCACAGCTGTGAGCTGTGCGACGACGGTGCCCTTGAGCGCGATGCGGCCTCCCCCCCCCCCGCGCCGCCGACGGTGCCCCTGGCAACGGGAGTAGCAAACGGCGACAATCGAGCAGGGCTTGGAGGTGGGGGCGGTTAGCATTAGTGGCAGCAGCACCCAGCGTGCGACAACGGCGGAACTGCGGCAACATCGCGCGGCGGCAGCGGACTGTAGGCTGGAGGGTGGCGCCAATCGCATGCCCGGCCAGGCCCAATTCGAACTTAGGTCAGCCCGGCCCAACCTCTTTTTTTTCAATAGGATGTTACAATTAATTTTCTATCGAATCGTGTATGTTTAAGGCGCTCCACTTCCGTCTAAAAAAGGAGAGGTTTTACACCTTTTTAACAACAGATTCGAACTCACGCCAAATATTTTAAGTCACTCCAACCACGAATAACAATAACAAATTTTGCTTTTTTTTAGAGGACGATGATTTGTACCTTTAAGTTATCTAAACGGGGTGTTATTCAAACATTTGGATAGTTGTAGTCAGTGGCGGAGCCAGGATTTTTATACGCCTAGGTCGAAAATAGGTGACTATTACTATTGTTAAAGACTACAGAAATTTAGGTACGACAAAAGTACAGCACACATACACAATTAAAAATAAATTTGAATTCCATATTATATATATACCTGAACAAGTAACATAAATATGTAGAACAATGAACTAGAAATTTCAATACCATAAAAGATTTAGAATGAAGTACTTACTATTCAGTGACCAATGAAAATTGAATCAATTCAGATTTAATCAAGTGCTTTGCATAGTGAGCAGTTATTTCTACATGGATTTGCTGATCCAGTAAACCAAAACAAATTGTTGAATACTGCATGGGTTTAGGACTGCTTACAAGAACAGAAAGGGTGTGGCAATACAAAACAATACCAGACAGAGAGGCGAAGCGCGGGCGCAGGAGGCGGGGCGGTGGCGGCGGGCATTGCCGCCTTGCCGGGGCGGCCGGGTGGGAGTGGGCGAGCAGTAGCCGATCGTCTTTGCGTGAGTAGCACAACAGCAATCGCCGATTGCCGAGACCACAAGGGAGACAATGAGCCAGCGGCACGAGGGGCTAGGGCGGCGGCTGCGGGTAGTCTTTGAGGCGGGAGTGGGCGAGCAATGGGCGATCAGTGCCACTGTCGGCCGATCACCTACTCGGCCGATCTCTAAACGCGGCGCCGGTGAGCCGCAAGCAATAGCCGAGCAATCGAGGCGCGGAGCAGACGAGCAAAGAAGCGGGAGTGGGGTGACGACGCGAGCTCGGGAGCAGCAGACGAGCGCGCGGAGCAGCCAAACACAGGGCGGGGTCAATGTCGGGAGCGGCCGAGTGGCGGCCATTTGGGCGGGGCGGGGCGGATCGCTGGATCGGGCGCAGGAGCACTACGACCTCTGAGCGGCGGCGTGGCCTTTGCCTGACATTCCTTGTGCTCGCAGCAATGCCCTAGGCGTTCGCAAAACTGGGCCGGCTGCGCCTCAGGCCAAATACAAATTGAACAGTATTTTGCACTGTTATTTAGGCCAAGCCTGGAGCCCGGACCCTACTTGCCCCAGGCTTAGATCCGCCCCTGGTTGTAGTTGAAAACTTGACTTTGTTTTAGATAAAAAAAAGATATGACATCTGCTAGAAATTGTAGCCAACCATTATTCATCTTACAGTAGCCTTCGTTATTTCTGTATTAACTATTAGGTCATTCCAAATGCATAGTTTCATTTCCAGTTTTCAAGAGTGCCACATCAGGTTTTGTCTAGGTAACCGTGTATCTCAGGTTTCATCTAGATGAAACTCTCTCACCTCCTATGAAACTCTCTCTATCTCTCTCTTCATAATTACCTTGTCATGTCACCAAACATAATAATGTGTCATGTCATTTAATGAGAATGAAACTCAGTTGAAACTCCCACTGGGAATGACGTTAAGCACAACTTATATTATATCTACTTAACTTACTATTGTTGGATATGCACGGCTGAGCTGTTGTCCGGTGCCACATGAGCTCAACGCACTGTAGGAAGAATTTCCACTCTCTATTAACTTGCATTACAGTATTTTTATTATTATTTTTTTGCTTCCTCTTTTTTTAAAAGAAATTTTTTCTCTATATGTTAAAATCCAAGGATTGCCTACGGCAAACTTGCGGAATTTTCAACTAGTTACAATAAGTTCTAAGAGAACTACATCGGTATGCACGTTTAGGGACTGACACAATACATCACAAAAAAGGTTATTATTCCTTTCAGAAATAAATATATGTGTGCATATCACAAAAATAGCTACACACGAGTCATACGAAGAATATTGTCGACCCAGAAATTCCTATGCCGCAACATCTAAACTGAAAATAAATAAGCTACCTCTGTGCTCTGGCAGCAGCATGCTGTTCGCGCGCTTGAGCCAAACCTAAGATCCGTTTGGGATAGCTTCTGGATTGGCTTGTGCGTCAGTGAAGCCAAAAGCTGCCTCAAATACCACGCATCCAAAGTGGCCTCTCAGAGAAGTTTTACCATATTTGTATAGGGAGAAGCTGCAGCTCACAAGCCAGCCAACCCTAGCTTCCGTGGCATCCGTGGGATAAAGTCTGGTCTCTGTTCACGAAAGTTGGAAGTATTTAATCACTATTATGTTTATGAACTACTGAATATTATGTTGTTTTGTCCGTTGAATGAACTATCATTTATATTGATACACAAGTTTGCAGCTTTTTCTTGAAACTCTTTATTCATGTTATGATATTATTCTAAATGCCCCTGAATTTAAATTATTATGTGGGACACTTATGATTTATAGATCAACATGTGTATGATTGATGATCACGGATCATAGATATGCGATATCAAATACAACATGTGCACATATATTAGAGAGCATGATGTTAGATTGACCCACCTTGAGATACTGCGGAAATTATCATATTCTTGAGTGTCACCAATTGGTCTCAAACATAGTGTACATAGGAACCTGAGATCATCATGATTTCCTATATATGTAATAGTTTACTTAGGAGTTGACAAATGCTACTACATAACTAGGTAGTCATAAAGGTAGCTTTCGGGTTTATTATAAAACATGCAGAGGACATAAGCAATTAAAATGGGATTTGCCCCTCTGCTTTAATGGGAGAGATATCTTGTGCTTCTCGCTGTGTTCGGATTAGGGAAGTGCATGGTTAACGAATATGGTTGAATAGTCAACCACTAGTATATAATTCACTACAAGATCGAGTAAAGGATTGAGCTATTATAGGATGGCATGCATCGCCTTGAGTTTTATATGGTATCGTGAGCTAAAGGGGTCAGCTCATGAGCACTATATAGGTTCATCCGATATGACCTATGTATGTATTCGGGAGTCATTATGTCCTACTAGGGACTGCTATCGACTTGTGATTAGAAATGAGTTTCTGCGTTACAGTCAAGTACATATGAATCTATAGGATCACACACTTAATGGGCTAGAATGAGACAGTTCGAATAGAATCCGTTTGTATGGTCTTCGCACTTAAATAGGCCTATAACATAAGGTTTCACTAAGGGGGCTCTTTATAAGGAGAGGCGTGGGGCTTTATGGAGGACATCGCGCCATCCACCAAGGGTCCTACTGTGCATGCTAATGCTAACATAGCGACACAACAGCATTCATTCGCTGGATGTGGTTGTGGTAGTGTTAGTCAAGGACAGTCTACAATGAACATAAGGAACACGATGAGCTACTGGAGGAGATGATTGACTACTTCCGCTACATTGACATGTGCAATGTTCGACTGAACTGCTCCAGCTCTTCTTCTATTGTATTGTGCGACTAGTTATAACAATATATGATCTCTTAACTTCCTAGTTTTTGTGATAGAATTTTTTTTATATTGCACTAGTGTAGCCAACTTGTATCCCAACACTGATGCCATCTCCCACCAGGCCGTCGTCGACCTCCATCCAGCTCTCTCTAACACCGATCTCCTTCTACCTAGTCGCAAGGCATAAGCCACCCCACCAAACTCCTTAGGAATTATTGTTGGAATCAGGGTTCACAATATTGATATCGCGATAATCGACTATATCAAGATTTTCGAAAATAAAAAAAATCAGTCAAAAATCGGTAGAGAATCGAAGGGCTTCAAAATTAAACATTTTGATGAAAAAAGGCATTCCTCGTTAATCGACCCAAGTGATTTTGTAAACTTATGTTCTTCGGCGATCGATTTTGTGAGCGATTTTTGCTTGATATTCACTGATTATCGCAATATTTACGTCACATAATTTTTTTGAATTTAACCGGTTTACTAACCGGTATTATATAACATACCAGCTCGATAAGATCGATAATCGTGATATTCGAGCAATTATCGACGATATTGCGAACCCTAGTTGGAACAAGACTACCAGAAGTTTATTGTTGGACCATGCCCCTTGTGCATTCAAACTTGTCGGGGATTAGATTACCACAAGTACCATCGTGCCCCGGCAGCCCTTCTTCGGCCGACCATGCTCCCCTTTGATGTCGTCCCAAATGAAGATCCTCGAACGGACCAGCTGCCGGCTATACCCAATCGCGAGCATGTGGCTTAGCCCTCTGATCATGGTTGCTTGGGCCGGCGGTCAAGATTGACCACGATCAAGGAAGATCTCCAAGCATGCCTTGAAGGTGTAGTGGGGCTAGCGGCCTGGCAAAGTGAAACTCGACGGGCGCGGGGAAACTTCTCCCACTCGGGCCTGGGCAAGGGTGGAACTGCGGGGCGGGGTGCAACCGCGACCTCCCTCGCGGCCCAGCAAATTGCCGAGCCGGAGATCGCGTGAGCCCATGCGCTCTGGTTCCCCGTGGCGTTCCCAGGCTAGAGTTTAGGGACGCGGGCAAGGGGCTTCGCAGGCGGCCCACCGGTGGATGCAGACAGCGGCCGCCGGCCGGGCATGATTGCCCAAACCCAGCTACAAAACGGCCCATTTCTCATCAAGGACTACTGAACTAGTACATACAGACTACAGTGTTTGGATGCTTGCTCTGTCTGTCTCTCTAAGATCGATCGTCCGGGTGACCCTGCCTGCCTGCCATGAGCCATGACCTGAATTTTTTTAAACACACACACACACACACACACACACACTAGTGTACGAGAACACATACGCACTATAAGAAACGAGTCTGAGGAGGCTTAATGATAGATGCTTAGCGGCAGGGCCAAGTAACAATAATTCAGCATGCGATTCAACCAGGTGAAAACCAATGAGTGGGTTTAGTGGGCGTCTGAAAAGACGACATCCTAGTCACCTAATGGCATCATACTAATTTGCATGCCGTGGGCAACCTTTTAATAGCGGTGACGCCATCATCTCCAGGACTTGAACCGTTAGAAAATCGATTGTAGCTTTAGGGCAGGGTGGCAAGCTCTTGCTCCATGCAGCATGTTGCAAAGGACGAAAGGTATGCGTTCCATAGATAAAAAGAAGCAATTATACGTTCCGATTAATATATTTATTTATATTTAAAATTAATTGCAAGCATTTTATTTACCTAAAAATATTGTAAATTATCTCTCTACAAAAGATTATTTGCCATATTTTAAGTTTTATTGTTTATACTTCATTCATATGGTACATACTATGATTATCATTACCCAACATTATAAACCAATTTATCGTAATGTGTGAATAAAAATAATCTGTTAGTGTGATTAAACGGAAAGAATAGATGATTAATCGGAAAACAACATATTAATCAGGTTATTCACAAAACAGCTGATTAATTAGATTATACAGTCAATTAATTCGTTCGATGATGTTAATTACACGCCGATTATATTATTCGGTTACCCACTAATCGGCTAAGTTGGTCATTTTCCACTGCACTGCCTCCATGTACGTGGCCATCCGGATCCCATGTTCTGGTGGGCTAGGCGCTCAATTCAAGTAAGTTTTTGAGAGTTATGTAAGTTTATGCAACAATGTTATGTACATTTCACTTGCAACATGACAAAAATTTTCATGCCACTCTACTCAGCACCATGCTTCGTACTGGTTTTGATCCCCAAACGAACCGACACCAAATATCCTTTGCACCATAGGATTCTGACAGGAGACTATTTTTTACTAGATGTGCAATCTCTCTGGTATTCATCGTATCACCTGTAAAACTATATCGAATTAATATGCGTCATGCACATTGACGATTTACATTTGAGGTAAGTATTTACAAATCTTATGAACATGCAAAACAAAGTAGTGTGCCCAATAGTACACATTTACATTCACGTTCACACAGCTTTAGTCACCGACTAAAGCACGTCCGATTAAGTAACTCAAGCCATGGGATGATGCGGTCATCTGTCATCAGTGGCACAAACATAGCCGTTAATGAAAAGAGAAATATCATTGCTTACTTTGGATCGAAGCAGATTGGGGACGAAGACGATAACATCATTACTGTCTACTGACTTGTGGTTTGTAGCTTTACGTACTATAAGATTCTACAAATCTACTCAAATAACGGATTCTGGGCTGGGCTCTGTTAAGTGTAAATCATGCGTTTTGATTTTAGGCTGCCCCGAATAAAGGCCTAATACCTGTTTTATCCCCATATAAGCCCTTCAATTTTGGTCCAAATGATGAGGTTAGTACAGTAGTATTTGCAAATTTCCTTCTTGAAGAATTTTAATTTGGCAAATTATTTTTATAAAATTATTTTAAAAATATATTATTTTAAAAAACAATTCCCACTTCCATTCATAGGATGTTCCCGTAACAGACCAATGGACTTTGCCGGATGAACCATGTCTTACATCTTTTAACTATCGAGGAGGACGAGTTGGTCTGGACCCGCTCGGTCCCACGACGCAAAATAAACAGCTGGTCAGGCTTGGATTTTGGTTCGGGTGAAAACGCGACCGTCTGAGACTCTAATCCAGCAAACCAAACACGCGATGTCAGCAGCTATTAAACAAACCATCACCTCCATGTTTCACGCACACAAAAGAATTTGCCACCCATTGCGAGCAGCTATTAAACCATCGCGCACACTCTCCCCACCCCAAAAATAGCAAAGCAACCCTTTCTTCCTCCCCTGCACAGTTGCACTATTCCATTCCTCTCTCCCTCCTCCAATGCCACCTCCGTTCAAATCGCCTCCCTAACTCCCTTGCACACACGTGCGTAGAGTTAAACGCTTCACACTTGTCCAATGCCACTCCGCTTCCGCCGCCTCCTACTCCTACTACTAGTTCTTTCCGTCTCGGTTCCCGTCTCCGCATACTCTTCTTGCGCCGGCGGCGGCGACGCGGCCATCGTCGCGGCCGCGTTCCGGTTTGTGCGCAACTTCCAGCCGCCTAGGGTGCCGGCATGCCGGCCGGTCCGGGAGCTGCGCTTCCCGTCGAGGAACCTCACTGGCGCCGTGTCGTGGGCGGCGTTTGCCAACCTGTCCGCCCTCGCCGCGCTCGACCTCTCCGGCAACGCGCTCCAGGGCGCCATCCCGGGAGGGTTCTGGCGTGCGCCGTCGCTCCGCGCGGTGGACATCTCCGGTAACCAGTTAGGCGGCGCTCTTCGGGTGGAGCCGAACCCGCGGCTCGAGTCCCTCAACGTGTCCGGCAACCGCTTCACCGGCGTCGCAGGGGTGCACCGGCTCGCGGGGATCCACACGCTCGATGTGTCGTCGAACCGGATCCGGGCGGTGCCGCAGGGGCTGAGGCGGCTGACGCTGGTGAGCCGGCTCGACCTCTCTGGGAACGCAATGCAGGGGAGGTTCCCTGCCGACCTGCCGCCGCTCGGTGGGATCCGTTTCTTGAACGTCTCGTACAACAACTTCTCCGGCGTTGTGGACGCCGGCTCCGTCAAGAAGTTCGGGCGCTCGGCGTTCGTCCACGCCGGCAATGCGTCGCTAGTGTTCTCGGAGAACTCGACAGCGAGGCGACGGCCGCCGCCACCGCAACCGCCGCCGCGGGGAATAAGTAGAAAGAAGGATTCCGGGAGGACGGAAAGGAGGACGACGAGGAGGAGGAGAAGAAAGCATCTGAGCGTGGTCGCGGTGGCCGTAGTGTGCGGAGTGGTGTCCCTGGCCGTGGTGCTCTGCTTGGTCGGGTGCGTGGCGTGCGGGGTGCTGAGGAGCAGGAAGAACGGCGGCAAGGAGGCGGAGGACGAGAAGGTGCAGTGGGGCGAGAAGGACGACGAGGAGGAGGAGGTGGTGGTGGCGGCAGCCAAAGGGGCCTCGGCAGCGCCGGTGGTGCTGTTCGAGCGGCCGCTCATGGAGCTGACGCTGGCCGACCTGGCCGCGGCCACGTCCGGGTTTGGGCGCGAGTCCCAGCTCGCGGAGCGCGGCGGGCGCAGCGGCGCCGCGTACCGCGCAGTGCTCCCCGGGGACCTGCACGTCGTCGTGCGCGTCTTAGAGGGCACCATGGCTGGGGTCGGGGAGGACGACAACCCGACGGCCGCGGCCGCCGTGTTCCGGGAGCTCGCGCGCCTCCGGCACCCCAATATTCTGCCGCTCCTTGGATACTGCATTGCTGGTAAAAGCAAATTGATTTTGGATTTTTTTTAGAAAATTGTTTGCTTCTTTTTCAATACACCCAAAATGTTTTCCAACTTTATCTTTCAAGGATCAAGTTGTTTTCCGAAAATATGACGTCTTTTACAAAACTTAATCTCTACAAAATGAAACTTACCTTGGTTTGGAGGTCTAGTGGCAATGTAGAAGTTCTGTAGCCAAATGGTGCTGATGTGGAACGAGAGACTAGAGTGACACATTTCAGTCATGCAGACGGCAACCTTGACCTGGGCGTCGTTCTGCCTCGTATAATTGGAGCAGTTAGGTTAGGTGCACAGATGAACTTGCGGCGAAAATACCAAACACGTAAAAATGTCTCTGCCTCAGCCTCCTGCACGTTTTGAAATTCGAATTCCTCGTCATTTATTGCAGGGAAGGAGAAGCTCCTACTGTACGAGTATATGGAGAAAGGCGACCTCCACCGATGGCTGCACGAGTTGCCTGCGGGGCGGCCCGACATGGACGACACTGGCGGCGACATCTGGGAGGCGGCGGAGGACAAGCGGTCCATATCCGACTGGCCGACTCGGCATCGTATCGCGTTAGGGATCGCCCGAGGGCTCGCGTTCCTGCACCAGGGTTGGGCTGGGTCGGGACGGGCGGTCGTGCACGGCCACTTGATCCCGACCAACATTCTCCTCAGCGACGACCTAGATCCCCGGATATCCGATTTCGGGCACCCCAGCGACGCGACCCCCGAGGGGGATGTGTACAGCTTTGGTGTGTTGGTGCTCGAGCTCTTGACCGGGCAGACCAGGTGGGACGAGGCATCGGTGAGCTGGGCACGAGGGATCATCCGTGATCAGAAGGGGTTGGACATAGTAGACCCGAGGGTCCGAGACAAGGTGGCCGGGCCGGAGGCGGAGCAAGAGATGGTAGAGTGCCTGCGGGTGGGGTACCTTTGCACAGCGCACTCGCCGGACAAGAGGCCGACGATGCAGCAGGTGGTGGGAGTGCTCAAGGACATCAGGGCGGCACCTGCTGCCAGCGGCGCATCCACTTGACGATGACGCAGTGGCGCCACTGGTGCATGTGTCAAGTGCGAGCCACGGAGACATGCGTCGTGTCGTGTCGTGTCCTTGCAAGGGGCCCACCGTCGCTTGAGAAGATCCTAGTCACAGCTTTTCTGGTCCGTAGTAGACTCGGCATTGTAGTTTGTACAATCAATGTGCATGTAACAATCTTTCCTCGCCGGTAAACACTTGATTTCGGAGCTTTTTCCTCCTGTTGCTTGGGGGCTTTATCGCGTTGGCGGGAAAGGCAGCGATTCTCTGGGTTCACTTCCCTCCCTTTAATTACAAAAGTTATTCATCCCACTCTCCGGATCAGAACGGAGAGAGCATGCAGAACTTCGTTGGTTGGAACCAGGAGTTTAGCCAACATGAAAGAACAGGATGCACCCAATTCAGAATGCAGGGCTCTTTCAAAAAGAGAGAAAAAAAAGGATATTCAGGCCCAAACACTGAAACATCCCTAGATCCTTGTGAAAATCGAACCGTTTACTGTGCGCGTTCGAAACCTTCTCAATTCACCATCGCTATTAATCCATGACCATTTCAATTCACCAGCGCGTGCAGTTGCTGAACAACTACATCAATCTGCGACATGGTTTTCGATTTCAAAAGGTGAGAGGGGTAGTAGCAAAGCAATGTAGAATGGCACCCATGTAGACTCACTTGCTTTCTAAGTACGGCCTAGGAAGATATTGCTAAACTAGTAGTAAAAAGGAGAAGGAAAACAAGGGTTAGTGGAGGGGAATGTGAGGTTGTTATGCCTGTTGAGTCAGAGATCTCACAGGGGTGGTTAGCCGGGGACCTCCTTTTTGGCCTTTTTAGGTTGGGAGGGAGGCCACACACAAGAGTCAAGAAAGGGCTCGATCTTGTCGTGTTTCTTCAAAAGCGTTGTGGGGAAGTTGCGACAGTTGAGGTCAGCTATGAGATTTTGTTGCCTTGCTTCCAGCAGCATGCACAACAGTACTATAGCCAGAGTGCATGGCACCCCTCTCTCTCTCTCTCCCTGGGCATGAACTGTTTGAGGGGATTCTTGTGTGATAATTTTGGAGACTGATTCCAAGTACTAGTCAGGGTCATGCGCTACGCTACGTCGTGCGAAATTTCGGTACATAGCGCTGCGACGTGCGAAATTTAGGAAATTCGATCGTGTGACGCTGCGCCGTGCAAAATTTGGTTGCTAAGATCCGTCGGCGAATCTTTTTTTTTTGAGGAAAAGCTTCATTTTTTTTGTGTAATTTCAGTTTTCGTGTTTTTTTTAAAAAAAATTGGTCGTTAGGACCTGTCAGCGAATCTGCGAACTGCTATAAAACTTCGGTGAATCCGTTTTTCTTTTTGGAGAAAACCGCAGAGGTTTTTTATTGTTTTCGGGTTCATTATGCTAAAATCCACCGAGTGGAGCTGAATGTAGACTGCAGAGGAACCTAAATGTATTTTTGTTTTTCTAGGGTTCGTTCTACTAAAAACCATCGGAGGAGCTGAACGTAAACATAGTAGGACAATTTTTCCAAGTCCTTTCTATTAAAAACCGACCGGAGGACCTAAACATAATTTCGAATTTTCTAGAGGGCCATATCACGAAGGGGATGACATGACCACGCCAGTTGGCCAGCAATCCCCTCCACTATAATGATAAGCTAGCCAGAATAATGCGCTACGGCGTGTCGAGGAGCTGAATGTAAACATAGAAGGTCCTAAACATAATTTCAATTTTTTAAGGTCCTTTTTATTAAAAACCGACCGGATGACCTAAACATAATTTTGAATTTTCTAGATGGCCATATCACGAAGGGGATGACATGACCACGCCGGTTGGCCAGCAATCCCCTCCACTATAATGATAAGCTAGCCAGAATAACGCGCTATGGCGCATCGCGTACGACGATGTAACGTGAAAAATTTGAGAAATTTGGTCGCATTTTCGGTTTCGTATTTTTTTTAAAAAAAATGGGTCGGTAGGACCCGTAGGTGAATCCATGAACTGTTATAAACCTTCGATGAATCTGTGTTTTTTTAAGAAAACCGTGGTTAGGACCTGTCGGCGAATCTCTGGGTTGCTATAAACCTTCGATGAATCTGTGTTTTTTTAGAAAACTGTGGCTGCTTTTTTTTACGTATTTCAGGAAATTTGGTCGTATTTTCGGTTTTCGTATTTGTTTAAAAAAATGGGTCGTTAGGACCGATCGGTGAATCTACAGGCTGTTATAAACTTTCGACGAATCTATGTTTTTTTTGAAAAAACCACAATTACGATCCGTTGGCGAATCCATGGATTACTATAAACCTTCGACGAATATGTGTTTTTTTTTAATTGTAGATAGACCTAAAGTAATTTTTTTCCGAGATCCGTTCCGCAAAAAACAACCTAGAGGATCTAAATGTAAACCATGGAGGGACCTAAACGTAATTTTGATATTTTTGGGATCTATTTTATTAAAAAACCACTGAAAGGACCTAAGTGCGATTTCCAATTTTTTGGAGGGGTTAATCGCGAGGAGGGGTGAGGTGGCAGCCCTCACCCACTATAATATATAGTAGTATAGATATGATAATACTGTGTATAAGTAGATATTGTTTGGAAGCACACTAAAAGATGATAGTCATGGTAAAATATAAAATTTGATTTATATACGAATTCTGAACTAAGACTTCAAATATGCAAATTTAGAATGAAAATTACAAGAAATGTAATAATTTTATTTGTCTTTGTATGTTCTCTCTACATACAAATTTACGGCTAAAATTTTTAAAATATGCAAAATTATATTCAAAAAATAAAAAATGAAAGCATTAAATTCCAACTATACAGTGGATCCAAATTATAACACTAATATTTAATATATATTTCTGGTATCTATTTGATCTCATCGCGAGTAAAGAAAATTTCACACAATGTTTTTCTTACGTAAAAAAAGTCGATGGAATCGGCAGCCCCAAGCCACGAGCTAGACTGGGTACGCCTCCGGCCTCCCCCCATTTCTCTTCTAAGTTATCTTTGTAACGAGAGATTTTGAAATTTGACATCCTTTAAATACGAATTTTTCAATATTTGACACCCTGATCCACTGTCATTGACTCAGATGGATCTACATGTCATACACAGAACCCGACAGGCATGTGAATTGGGTGTCAAATATCGAAATACCCCCTTTGTAACTCCCATATATGCTTGTAATTATAATCTCTCTTCTCTGCATGAATGCTTATATATTTATTTGTAGCTAAGCATGATACATCCTTAAAATTTAATACCCAGAAAAATTAATTACTTCATTAGATGACATTTATATACATTAGCTACTTGAAAAAAGTTCATATTTGTTTTCTCACACCGAGCGCGAGGAGGAAGTCATATGCAGGGTCGCAAAGGAAGCCTTCTTCTCTCGATCCTCATATGTCAGCAACAATTTGATTTCGAGCAACACATTGTTTTTGCAGTGGCTGCGTTTTATTTTTCCAATATTCTCTAACTGAGCCAGATTAAGTATTAAGTTCTAAAGAAACCAATAAAATCCTATACTGGTAATCATGGCCAAACTTAATTTCAAATGCAGTTATGTAGCATAGTACTATTGGTTTTTTATCTTGAAGATTAAAATCTCGGACCAGACTCATTAAGTTGTAAAGAAACCAATAAAATCCTATACTGGTAATCATGGCCAAACTTAATTTCAAATGCAGGTATGTAGCATATATAGTACTATTGGTTTTTTATATTGAAGATTAAAATCTCAGACCAGACTCAGCTTTAGAGGTTGAAATAGCTAGCGGAGTGATGGAACTAATAAGATTGGTGAGAACAAAATTAGAGGAAGGCGTGCGTATACGGTGTGTCTATCTATGGCAGCATGAACGAAGGAGAACGTGGATGACGGTTGATGGTGAGGCAAAGAGTTAACATGGCATATGAAGGCAACATCCACCAGTAGTGGAGAAGAACCAAGCATCACTACAACAAAAATCTTAAGAGCAAGCCCAACCCATCCCCTAAATCTCTCCATATCCTAAATTATAAGGAGAATTAAAAAAATATGAGTTCCAACCCAACCCCTATTTGGAATCCCTATTTTAGAGAGGCCCCTTCTCACCCCTATATCTAGGAGCTTTCTCTTTGCCTCTATTATTTTCTTTGGCATTTTTTTATTCATTTTAAAGTAATAATTCACGGGTGCAAAGTAATAATAATGTTTAGATAAATAATAGGGGTGAGTAATAGGGAGTGTGGGTTGGAGACAAATTTGATATAGGGCGCTCCTAATTTTTATACCACCCCTAAATAAGTGATTTAGGGGGAAAATATAGGGGTTTGGGTTGGAGTTGCTCTAAGTAGAGGCATTTTTTAATAGATAATTTTTATTTATCCATACAAATTACCATGATATATTGTGAAGACTTCCTGTTATTTGTGGCATGGCTAGCACTGTCAAATAGAAAAATTATGTCAAACAAATATTGCATATCACAAATGATTATTACCTAAATAACCCTTTGTGATATGCATTCCTTTATCACAAATATCTGTAATGATCGAATATCACATATGGTTGACATCTTCTAATCGTCTATAATAACATTATAACAAGCAAACGTCTATGTCTATTTAACTTCCTACCTGGTCAATTCAGATACGCACACTTATGTATCTCCATACAAATCTAGGGTTTTCTCTCTGCACTATTGCCATTCTCCTTGCATTGTTGTCGCCCTCATCACTTACGTTGTCGCCCTTGTCACCCTGTCATCGCCATCCCTATCCTCTCCACACTGTTTTGTCACCCTCCTCCAACACCTCTACGTATTGTCATTAGCCTAGAAATTCGCTTGCTTTAGTTAAGAGTGAAGATATGTTAGGAGTACAATACTAGTAGTAGAAATTTTGTGGTTGTAACACCAAAGACTAGAAGTAGTCTGGTGGGCCAAGCATCTTGCATGAATTTTGTATCGACCAAGTTGAGAAATTCTCTGCTTCTTCTTTTCCCTTGAGTACCTTGCAAAGGTTCAAAGAGAGTTCATCATCTTCTTCTCGCTGATGGAATTCGAGCCGGGGTGAGTTCAGTGCCTCGAACAATCCGTAAGTTATATAGTGGATTATGTGTATTATTCAATTGTGAATTGTGTAAAGTGTGTAGATGTATTTGAATGATGAATTTTAAGCCATTTATTATAATTTAATGTGTGTTATGTGTATATATCTCAACTATAAATTGTGTATGTGTCTTATATATGTTTGAATGTGTACTGTGTGTATTTGTCTTAATTGAGAATTATATATCTTATATATGTTTCAATGTGTGTTATGCATACGTAGTGTGATTCCATAGGCTAGCTATAAAACTGAAATTATGTATAAAAATGCATCTCAGAAATAGTTCATAATTGGAATCATCTGCTATTTATCATTTTCACATACGGTTTCTTATGTACTAACCTTCCGTGATATGTAACTATTACAGATAGTTTTTTTGTAGATAACTATTTGTGGTGTGAAGCTATCACAGATGTCGGGGACTGGAAAATCCCTGCCTGGTCAACGGATAAGTCAACAAGCCCCTAGCTCAAGCTCGAGCCGTGAGGTCTTTGACCGCGTCGTTGACCACGCGGCTCCTGCTCGACCTCGAACTAGGGGGTAAGGAATTAGCTCCCATTCGGGGGGGGAGGTCAAGCTCGGGATCCAGGTCGAGCATTCACACCGACGGTTAAAAAGATCCTTAAATGATGGAGTCAAGCCAAACGTGGGTGACAAATCCGGAACGGTTATGATCCACCTTTAGTGCGCATGAGGCCACTCTTCCGGGAATCTCCCCGGCCATTTCTGGTAACGACTGATAGAGGCATAAAACCCGCCTGAGACGAACACACTCAAGCATCGCAACATAGAACACATACAGACAATCAAACCACAGAAGCTCGAGCTAGAGAGCATTCTTTGTACTCAAACATAGTGAATTTCTCCGTCTCCGAGCAAGACTATAGTAGAGCTATTACCTGTCATAGGGGCTCAAACCAGTATAATCCTCGATGTCTCCCTCTTTTCCTCTTTCCTCCGATCATTGGAGCAGTGAGTTTATTTCCTTAGTGAGCGAAACCAGTTCTGGGTCCTGTATTTACATTAACCCCTATACACTTCTGCGGTCAGATGATCCCGATCGTTGACAACAGACAAGAACGATCACTAACCATCACTGGCTCTTTTTCCACAGACAACTCCAAAATTGTTTGTGCTAATTGTTTTTAACCGTTTATGATTTTCTTCTATGTTTTAGTGAATGATCTGCATCATTCAAATGTAGTTTTACTTACTAACATGACTACATAAGCCACGGAATCAATTTCACTATGCATATGAACCGATTGTATGTGACTTTACAAGTATTTAGGATAAGTAATCTGTACTATCTGTCGTGTGTATGATTCTGGAGCTTCTGTTACTGTGGCAATATGTACATTAAGATTACAAAAATGTCAATGTGGTGCCGTGGTGGCAAAACTTCAATGTGTTCATCAGTTCCTAATTTTTTGATTATATTTCGGTCTAAAGCCTTGTTTGGGAGACCCAAGGTCTCCTTGTGGGTCTCCCAAACAAGGCCAAATTCCGGTCCATCCATAGAGATTCTGATCAAGATTGGATCTTCCAAACAAGGCCAAATTCCAGCCCATCTATAGAGGTTGGATCTCCTAAACAAGACCTAAAGGTAACTTTTTACATGGCCGTTTGGAATGATAGTGCATATCTTTTAGGGCTTGTTTGTGTTGGCTACGTGGGGGCAAAACCCACAGCGGTATAAGGCTCTGTTTGGGAGAGCTGTGCTTCAGCTTTGGGCCAAAAGCTCCCCAAACAGCATGACTACAAAGCAGCTGGGAAGCTAAGCCACAGCAGAAGCACTCTCAAAAGCTGAAGCTGCTGAGGAGGAGCTTTTCAGCTGTGGCTTGGCTTGACCACCTCCTACCTCGGTCGCTCTACCTTCTCGATCTCCGCCACCCCACCTCGCCGCCTCCACGTCACCTCTCCACTCGGACGCCGCTGTACTTCGCTATGTTGTTACCTCCCCGCTCGGTTGGCCCTGAAAAGCTACGCTGCAGCAGCTAGTTTGCCAAACAGCATGACAAGAAAAGCCACAACAGCTTGATTCTGTTGCTTTATAGCCCAAAAATCAAAAGCGACTTTTTCACCTAGCATGACTCTCCCAAACAGGGCCTAAATCACCACATGGATTTGATGCCCCCAAGGAAATGTTTGTCTCGTGGAGAATAATTCCACCCATCATTTGGGAGGTGAAGGGGAAGATAGACTGATCGAATGAAAATTTAGGAAAATCAAGAAAAAAAAATCTCCCCATGGTCGTCAGGCATCAGCCACCACCAAACCCAATTACCATTGCAGTCGCCGCTGCATGGTCCTCTACATGGAGCAGCATCGCCATGCTCCTCCTTGGGTAGAGCTGCTACTATATCACCAACAAGTCCATTGGACACATCGTCGCCCACTTGCCACTAAAGATGGAACACGTCACACTACCCTCCCCAATCTGCGCGGATCACATCGTCAGGAGCCATATGTAGATGTTCTCGGTTAAGTCCATGTACAATTTCTTGGTTAACAATGATATCAAAGTTTCACAGGAGATTTGGCACACTAGGTTACCTTTAAAGATTAAAATTTTCTTATGGTACATAAAGACGGGTGTGCTATTGACTAAAGACAATCTAGTTCGGCGCAATTGGCGTGGGGATAAGTCTTGTTATTACTGTAGTACAACTGAAACTATCCAACACCTGTTTTTCTATTGTTGTTATGCTAAATTCCTGTGGCGATTAGTATACATGACCTTGGGTATTGGTCCACCTATAAATGTTCATCATTTATTTAATGGGTGGTTGAAACAAGGGGGGTCAGCTCCGGTCTCTGTATTACTATCAGGAGTTGCCGGGATCTGTTGGGCCTTATGGCTCACAAGGAACGATACTGTTTTTGACAAATGTATACCTAAATCCTTTTTGCAGGTATTGTTCAGAGGAACGCACTGGATTCGTACATGGGCCAAATTACAGCGCCGTGAATCGAACAGAGAGGGTCTTCTCGATGTTTGTCGTCAGTTGGAGACAGTTGCTTTGCAATTATTTGCGTCGTTTGGTTGGCCTTTTGTGCTTAGGATTGGTTATCCTATTTGAGGTTTTGGGTTCTTTTGTCGCATTGGTATCTACTCTTCAGTTTGGAATAAATGTGGTCTGATTCTCTCTAAGAGAGATGAAGCTGGAATTTTGTATTCCATTATCTAAAAAAACATGTAGAGAAGCACCCCCGTCGCCACCTCCCTGACCTAGCTAGAGTAGCACCGCCACCACTGTCGATTAGGAGCCTGCTCTCCCTGCGCGTCCGACACCAGAGATGACACAACGGGGTTTAGCAGAGGCTAGCTTGATTCAACTGCGGCGGCGAGAGCTGACCAGGAACAGGAGTTGGCGAAGGCGCAAGGTGGTGGCGGGTGCGCAGGCTTAGTGGCAGTGGGAGCAGAGCAAGACGAGGGAGTGGCGGAGGCGCAATGCAGCGGTGGCTGTGCGGGCTCGGCGATGCCACCAGATCTAAAGTTGGCTTGAGACCGACATCAATTGGTTCACGATGTGGCTACACTCGCTTACAGTGGCGTATCCAGAAACTTAGAAAGGAGGGGGCTAAAATTGAGATCTCTAAACTAATATATATAATATATTAATATATATAGTATTTTTTCAGAACATAGAACATGACAGAATGATATATATAATATAAAAATACCAACACTTATCTAACAGTCGCATATAATATAAATACATAACATTACAAAGAAAAAAACATACCGATCATTGCTTCTTAAGAGTTGATAGTTGATATTTACGGGTTTTTATGTTTTGAAAACGTTACAAAATATCTTCCATGTCTATCTTGGAAAATATGTCTCGTTCGATGTAGTATACCATAAGATCATTTAACCAGTCATCACTTATCTTATTACGCAAATCTGTCTTGATAATCTTCATTGCCGAGAAAGCCTTTTCAACTGTAGCTATACCCACAGGTAAAACTAATACTAATTCAATAAGCCTATAGACTAATGGATAAACAACATGCTTTTTTGCTTCAACTATCATCACCGCGAGACTAGCAAGATCATCACAACTTGAAAATTCTTCTCTTCTCAAGTCATCAATGAATAAGTCAAATTGCGCTTCCAAAACCACACGATCATATGATAAGAAATCATCTGAATAAATCTCTGAAAGCCGAAAAAGCCTACCATGTTCAAAATTTGCAAATGAATCTCTTGAGTGCGGACAAGTAATGTATCTCAAAAGCTCTATCGAAAATTCAACGAATCGATTGTTTAACTCAAGAGCTTTTCTAAATTTGTAGGCAATTTTCCTTAAATTTATCTAACTTAAAGGGAGGGAGGGAGGGAGGGGGGCACGGTGGGCCGAGCCCACCTATGCCCCCAGTGCATCGCCATTTGCTTCGCTTATGTGCTCGGCGAGGCCAGTAGGCCATTTGAGGCGTCCACGGGTCGGGAAGGCGAGGTCTTGTGACGTCGCGCACACATGAGAGGAAGATGTCACGGCTTTTTTTAAAATAAAGGGCAGGAGCTCTACCATGCATTAAAGATCAGGAGAGAAATAAAACAAGCAGTTCAACGCAATACATAAGTCTCTGCGGGAAAATGTCACGACTTCAAGAGGTGTGTTAATTGTTTTCCCATAACTGTATATTTACTCACGTAATTATATGGCTAGATATTATGATATCATTATCTTTGATATACAATTTTACTTCATACAGTTGAAATATAATTGTATTTATTATATCATTCTAATATTTATATATAATTAATATGTACCGTTATAATGTGGTCCTATTAAAATAAGTGGTGGAAATCCATCTTTTTTTCTTTCAATTAATAAGAATTTTTTAGATTCTTTTTTTGGATTATTATAGGGGTATTTTTGCTCTTAAAACGAATGGTGTGCCTTGAATATAATCAATTGTTTTTTATATAGATTTCTAGCCTATTTATTCTTTTTATTTAGAGCTTATAACATGCACAGTAACTTTATATTTACTAGTTCAAAGCATGTGCCTTGCTATGGAAAAAAAATCATGTTACCCAGAACCTTAGTCATCATCAGTGAGCTCAGCCTGCTTCACGCCCTTGGCTCTACTGCCGAGCTCGGCTGAACACCACCCCGACCAGCGTTGTACCTCCACCACCATGATTGACATACATTGCGCCCTCAACCTTGTACCACACCAAATTTTTTAGAGGGGAAAGTTGTTGGGATAAGTTTATTTGTTTGTGGGAGGTGGTTTTTTCTATTTTTAAAAAAGATTTTGTAGGGTTGCTAAAGAGGAGATGACTCACCATCAGTACTTCCACTGTGTTCTTTTCAAATAAATTAGTACTATAACGAAAATAGATTGGTACAACAAATGTTCGAATGCTCGACTCCTATCCAATCCACAGCATTCTTGTGAAAAACTTGGTAGCTATAGTAAGGCTGCAGCGCAACCGAAAAGGGGCATGGGAATTGGGACGGGCCTTTTGATTCCTCTTGGAGAAGATCACAAGCCACACAAGACAAGCCCCAGTTCGAAGGGCATGCATGGTAGTACCGTGCCCCTTCCAAAATCGACACAGATTTATGACACCTTCCACAGGTTCATGCCTGCAGTGATTGCCCTGGCTGGCAAACAAACTTGTCTAGTAGGTTTGCGCGCTTGACGGGGCGCAAGCTGCGTGCCTAGTAGAATCCAGATTACGTGTAACCAAGTTTGTGATACGACAGGCATGCTTGCAGGTATAGCATACTGCATACTTGCATGCACAGAATTGGGGATCGAGTTGCGACAGTGATAAGATGAATTGATGATGGTCGTCATTGTATTAGTAAATCTCTTGGAGGAGTTTCATTGGGCCCAAGGTCTCATTAAGCTGTTTTCACTTTTCACTCTTTCATGTGGATCTTTCTTAGGTCAACGATGTATAGCGGCCCATGGCATCCCTGCCATGCACAATTGGCTAATTTAGCTTTTGCATGCGTCCTAGGGCCAATTGGCGCATTTATGTGATATGTTTGTTGTGCCATGTGGCCAAAGTTACCACAGAACACTAGTGAATCTAGTACTTTGTTGGCAAACCTGATAAAAATGATATAAACTCAGGTTTTTCCATCCACAACTCTCTGCCTCCTTCCCAATCTGTGTAGCAACACTTTCCCTCTCGTTGCCTCGCTGGTGCCATGGTGTGCCAAGTGATGCCATTGTTTTTTCAATTGAAAGTGGAAAACTCCAAGATTCCCAAATTGAAAGTTGATTTTTGAGTGGAAGTTTTTGGCTTTGAGT
This sequence comes from Guadua angustifolia, assembly GCA_036346375.1. Taxonomy (NCBI): domain Eukaryota; kingdom Viridiplantae; phylum Streptophyta; class Magnoliopsida; order Poales; family Poaceae; genus Guadua; species Guadua angustifolia. The sequence goes on from CM070511.1 coordinate 54,767,370, forward strand.
AAAATTTTTGACATAAAAGTTTTTATTTCTATGAGTTGAAAGGTGAAAATTTTATGTTAAGAGCCTAATTTTTAGTTGAAAATTGGAAGGTCTTTGTATTGAAAGTTGAAGTACCGGAAATAGTGGTCAAAGAGAGGTGAATGGTCACAAATCAAATTTTAGTTCAAATTTAAATTACATCTTAAAATATTTTAATGAAATACTCCTAATCCAAACACCCCTCAGTAGTAGGTAAATGAGAGGGGAGGATGGTGGGGAGCTCAGGTACCTATGGTGTTTAATGATGAACTCGACGTCCAGGGGGTGCTTGTTTATTAGCAGTTCCCAAAAGAAGCTATGTGTGGCTTATGCTGACAAAAGTGGCAATCACACTATGTTATTCTTTTTTCTAATACAATCAAAATCACATTTTCAAACGGAAAAAGAAGATGTTGATAGACACATCCGAACCATCTGCCTCAAAAACTACATGTACCAGCGTATACAGCCAAATTTTTTTCTTCAGGAATTGACAACCAAGTTATGAACACTGAGTTTGTAATTCGAGATGTTAGATATAAATTTGTATCTTAACATTCAACGAATCAATTGTTGTCGTACAAATAATGATCTCTCAACCACGCACACGCATGGCAACATGATACTATTGGGCAAAAATAGGGGAAAAAATCATCCGTCCTTCTCATGACATCCACAAATTAAAGGTGCCGAATGCCGATATCATGGAGGTGTAGAGGTAAATTATAGTATTTTGGTATACTTTTGTGGGGGCTCGGTGATGATCTCAGAGGCCGATCAGCACGTTCCCTTCGTTTTGTCCACAAGAAAGAAAAAAATTGGGTGGAGATAGTAGTTAGAGCAAAGAAATTAATGGAGAAATCACAGGCAAGCCAGCGCCTCGAGGCAACCCTTGGCAGTGCCCTTGGCATTCTTGCAGACCGCCATGGTCTTGTTGTTGGTGCCGCTGAACTCGACCTTGACGTCGAACATCTGCACGCCATCACACGGCAGCTTGTCGGAGCAGAGCAAGCTGACAGCCGCCGGCGTGGACGAGGTTCCGGTGATGTTTCGGAAAGTGACGTCCTTGATGGTGACCTTGGACGCGCCGTTGGCGGTGCAGATCTTGTTGGGGCAGTACTTCATGTCGATGATGATGGGGTTAGCCACGTCCTCCATCTTGATGTTCTCGTAGGTGAGCTTGGAGGCGGTGAGCGTCGACGCCGCGTCCTCGTAGGACTTGATCCGGACGCCGTTGGTGGTCTTCTTGAGTGTGCAGTCCTTGACGTTCACGTCGGTCACGTCCTTCTCGTCCTTATACCGTCCGAGGCTGCCGACGCTGATGCCGTGGCCGGGGCCGCAGGTGACGCCGGTGATGTTGATGCCCTCGCTGCCCGGGCCGATGGAGATGCAATCGTCGCCGGTGCCGATGGTCGTGCCGGTGATGGTGATCTTGGACGAGTCGCCGATGTGGATGCCGTCTGTGTTGGGGCTGTCCCCCGGCGCGGTAACCGTCACGTCCTTGATGGTCAGGTCCTTGCACTTGAACACGTTCATGTGGAAGAACTTGGAGTTCAGCAGCGTGATCCCGGAGACTAGCCCGTTGTTCACGAAGTCCAGCACCAACGACTACATGTCATTCATAAACATGCATGCATCCGCGTTAGTTTGGTTGCATTATTGGCAAATGAAATGAAATGCATGTAATGTATACGACAGCTGCTAGCTTACGTACGTTGGGCAGGATCTTGCAGTCGTACTTCTTGTCGCAGGCGTTCTTGCTCCAGACGGCGGGGCCCTGGCCGTCGAGCTTGCCGGCACCGCTGATGACGAGGTTGTCGACGCGCAAGATCTCGATCCAGTTAGACTTATACTGGCTGAGGTCGGTGGTGGCCAGCAGGTTGCCGTCAACCTGGATGGTGACATCGCCCTTGCACGGCCCGGTGAGTTTCAGGGGGCCAACCAGGTAGTCTCCCTTGGGGATGAGGATCGTCTGCTTCGGTGCCCCCGCACGCCGATGTCCATGCCTCCTGCACCGCCTTGGTGCTGTCCGTCTTGCCATCGCCGCTGGCGCCGAGCTTGGTGATGTCGAAGGACCCGCCAGGCCCGGACGCCGCCGTGGGCCCTGCCGCGGAGTGCTCTCCTTCTCCTTCTGGGCGGGCTTCGCGTGCGCGGCCGCGCACAAGACCATCAGGAGGAAGAAGACCCCAGTAGCATTATCGCTGACGGCCATTTCTGCTGTGTGCAGTGTGTAGTGCTTCTTTTTGCCGCTGATCGATGGTTTTGGGAGCTTGGAAGGGGAAGCGTATATATAATGGTGAAGATGAGCAACGCTTGCTATGTTTAGGCGGGCCAATTTTAGGTTTGCTTTCTTTGTGCCATGGCTGACCAGTGACCAGGCTACGTGTCTTCATGTCCTGCAGTCGATCTAAGTGAGTATGTGACATTGACCAGTTGAACGTTTCTTTCCGAAGGTCCAGCCCTGCCGACAAATACATCCATTTCAATAAACATTTATAAAGTGTCAACGCTAAATTGTGAAACTAACGGCTGTGGCGACACTGGCCCAAGATCATGGTTCATGCAATTGGAATCTAGAAGTATGTTCGATTTCCAAAAAAAAAAGATCACATAGTCCGATTGTTTTACTTCCAGGAAAAAAAAGTGACGTGCTAGGGTGCACTTAATCTATTTTAATTTTGACCAGCAACATCTTTTAAAAATATTGTATGAAATCAAATCAAAAGAATCCCTAAAAAGGTATTTTCTTTGCGCCATGGCTGACCAGTGACCAGGCTACGTGTCTTCATATCCTGTAGTTGATCTATGTGAGCGAGTATGTGACATTGACTAGTAGAATCTAGATTGCGTGTAACCAAGTTTGTGACAGGGCAGGCATGCTTGCAGGTATTGCATCCTGCATACTTGCATGCATAGAATTGGGGATCGAGTTGCGACAGCGATATGATGAATTGATGATGGTCATCATTGTATTAGTAAATCTCTTGGAGGAGTTTCATTGGGCCCAAGGTCTCATTAAGCTGTTTTCACTTTTCACTCTTTCATGTGGATCTTTCTTAGGTCGACGATGTATAGCGGCCCATGGCATCCCTGCCATGCACAATTGGCTAATTTAGCTTCTACATGCGTCCTAGTGCCAATTGGCGCATTTATGTGATATGTTTGTTGTGCTATGTGGCCAAAGTTACCACGAAACACTAGTGAATCTAGTACTTTGCTGGCAAACTTGATAAAAATGCTATAAACTCAGGTTTTTCCATCCACAACTCTGTGCTCCTTCCCAATCTGTGTACCAACACTTTCCCTCTCGTTGCCTCGCTGGTGCCATGGTGTGGCAAGTGATGCCATTGTTTTTTCAATTGAAAGTGGAAAGCTCCAAGGTTCCCAAATTGAAAGTTGATTTTTGAGTGGAAGTTTTTGGCTTTGAGTAAAATTTTCGAGTTAAAAGTTTTTATTTCTATGAGTTGAAAGGTGAAAATTTTATGTTAAGAGCCTAATTTTTAGTTGAAAATTGGAAGGTCTTTGTATTGAAAGTTGAAGTACCAAAAATAGCGGTCAGAGAGAGGTGAATGGTCACAAATCAAATTTTAGTTCAAATTTAAATTACATCTTAAAATATTTTAATGAAATACTCCTAATCCAAACACCCCTCATTAGTAGGTAAATGAGAGGGGAGGATGGTGGAGAGCTCAGGTACCTATGGTGTTTAATGATGAACTCGGCGTCCCAGGGATGCTTGTTTATTAGCAGTTCCCAAAAGAAGCTATATGTGGCTTATGCTGACAAAAGTGGCAATCACACTATGTTATTCTTTTTTCTAATACAATCGAAATCACATTTTCAAACGGAAAAAGAAGATGTTCATGTTGACAATGATTTTGTCTTGAGATTAAATAAAAATAAATAATTACATAAAAAATAATAAATCAATAAAATGCACTAACGGCTAAAATCCGTTAGAACATAGCAAAATGAATAAAGGACGTGAATTATATTGAAATAACAATCACTATGATACACATGAACTACATGACTAGAAAATAGTCTAATGATCAATATTTCACTGACAAAATTTAAAGTCCTACATGAGTTGCGCTAATGTGATAACACCTCAGTCAAATGTGAGGAAAATAAACACATGTATATAATCGTGAATTAAATACTTCATTAACTAATTAATATATTAGTTGGTGACTTGATGACATGTGGGTCCATATCCATACGAGGCCTTTTTAGTTCAAACCAACCAAAAGAAAAAATGTATAAAGGAAACATAATGCTATATTGGCCACGTCCAAAAGAACACGCATAGGTGCTGTAGTCATGTGCATGCATACATAATTAAGTACTTTATTAGTGAATTGACTAACTCCATAAAAAAAAAGAGAGAAGAAAAAGTTAATTAAAGCTTGCATGCCCACGTCCTACACGACTCGTATGAATTGCTGCAGTGTTAAGTCAAAGTGCGCATGCAGTCCGGAGGCTAATGACTCTCTCCACTAATTAATTAAGAAAGCGTAGACCCACATTTCAGCCATGCACGCAAGCAGTCTCCAGGCTGACCACGTCTTGCATGTAGCTAGCAGGCCAACACCTCAGCACGGCCTATACATGCTGCGACAAAATAAATCAAAACACACATTAATGGGCTCACGTTTCAGCCGTTTCATGCAAGGAGGATGCAGTCAAGCGCACGTCGTGCACGACATACGCGCGAGCCGCACTGATCAGCGCTTAAATTGCTCCATCAGTAAATAAAAAAAAAATCCAAGGGAAAAGATAATTAAGAAAAAGGAGGAGTTGCCATAACTTCCCTCCATAAAGCCTCCCTCTCATCCTGGCTCTATAAATATGGGGTGAAGGTAGAGAGAAGGAGGACCTTTTGGAGAACCTTTGGGGGAGAGCAAACACTTAAGAGGAGAGGCAAAAACACTTGAGAGGAAACCAAAGAAAAAGAGAGCAAAACGCGCTGCCATTGGAAGAAGGAAGAAGGTAAAAGAAGGTGAGAATCATGTTCTTCCTTAACCTTTGGGCTTGATCAAATGATACAAGCCGAAGTGATCTTCTTCTTCCCATCCTCCTCCGCCCAAGTCAAGTCGTATTCTCCTCACGACCTCACTCGCTAGTTCGGTCCCGTAGCGGATACGGATACGAGAGCGAAGATACAAAATCTTCGTTGCTTAGTATCGGTCCCTATGCATGGAAACGAATTAGGGAGGAGAAGATTCAAGACCTTACTCGCTAGTTCGGTCCCGTAGCGGATACGGATACGAGAGCGAAGATACAAAATCTTCGTTGCTTAGTATCGGTCTCTATGCATGGAAACGAATTAGGGTGAGAAGATACAAGACCCCGATTCTTTGATTCGGTCCGTTAAAGTGGAAATGAATCATGAGCGGGTATATGTTGCAAAAGAAAATAATACATAGAAATCATCAATCAATTAAACTTTGTCGCGGTTATGCTAGAACATGGGTTTTATATTCATGAATACCATGTTATGAGTAGTAACACGGACTAAACAAATAATAAATTCTACACGACTACATTTTAATTTGCACATAGGCTCTATATCAATGGGTACCATGTTGTGAGTAGTAGTCTGGATAAAATGAAATAAACAAATAGATAATCTATGCCGCGGGTAAAAAACGCGAGCAGTTGATTATTAAGAATGATATGCTAGTCAAATTAACACATAGCACTAATCTCATGTGTCACGGAGAAACTGGCATCGTGGCCGGTTACACGCGCTAGGTATAATAGCACACTAGCTCCACTAACTTACGTCCAGGTTGTATGCATGCAAGCACTATGTAGTTAGTTAGTTGAGGGTGCTAATTAGTAGGGTCCAAGTGTGTGTGACAATCAAACATGTGTGTGCCGTCTCCCATGAAGCATGCATAGCAATTGCCGCAAACCAACGTGCAGTAGTCCAAGTCAAGGCAAAGTGTTAAAAAATCATGCAAACTACAGTATACGCGTGTGTGCTAATTATGTGTAGACTGCAATTAAATAAATCAAAATGTTGCAGTTTACATATACTAATTACTTTATTCATTTGTTAAAAAAAAGAAGGATAATTAGAGAGGCACATGCAAGCATGCAGTCGGCATGCATATATTGATAAAAAAAATCATAGCCGATGTATACGCGAGTCCGATACAATCGTGGCCAAATAACTTGGTGGTCAATTAATAACAGACTATTATAAAAAAAAAGTAAAGTCTCGATAAAGCAAAATGAATACTATGCTCCAAACAAAAAATTTGATTAAATTAAAATATCCCCGAGCAAGCATTTGTCAACGACGCCAAGATTGAAGACTTTTCTTTTTATATTTTTGTAATGTCATATGTTGCAAGTTGGTGTGATATTTATATTGGAATTCTTAATCAGGGGTTTTCTCGTAAAGAGATGTAATTAACAGAATTTTTATGTAAATGTATGAATTCTGGAAGTAATGTACCTGCAATACCTGATATTTGATATTTCTTAGTCCCATAATCGATTAAATTTAAACAACTTGTCTCTAATGACGTCGGAGACGGGTTCACGCCCATTTCCCCGTCATCAGTTCATAGACACATCAGAACCATCTGCCTCAAAAACTACATGTACCAGCGTATACAGCCAAATTTTTTTCTTCAGGAATTGACAACCAAGTAATGAACACTGAGTTTGTAATTCGAGATGTTAGATATAAATTTGTATCTTAACATTCAACGAATCAATTGTTGTCGTACAAATAATGATCTCTCAACCACGCACACGCATGGCAACATGATACTATTGGGCAAAAATGGGGGGGAAATCATCTGTCCTTCTCATGACATCCACAAATTAAAGGTGCCGAATGCCGATATCATGGAGGTGTAGAGGTAAATTATAGTATTTTGGTATACTTTTGCGGGGGCTCGGTGATGATCTTAGAGGCCGATCAGCACGTTCCCTTCGTTTTGTCCGCAAGAAAGAAAAAAAAAATTGGGTGGAGATAGTAGTTAGAGCAAAGAAATTAATGGAGAAATCACAGGCAGGCCAGTGCCTCGAGGCAACCCTTGGCAGTGCCCTTGGCATTCTTGCAGACCGCCATGGTCTTGTTGTTGGTGCCGCTGAACTCGACCTTGACGTCGAACATCTGCACGCCATCGCACGGCAGCTTGTCGGAGCAGAGCAGGCTGACGGCCGCCGGCGTGGACGAGGTTCCGGTGATGTTGCGGAAAGTGACGTCCTTGATGGTGACCTTGGATGCGCCGTTGGCGGTGCAGATCTTGTTGGGGCAGTACTTCATGTCGATGATGATGGGGTTAGCCACGTCCTCCATCTTGATGTTCTCGTAGGTGAGCTTGGAGGCGGTGAGCGTTGACGCCGCGTCCTCGTAGGACTTGATCCGGACGCCATTGGAGGTCTTCTTGAGTGTGCAGTCCTTGACGTTCACGTCGGTCACATCCTTCTCGTCCTTGTACCGTCCGAGGCTGCCGACGCTGATGCCGTGGCCGGGGCCGCAGGTGACGCCGGTGATGTTGATGCCCTCGCTGCCCGGGCCGATGGAGATGCAATCGTCGCCGGTGCCGATGGTCGTGCCGGTGATGGTGATCTTGGACGAGTCGCCGATGTGGATGCCGTCTGTGTTGGGGCTGTCCCCTGGCGCTGTGACCGTCACGTCTTTGATGGTCAGGTCCTTGCACTTGAACACGTTCATGTGGAAGAACTTGGAGTTCAGCAGTGTGATCCCAGAGACTAGCCCGTTGTTCACAAAGTCCAGCACCAACGACTACATGTCATTCATAAACATGCATGCATCCGCGTTAGTTTGGTTGCATTATTGGCAAATGAAATGAAATGCATGTAATGTATACGACAGCTGCTAGCTTACGTACGTTGGGCAGGATCTTGCAGTCGTACTTCTTGGCGCAGGCGTTCTTGCTCGAACGGCGGGGCCTGGCGTCGAGCTTGCGGCACCGCTGATGACGAGGTTGTCGACGCGCAAGATCTCGATCCAGTTAGACTTATACTGGCTGAGGTCGGTGGTGGCCAGCAGGTTGCCGTCGACCTGGATGGTGACATCGCCCTTGCGGCGGCGGTGAGTTTGAGGGCCAACCGTAGTCTCCTTGGGGATGAGGATCGTCGCTTCCGGTGCCCCGACGCCGATGTCCATGCCTCTGCACCGCCTTGGTCTTTGTCCGTCTTCTGCGTCGCCGGGCGCGTAAGCTTGTGATGTCGAAGGACCCGCCAGGCCGGACGCTGCCGTGGGCCTGCCATGCGGCGTGCTCTCCTTCTCCTTCAGGCGGGCTTGCGTCTTGCGCACACACGACCATCAGGAGGAAGAAGACCCCGATAGCATTATCGCTGACGGCCATTTCCGCTGTGTGCAGTGTGTAGTGCTTCTCTTTGCCGCTGATCGATGGTTTTGGGAGCTTGGAAGGGGAGGCGTATATATAATGGTGAAGATGAGCAACGCTTGCTATGTTTAGGCGGGCCAATTTTAGGTTTGCTTTCTTTGCGCCATGGCTGACCAGTGACCAGGCTACGTGTCTTCATGTCCTGCAGTCGATCTATGTGAGTATGTGACATTGACCAGTTGAACGTTTCTTTCCGAAGGTCCAGCCCTCCCACCAGATACATCCATTTCAATAAACATTTATAAAGTGTCAGCGCTAAATTGTGAAACTAACGGCTGTGGCGACACTGGCCCAAGATCATGGTTCGAGCAATTGGAATCTAGAAGTATGTTCGATTTCCAAAAAAAAAAGATCACATAGTCCGATTGTATTACTTCCAGGAAAAAAAGTGACGTGCTAGCGTGCACTTAATCTATTTTAATTTTGACCAGCAACGTCTTTTAAAAATATTGTATGAAATCAAATCAAAAGATTCTCTAAAAAGGTATTTTCTTTGTGCCATGGCTGACCAGTGACCAGGCTACGTGTCTTCATGTCCTGCAATTGATCTATGTGAGCGAGTATGTGACATTGACCAGTAGAATCTAGATTGCGTGTAACCAAGTTTGTGACAGGGCATGCATGCTTGCAGGTATTGCGTCCTGCATACTTGCATGCACAGAATTGGGGATCGAGTTGCGACAGCAATAAGATGAATTGATGATGGTCGTCATTGCATTAGTAAATCTCTTGGAGGAGTTTCATTGGGCCCAAGGTTTTGTTAAGCTGTTTTCACTTTTCACTCTTTCATGTGGATATTTCTTACATCGATGTGGATATTTCTTAGGTCGACGATGTATGGCGGCCCATGGCATCCCTGCCATGCTCAATTGGGTAATTTAGAGGCTGTTTGGTTACCTGCATGCATAGAGATTTGCATCTACAAATACAGAATCTTGTTTTTTTTCTTATGTTTGGTTGCCTGCATCTAGTTTTGAGCTTGGCTCTATGGATACAAGATTCTCCATGCAGTCTGGCTCTGGAGATACGGAGGAAATGAGCGTATCTCTGGATGCAGCGCATGGCAACCTCGTGTTCTGCACAAGGGGCCACTGTCAGCCACAATAGCAAACCATGCATGCGGTGTCATGTGGGTATGTAAGTTTTTCTTTTTTCTTTTTTCTTTATATCTTTTGATTAGCATCTTCGATTACCGAACTGATTTCAAAAATGGATTCCTGACATTTTTTTGAACAAAACTAGACCACACTTGCTATATAAATTTCAAAACACCTGCCTACTAAATACTCAACCAAACACCGTGTCTGCATTTGTGCATCCCGTATCCCATCAGTCTGACTGAGTCAAATGAGCCAGACTCGTGAGAGAAGGCAACCAAATAGCCCCTTAGCTTCTGCAAGCGTCCTAGGTCCAATTCACGTGTTCATGTGATATGTTTGTTGTCCATGAGGCCAAAGTTACCATAGAACACTAGTTAAAAATCTAGTACTTTATTGTCAAACCTGATAAAAATGCTATAAATTCAGGTTTTTCCATCCACGACTCTGCCTCCTTCCCTATCTGTGTGCCAACACTTTTCCTCTCGTTGCCTCGCTGGCGCCATAGTGTGCCAAGTGATGCCGTTGTTTTTTCAATTGAAAGTGGAAAGCTCCAAGATTCCTTAATTGAAAGTTGATTTCTGAGTGGAAGTTTTTGGCTTTGAGTAAAATTTTTGTGTTAAAAGTTTTGATTTCTATGAGTTGAAAAGTGTAAATTTCATGTTAAGAGCCTAATTTTTTAATAGAAAATTGGAAGATCTTTGTATTGAAAGTTGAAGTACCGGAAATAGCAATCAGAGAGGTGAATGACCACAAATCAAATTTTACCTTCAAAGAAACCAAGCCACAACTCCAAGATATCAAATGTAGTGAAAAAAAATCAATTTTCATAGTTTTTAACCCGAGATCAGCATTATTGCCAATGTAGAGGCAGTACCACTGCTATAAATAGTAAAATCAATCATATAAACAGTAAAAATCAACTCGACCTCAAAATCAAAATCGATGAATCTTTTGATCGGTTAATCCAAATTTCATGAAACTTTGTATGTTCCTTTCTAAGGATGTCAAGAACCTATTTCAACATTCAATCGCAAGGATTGACATAAAAGTTTTAACCTTTTTCAAAAATACCGAAGGTAGCATCAAAATTGGGTCAAGAACCAAAACATGCAAGATCAAAATCTACCTTAAAACCTTCCTTTTCAAGTAAGAACTAGTTTCTTAAAGAAACTTAGATGATCAAGAAGAGCTTATCTAGATGATTGGGGGATAATATGCAGAGGATACATCCATCAATCACACATTTTTAGCAGCACAAGATCAAACAAGAAAGAAACTGTCGGGGATTGGGTAGTTTCCATAAAGACCATTATACCCTGGCAGCCGGTTTTCGGCCGACCATGCATGCCCTTGGATGATGTCCCCAAGGAAGATCTTCGGATGGACTAGCTGGCGGGTCTGCCCCAACCATGCTTAGGCTTATCCCCGAGCATGCTTGCTCAGATGTGCGCGACGGTCGGTTAGAGTTAAGTAAAAATCCCGAGCATGTCCAGCAGGTCATGCTCGGCCCATAAAGACGACATGGCGATAATTACGCTACGGTTAAAGACCATTATGCCACGATCTGAATCCATCATGTCCACGATGCAGCATGGTGAAAATTAAGGGTGCAGTTACAGTCACGTTCAAGCACAGTAATGGCGCATTATTCGGCTGTAGTTGCTTCAATCGCCTATAAATACTCCTGCGGTAGATCGGAGTACAAGGGAGAAGACATACGAAAAACACACAAAGACATACGCGCGCAGCACACACAAGCTTTCTTGTAAGAATTCAAGCGATAGTAAGATCACTGGACATAGGGTTGTTATCTCGATCGTGAGAGACCCGAACCAATATAAAATTCCTTGTCCACCGTCCTTTCGAGCATCGCATCCTATCAGCATTCTTCGGACGTAAACCCTTTACGGTAAAGGGGCCTTGGTTGATCCTTCAATCAACAAGTAAGCTCGGTGGGGAACCTGTTTTTCAAACGTTGACAGAAATCATAAGAAAAGATCAAGAGTAAAGCAAGAAGAAAATCAAAACTTGAGGCAGAAACTTGAGGATGAATTTTGATTTCATTTCAGATAATGAGGATGGATTACAAAGCCTCTCATTTAAGAGCAAACCTCCCAAGGAGCAGTCACACACCTACACAAGAACACCAAAATATTGTGAAAACCTTAATCCTTCTAACCTAGACTTAGTAACTTAGAGCCTTACTTCCCTCTACATGTCTTTATATAGTGGATGCAACTCTACCCCTAAAAATTGGACACACATGTGGATGCCATTCATATTACATGGGTTAACTCGAAACCCAATACTATTAATAGGTTTTTGACTCACACAAGCACATTTCTCAAAGCATCCATTATATTGATGCTAAATCCGCTCCGCGAGTCTGAATTTGCATCTAACTCCACTTAGGCATGATCTAAACCACTTAGACCACCGCCGCGGTTTTTCAAAGTGCCTTGACCATAAGTATTAGACAAATTATCAATTTTCTCCATGACCGGTCTTCCTTCTTCTCAAAGCATCGCCATGCTTCCCGCTTTCCACATGGCCCCAATGACTTGCTGCCAAGCCTCTCAAGTGTCTAGATTCCCTTGAACTGTTCTCACTTGCAAATAGGCCCAAGTCACCCGAGCCTAGTCCCAGTTCATGCTGTTTCCCGCCATGTCCATCACCAATGTTCATGCTCCGGCTTCTTGCCTTCCTGGCTTGCAACCACTTCCTGACCTTAATCATCTTGACGCCCCTCGACCATTCTAGAACTCAGCTCTCCTATCCTAGTCACAGTCTCACCTTCATCTCACCATGACCTAGCCCCGGAGTCCTGCAACCAATACAAACAAGCAAACTATCACATAGCACTGTTCATAATATATGTATTAATCATCACATAATGCAAACCATTAAGCACAAATTCGTAGTGAAGTCAGCACTATCGCCACCTAGGGCCGATAGTACTGCACCCTCGACACTACCGCTCCTGGTTGGCCGGTAGTGCCGCTCGTACTGAACAGCCTCGAGAGAACACTCTCTGAAAAATGACTACCGCGCCTTTGGACCGGTAGTGCCGCTTCCCAAGCACTACCGCTTCTAGATGATCGGTAGTACCGCTTGCCCTGGAAACACCCGAGAGACCACTATCTGGAAATTAACCACCACCACTGGAGGCCGGTAGTACCGTACCCCCGGTACTATCGCTCCCATATGACTGGTAGTGCCACTCACACTCAACCCTAGAGAAAAACACCTTTCTAAAAAAAGACTACCGCTCTCAAGACTGATAGCTCTGCAGGGCCAGCACTACCACCAACCTAGGCTGATTGTGTCATATGGCCAACACTACTGCTCTTACATAGGCGATAGTACCGCCCTTGGCCTAACGACACCTTAAATTGCTTCAAATTCAAAACAAACGCAAACTTGAGCACTACGTGCTCAAACGTTGTCAATAACTCGTCACAAACTTGGATAAACCTTCACATGGTCTTTCAAAAGTGAAGGTGATGGGAAATGGTGGTTAGCTCACCTGCGGCGGTTCCAAAGACGTGAGGAGGCTAAGCCTCTGTTTGGATGAATATTAATTTTTTTAGATGGTTTAAAATTTTAATTCAAATTTAAATTATATCTTAAAATATTTTAATGAAATACTCCTAATCCAAACACCCCCTCAGTAGTAGGTAAATGAGAGGGGAGGAAGATGGGGAGCTCAGGTACCTATGGTGTTTAATGATGAACTCGGCATCTAGGGGATGCTTGTTTATTAGCAGTTCCCAAAAGAAACTATATGTGGCTTATGCTGACAAAAGTGGCAATCACACTATGTTATTCTTTTTTCTAATACAATCGAAATCACATTTTCAAACGGAAAAAGAAGATGTTGATAGACACATCCGAACCATCTGCCTCAAAAACTACATGTACAAGCGTATACAGCCAAATTTTTTTCTTCAGGAATTGACAACCAAGTTATGAACATTGAGTTTGTAACTCAAGATGTTAGATACAAATTTGTATCTTAACATTCAACGAATCAATTGTTGTCGTACAAATAATGATCTCTCAACCATGCACACGCATGGCAACATGATACTATTGGGCAGAAATAGGGGGGAAAAATCATCCGTCCTTCTCATGACATCCACAAATTAAAGTTGCCGAATGCCGATATCATGGAGGTGTAGAGGAAAATTATAGTATTTTGGTATCCTTTTGCGGGGGCTTGGTGATGATCTCAGAGGCCGATCAGCACGTTCCCTCTGTTTTGTCCGCAAGAAAGAAAAAAAAGTTGGGTCGAGATAGTAGTTTGAGCAAAGAAATTAATGGAGAAATCACAGGCAAGCCAATGCCTCGAGGCAGCCCTTGGCAGTGCCCTTGGCATTCTTGCAAATCGCCATGGTCTTGTTGTTGGTGCCGCTGAACTCGACCTTGACGTCGAACATCTGCACATCGTCGCCTGGCGGCCTTAGCGGAGCGAGAGCGGTGGCGACGCCCGGCGTGGGCGAGGTTCGGTGATGTTGCGGAAAGTGGCGTCCTTGATGGTGACCTTGGATCGCCGTTGGCGGTGCGAGATCTTGTTGGGGCAGTACTTCATGTCGATGATGATGGGGTTAGCCACGTCCTCCATCTTGATGTTCTCGTAGGTGAGCTTGGAGGCGGTGAGCGTTGACGCCGCGTCCTCGTAGGACTTGATCCGGACGCCATTGGTGGTCTTCTTGAGTGTGCAGTCCTTGACGTTCACATCGGTCACGTCCTTCTCATCCTTGTACCGCCCGAGGCTGCCGACGCTGATGCCGTGGCCGGGGCCGCAGGTGACGCCGGTGATGTTGATGCCCTCGCTGCCCGGGCCGATGGAGATACAATCGTCGCCGGTGCCGATGGTCGTGCCGGTGATGGTGATCTTGGACGAGTCGCCGATGTGGATGCCGTCCGTGTTGGGCCTGTCCCCCGACGCGGTGACCGTCACGTCCTTAATGGTCAGCTCCTTGCACTTAACATGTTCATGTGGAAGAACTTGGAGTTCAGCAGCGTGATCCTGAAGACTAGCCCGTTGTTCACGAAGTCCAGCACCAACGACTACATGTCATTGATAAACATGCATGCGTCCGCGTTAGTTTGGTTGCATTATTGGCAAATGAAATGAAATGCATGTAATGTATACGACAGCTGCTAGCTTACGTATGTTGGGCAGGATCTTGCAGTCGTACTTCTTGGCACAGGCGTTCTTGCTCCAGACGACGGGGCCCTGTCCGTCGAGCTTGCCGGCACCGCTGATGACGAGGTTGTCGACGCGCAAGATCTTGATCCAATTAGACTTATACTAGCTGAGATCGGTGGTGGCCAGCAGGTTGCCGTCGACCTGGATGGTGACATCGCCCTTGCACGGCCCGGTGAAGTTCAGGGGGCCAACCAGTAGTCTCCCTTGGGGATGAGGATCGTCTGCTTCCCGGTGCCCCCGCACGCCGTCGTCCATGCCTCCTGCACCGCCTTGGTGCTGGCGCCGAGCTTGGTGATGTCGAAGGACCCGCCAGGCCCAGACGTCGTGGCCGGGGTGCTCTCCTTCGGGGCAGGCTTCGCGTGTGCGGCCGCACACACGACCATTAGGAGGAAGAAGACCCCGATAGCATTAATATCGCTGACGGCCATTTCTGCTGTGTGCAGTGTGTAGTGCTTCTCTTTGCCGTTGATCGATGGTTTTGGGAGCTTGGAAGGGGAAGCGTATATATAATGGTGAAGATGAGCAACACTTGCTATGTTTAGGCGGGCCAATTTTAGGTTTGCTTTCTTTGCGCCATGGCTGACCAGTGACCAGGCTACGTGGCTTCATGTCCTGCAGTCGATCTTTGTGAGTATGTGACATTGACCAGTTGAACGTTTCTTTCCGAAGGTCCAGCCCTGCCGCCAGATACATCCATTTCAATAAACATTTATAAAGTGTCAGCGCTAAATTGTGAAACTAACGGCTGTGGCGACACTGGCCCAAGATCATGGTTTGAGCAATTGGAATCTCGAAGTATGTTCGATTTCCAAAAAAAAAAAGTTCACATAGTCCGACTGTATTTCTTCCAGGAAAAAAAGTGACGTGCTAGCGTGCACTTAATCTATTTTAATTTTACCCAGCAAAGTCTTTTAAAAATATTGTATGAAATCAAATCAACAGATTGTCTAAAAAGGTATTTTCACAACATTATGATTTGAGCGGTGATTCTTTGTATTCACTCCTAATATAAGTTACACAAATCTTAATGCATACGAATAGGTAAGTAATCAACATCAATTTTTTATTCATGCTTTACTATTTGTGCAACTTTAAAATAACTAGCAAAATGGCCTGTGCATTTGTGCGTGCATTTGAGTGGCTCACTTTCTTGAGAAGGGCTTTCTATAACTAAGAAATGAGAATTGTTGACCCATATGGCCCGTGCATTTGCGCGTGCATCATATTTAAAGTATGTTTAAATAACTTGATAATATATACATGATTTTCTATTTCAAAAATAGATCAATGCAAAACACAATTTGTGATATTTTGATATTGTATATTATAGGAGAGAATATATTCACTCTGTTTCTCAGAACTTATCACATATGACCAAAACTTTCTTCTACGAATACTTGCATAGCAAAATAGTAAACATAGCATAACAAAATATTTTCTATTTATATCATCATCTCTTAATTTTATTATTACAATGCTTGTCTCTTTCTTTCGTACTTCTTTTATTGCACATCATATTGCTCATACCGGTATAGCCGGGTGAACAACTATCGATGTATCACCCTCTTAATCTCTTCGTTCTGTGAAGACCTACTAAATAAAGAGTTAGAGTATTTTTTGAGAATTTTTAATATATTCTATATTTTCTTAACAACTATAAAAAAACAAGTCATTGACTTTTATTACATAATAGTTAATAATTTATCTATATACAAATCAAATTCCTTACCTTATTTTATTCCCCACTTAAATTATCATATTTCTGGAATTTTAATTATAAATAAAATGATAAATTATATTTTTCATTTAGTATGGAATTAAAAATAATCCCTAATTTCCTTTTATTTTTATTCTTCATTATTTATATTTAATTTTGAATTTCAAGTTTTGATTTAGAGTTCGTATGAAAATAAAATGGTTAATTTTATTTTGTTTTTTATTACAAATTTATGTTAATTGCCATTTATCATTTTTTATTTAATTTTGCATATCGGTTGTACCTTAGTAGAAATAAATATACAAATCCAACTACTAATTTTATATAATTTATATTATGTATTTTATCTATGTATATGTTTAATTTGGACTTCATATGCAAGTTAAATGGTTGATTTTCATTTATTTTTATTCTGAATTTATGTTTTTTATTGTTCTTAGTATGGAATTTTTCTATTAATCTAAGCCATTGGTTTTATTTTTATTTTTATTTAGTTTTGAATATTAGTTTTGGGTTAGAATTGATAATACAAATCCAATTGCTAATTTTTACCTAAATTTTATTCCAAATTTTAGTAATGTACGTATTTTAATCTCGAGTTCATATGAAAATCAAATGGCTAATTTTTTTTTAATTTTTATTTCAAAATTTTGTTACTTTTTTTTTGTACTTAGCTTAGGCTCTTTCTTTTAATCTAAGCAGTTATAGCTCAGATCCGCCTGATAGATGGTAGATTTTTTTGAAATAGTAACATTCAATCTAATGGCTATTATAGTTCAACTTAGTTAAGGTTTACCAAATTAAAAGTTATATGTTTTGCTTTTTTATGAGAATTTCTATCATATTTCTTTTTCTTCTTAACAACTCTACATGATATGCTATTGAAGCATCGTAGGACTGGTCTTAACCACATGACCTAGTATAGGATGTGTATAATGCCTTCTGATGAAGCCCATAACACTATTACCGTATCAATTGTTTCCTTTGATTTGGTCAGTGCCACACTTGGTGTTGAATCTATCGTAAACAAACCAAGAGATAAAAAAGAACAAATATGAGGAATCCTGATTTTGTGGGAGTTAGATTGGGAGATCAAGAGGCGCACTTTTCCACGTCAAGAAAGAAGCAGCGATTTCTGTTTTTGTTTTGACTATGCAAGGACAAAGATTCGAAGGGAGATCGAGCTTGTGCAATGTTATTATTTTCCCGTTCTTTTCTTTCCTTGGTAGCACTTGGATGGAGAGCACCAGTAGACACCATGGCGTTCAGGGGATAAGTTTATGTTCCATAAATATCTTTATTTATTTGTTTCTCGACAAAACCGATCTAGTTTTAGGGAGTTCTTAGAAAAACCAAATCAAATACAAATTAGCTTTTGGGGTGCGTGACTTTTGTGCTATGGCTAAACCAACATGAGGTCATTTGTATTTTCTTTAATTGCATGCACTGAGTTACATTGGTGTGTATGTCTATATAAGGCCAAGGTGCGTCCAATGTGATGTCAAAGTTCATGTGCTGATTTGTTGGTTATGATTTACTAATCAAAATTAAAATTAGGCTTAATCACACATGAGATCCAGATGTCTCGATCAACCCCTACCATGTAAGTTTTGTCATTTATTTTGATTTTATACTACAAAGTAATATGTATCTCTACTCAATAGCATCTAATGGTCAATATGATGCATTTTTAATTAGGGTCCACCAGATTAAAGGCTAGATATTTTACTTTTTATGAGAATTTCTAGTCTATTTCTCAAAGATCCGATGGCAGATGTAAATAAGGCCCACCAGATTAAGAGCCAGATGTTTTGCTTTTTGTGGAAATTTCTAGTATATTTCTCTTTTTTCTTAGCAACTCTCATAAGCTTTTAATATATAATAAGTGATGCATAGAACTATAGAAGCACCTCTCTTATAATGTTATTAGCTTTTACAAATATATTACAACGGAAAATGGTAGTCAAATTAACATTCAGAGACCAGTATTTTCGAAAAGATTTGCTTCAAATTTGTCACATGATTTTTCAGAAAGGAAAGGTCAAAACTTGTACCATAAGGTCATACCTCAAGATTCATGCCTAAGTTATAAGCCCTTAACCACATAGTTGACGGCACACGGTGATGGATGGATGGTGGGCAACATGCGGTGACGGTGTTGTGAGGCAGCGTGGGTGCCTCGAGCTGCAGTCTAGTGGCTAGCAGAAGGCAATGTTACAGGGCATGGATCAAACGACGGTGGTGACTGTTGGTGGGGCAAAGTTGTGAGGTAGTGTTGGCATCGATGACTATGCGAGGTTCATAGTCTCTTTTGGGGATAAGGATTGTCTGCTTCCTAGTGCCTCTGCATGCTGACGTCCATGCCTCCTGCACCACCTTGGTGCAGTCCGCCTGGTCATCACCGCTAGCACGGAGCTTGGTGATGTTGAATGCTACTATGGCATCCTTGGCCCCTATCACAATCGGGGCGCTCTCCTTCTTCGAGGCAGGCTTCGCCACGACCACACGCACGACCATTAGGACAAAGAAGACATTGAAAGCATTGCCTCTGACGGCCATTTCTGCTGTATGTGCTTCTCTTTGTAGCCAATCGATAATTTCAACTATTGCGCGAGGTTTCCCACCAATGGTAAAGAAGAAGATGAATAGATGTAGCAGTGGTGGTGAAGAAAAAAATTATGAATCGGCGCGGTGGTGGTGGAAAGTGCGGTTGGGAGGATATAAGGGTGGGGGAAACAATAAAGGAAGGGCTGGTGGAGGTATGGTGGTAGGCAGTGTCGTTGTCGCCTCGATTAGGGGTGGCAGTTTTACCCATAGGTTTGGGTACGCATGGGTACCCGATCCGATAAGAGCATGCACATGTAGCATTTTAGACCCATAAGTTTTTAGGTATGGGTACCCGATAAGATCATATGATGGGTGTCGATGTCATTTTGTACCCATGGGTACCCGATGGATATTCTATGACATGTGGATCCCACTTAAAATCCTAATTCAGTCTCAGTACCTCAGGTGTCGCGCCGCGAGCCTACAATATCCCGATGCTCTTGTTCCTTGAAAGTTCAAGCTCCATTAATTTGGTTTTGGTGATAATGATAAATCTAATATTGAGACTAATTCTTTTGATATTCACAATGTTGATTAGTCTTAATTGTTAATTAATGACAAATCTTTTTATGAGACTAACTATTTTGTTGAGTTCAACTCTTATTAGTCTCTTTTGGATGAAAAAGGTGAAAATATCAAAGGTAAGCATTTGACTTCATATTGTCATATCTTGTTGCATTCCTTGGATATAATTTTCATGATCATATTGATAAATCTAAATATGAGACTAACTCTTTTATTGAGTATATCTTTGATTAGTCTCATCTCATAGAAAAAAAACCCAAGGTATGCACTCGTATTTATTTTATGGTATCTTAGTGCATATTTTGAATTCAAGTTAAAGGATGGACTCTATCATTATTTAGACCTCAAAATGTGCATAATGTTTTCAATTCCATATATACATGAATGCACACATTTAGGGGGAGTTCGTACTTTACATTGATGTTTCAGTAGTGTTGATCTAATTCATCTTTCTATAGCAAGGATCATTACTTTGAAACAATCCTTTGAATATATTTAACTTGTGTAGTTGCAGTATACTCATGGCAATATAGAATAAACTCTAAAGCAATCTCAAAAATTGAATATGTGCATATTGATTCAAGTTCAATTATTTATATACACATATTTAATGGAGTTTATTCTATTGTTGATGATATTAAGAGTATCGATCCCTTTCCACCACTCCATATAAATTGGATCATTACTTTTAGATTCTATCAAAATGAGTATATGAAACTTGTGTAGTTAATATATACTCATGACAATTTAAATTGTGTTCGGTTGCCATTAAATCAACAAAGAACTAATCATGGTTCACTTTGTTGATCCTAGGGCAATCGAAAGTTCTTGAGTATAATGAAGCATTAGTTGCATTAGTATACTCAAGACACAATTAATCTTTCAATCAATTGTCTTTGGGTTGTGCTTAATCAATCTTGGGGGCATTCATTATGTGTTAATTGAGTGCAATTGATGATTGAGCCAACCGTGTTTGTTGGACTAACAATCTTTTATGAGTTGTGAAGTAAGTTGAGTCCAAGAAAATAAAGAATCAAGGAAAAAGAAGTTATCATGTGTTGATGAACTTCAAGAGGTTATCCCAAAGAGAAGAAGAGAGGAAGTTCATCATGTGTTGATAAACAAGAAGAGAGGACCCGGCTTGGATAGAAGATGATGAAAATCATAAAAACTCCAAGTGGATGTGCTAGAGGCAAATGTATAACTAGTTAGGGCTAAGGATGTGTTCTTAGTCTTTTACCGATCTCGGTGTTTGGATGGGAGACCGGGTTGCTAGTTAGGAGCTGTACTATTAAGAGGGGTCGAGTCTTATAACTTGAGCTTCATTATGTGTTGATGAACTCAATCCGGTTCACTCTAGCTCA
Organism: Guadua angustifolia; assembly: GCA_036346375.1. Taxonomy (NCBI): domain Eukaryota; kingdom Viridiplantae; phylum Streptophyta; class Magnoliopsida; order Poales; family Poaceae; genus Guadua; species Guadua angustifolia. Next base: position 54,788,318 of record CM070511.1, read on the forward strand.
CTCTCTTGTTTGGATTTTGCTCATGCTTGCTTCTTATTGGATCTTAATCGATTTGGTTTTTACATGGAGTTATGGATTTGCATGTGTTGAAAAAAAAGGAGATATCTTATGTAATTTGGTTTATGTGGTTTTTGCATGGAATGTTGAAAAAAAGGAGATACCTTATGTAATTTGGTTTATGTGATTTTTGTATAGAGCTAAGTTTTGCATGTGTTGCAAAAGGTGAGAGCTCATGCATCGATATTTTAGCTTGTGATTTGATCATGTATGCGCCGTAGTACCGGCCAGCGGTACTACCGCACCTCCATCTTGATCTTGCTACCTCTGAGGAGAAAATCGAATAAACTCCAAATCCAATTCTCCAAAACCGAAACCCGTTCTTTGAGCCTTAAAGATGATCAGCGATGATCAACACCGTGCAAAACACACTTGCACCAACTTAGCTCATGCTCAAAGAATCTCGACCAAATTGCAACGCATTCCGCAAGCAAACATCGAACTTACGCGTTCAACCCTCTAGCCATGTAAGGATCAACACATGACCCAGACACTTTGCAAAACACATTTGCAAATGCCAACACATGCTCTAGAATCAAACGCGCATAACTCCAACGCTTATTTGCAAAACACATTTGCACAACAAGAACTAAAACCAAATGACGAAAACACATTTCGCCAACAACTCAAGATCTATTTGCAAAGCGTATTAAGCAAATCAAACTCGAGTTTATGAGATTAATCCCCTAGCCATGTGAAGGTCAACACAAGACCGGTCAACTTGCCAACACTCGTTGCAAGCCCCACTCACATGCTCGGATACTGGACTCATAAACCTCGGTTTATTCGCTAACGAACTTGCAAATAACACGATAAACATCATTTCATGCTTGAGCACTACTCTTTGCAACATATGCAAAAGTCTAGCTCCAAGCAACATCAAATCAAGATGCATGAACTCTTTAATTGCAACACATGCAATTCTCTAGTTCAATGCAACACCAAATCGAACTAACACCAAAACCAAATCTCAAGTATGAGCTCTTTACTACAACACATGCAAGCCTCTAGCTCCAAACACACAAACACTAAATCATGCTTGAGCTCTCTCCTTTTGCAACACATGCAAAACTTAGCTCCAAGCAAACTCACGGTTTTATAAAGATTGTTTTGCGAACCAAAACATGAAGCGTCAACTAATGCAACACATGCAAAAGTGAACTTCACGCAAAAAGCCAACGCACTAGCTTATCCTATTTGCAACACATGCAAATCAAAGCATAATCTGAAAACCAAATACAACCAAGCATAAGTTTAACCCATTCGCAACACATGCCAAATGGTTAACCCTCATGCAAAAAACCAAATCCAAATGGTTTGAGCTCGAGTGAACGCGGAATGAGATCACCAACACATGATGAAACTCAAGCGAAAGAGGCAACCCCTCTTAATAGTACGGCGATAAATAACTAGACACAAAGACTAGAAAGTCCTTAGCCTATCTACTTATACCTTCGCCACACGCAAAGCAATCCCTTTGGGGTCTTTATGATCATCACTTTGATACTCCCGGGATCTCTACTCGACTCCTCTTGGGATCCACTCTTGGCGCCCATCAACTCATGATGCCGTCCTTGTCCCGTTTTCATTATCTCATTCATCTTTGGACCTAACTCAAACATAACTCATGAAACTTATTAGTCCAAGATGCATGGTTGTCTCAATTATCTCTTGCACTCCATTAACACATAATGGTTGCCTTTAGATCAATTGAGCACAACCTAAATCAATTGAAATGATTTAAGTGTGTCTTAAGTACAATAATGCAACTCATGCTTTATTATACTTAAGAACTATTCATTTGTCGTCACTTAATCCCGAAACACCATCAACACATGATGAAATGTTCTTTAACAATTAACAAGACAAATGAACTCAATTTAAATTATTCATTTAAATTGACTCTTCAAGTTAGAGTGTGAACTCCCCCTAAATATGTGCATCCATGTAATATATGGATTGGGAAACATGATGCACATTTTGTGGTTAGTGTAATGGGGACATTCATACTTTAACTTGAATCCAAAGTATGCAACTAATATTAAGATGAATATGCAAACATACCTTGGGTTTTCCATTTTTCAATGCGATGAGACTAAACAAGGATATTCTAAATAAACAAGTTAGTCTCGATACAAGATTTGTCATTAATAATAATATCGCATTAGGGGATAATCTTAATACGAGATTTGTCATTAACAATAGATTAGATTTGTCATTAACATCAAAACCACAACTAATGAAGGTTGAACTTACAATCTCCCCCTTTTTGGTGATTAATGACAAATCCAAGCTTAATGAGCACATTTGGGTTAAAACTAACATGTTGAGAGAATTTAAGCTAATTGAAAACACATATGCATATTAATTCTCCCCCTTAATCATATTAAGCATACTTTTTAAACCAAATGATATTAAGCTTCCTAATTCTCCCCCTTTTGGCATTAAGCACCAAAAATGGAAAACTAAAAGATTAACTTGAAGAACATTCCACCCCTTTTTGGCAAACATATATCATTTAATAAGATGATTTATCATTATCTCCCCCTTTTGGCATTTAACTTAAGAAATAATTCTCCCTTTGGCATTTCATTATTCTCCCCCTTTTTACTTTAATCATTCTCCCCTTTTTGGCATTTAACAATTTCTTTTAGGGGTCATATCTAATGAAGGTCATTCAAGAATTTGAAAGGATACTAATGACCTTGGCAATGGAATTTGAAAAACTTAAGCCAAATGAAAAAGATAGGCAATGAAATCCCAAATGAAAAGGATATACAAGGAATAAAACAAGTTTTCATTTGAAATATGGCCTGATACTAAAAGAAGAAAAACTCGAGAATAGACCATATTCGGGATTTTGGATACCACTTTAAAAGAAATAAGCACTTTGCAAATATGGATACCACTTGTAAATACAAATAAGCATAAAAAACAATGAAGGGATAGTATCCAAAGCAAATGACCCGTGCGATACCCTTTTTCAACTAACTCACTCTTCATTTTATTAGGCTTTGCAAATTTTCAATATGATTCTTTTGAAGAATCCAATAATTTGCCTAAATGGGTCAAACGAGGAACCCAAGAAGAAATAGATACCACTTGAGACAATTGATACCACTTGTAAAATTAATCTCAAGGGCTTTTGCTTGAAAATCCAAAGAATTTGAGCATTTTCAGATTTTGATTGAAGAACAATGCTCAATTGAGATTTTCCTCTTTTATATATTTCAACACATAAAGACTCTCACACAGAGAAATCTTAAGCGGTTGAACTTACAATGTTAGTTTGAGAGGAAATTCTTACTCAAGAATGTGGGTATCGGAGTAATGCTACAAAGAGGCAATGAAATACCACTTGTAGGAAATAATGAATTTAATGATACCACTTATAGAGATTTATTTAACCAAGGGTATCACTAGAAGGAATGAGCAATGACCTCAATGATACCACTTGTAGAAAATAGGAACTCAATGATATCACTTATAGAGGAAATCAAATAATCAAGGATATCATTAGAAGAAATGAACAATAAGATCCATGATACCACTTGGAGAAAAGAATCTCAATTATATCACTTGTAAGCATATGGATGAATAAATCCTCAATTGATACCACTTAGGATCAACTCACGAAGAATTGATACCACTTGAAATAATTTATCGATAAGATCGATGGGTATCAGAGCAATATAATCAGAGCATCATATACTTACGGGTATCAAAAGTTCAAGAAGGATCAATAAAATCTCAAAGATTTAGTATCAGAGCACAATAAAGACATGATCTCACTTGGAAGCATTAAAGTGCCCCAAAACTTGCAATGAATAAACTCCCCAAGATATTCAACAAGTGAATTATGGAGTTAATTGCATTTGAATTGCACAAGTTTTGTCTTTTCAAAAGATCAAGTGAAAAACACTCTTTAAAATAATTAAAGTGCTCATAACTGATACTACTTGAAAACTTGACCAAACAAATTTTAGAATTTTTCAAATTTTGTACAAATAAACTTTGGGATCATAAGAAGTTATTGCAAAAAGAATTTTTGAAAAAGGAGGTTCCAATCAAAAGATATCCCAAAGCGAAGTCGAGAAAAAAAACTGAAAAATCAGAACTGACCATGCCACAGCCGGTCCAACCGGTTGGAGTCCGGTCCAACCGGCCCTAAGGGCGGTCCAACCGCAAGAGGGTCGGTCCAACCGGCCCTGACAGGCTGAAAACCCGACTTTTTGCAAATTTTGGCAAAAATGATTCAAACGAAGTCCAATTGATTTGAAAATTTCAGGAAACCAACTTTGGACTAATTAGAAGGTTTTGCAAAAAGAATTTTCTCAAAAACAATTTTATTTTGAAAGATATGGCAATTTAGCTTTGAGGCATAAAAGGAAATTGATTTTCACAAAAGCCTCAAAATGCACTTCGGTTTGGATTTCATTACAATTCCTTTTCCATGGCTTAGATAGGTGTATCAAGATTGTTTATAGCCAAGATTTATGATGAAACCCAACTCGAATGCCAACATTTGAGCTATATGCCTAAATAGGCCTTTTGTTTCAAATCAAATCGTTTTTGAGCCAAATTAGATTTTAACATATAGTTTTTCATTTTGAAAGCTTGTAAAACATTTGGAATACTTAGTAGAATACTTTTACAAAGCTTTTCATAAATTTGCGCCTTTTAAATATGATTTTTGACTTTTGGCCTAAATAGTCCAATTTAAGAAGCAAAGTCAAATCCAATTAACACAAGAGATTCAAATGAAGCATGGGGTAAGATATATGGATTTGAATTTTGTGTATGAGTCTAAAATGCCATTTTGAATCACAATTCTACACAAGAATGGATCCAAATGGAGAAACTCACTAAGTGCTAGAATATGACCATTACGGGTCAAGTATAGTTTTCCGGCGAGTTTCAAAATCAAATATCTTTTGCTAGGTTGGTCGTTTGAAAATCTTTTGAACACGAAGATTGTTAGGAATGACCAACTCTAGGATTTTCATTTTGGAATTACCTTCAAAATCTTTTTACATTTTATTCTATAAAAAATATAAGTTTAATTCAAAATCAAGATACTAGTAACTAGATTTTGGAGTTAAAACTCATTTTCTTTTCAAATTAGTTTTTGAGAAGCCAAAAGCTTTGAGAAACATTTCAAAAGCATTTGTATACATTTTAAATTAGTTTTTCGCAAGATTAGTAATAGAGTATACAAATTTTGACTTTTGGTTAAATGGTTTGATTTTGAAAATATATATATGCACTTATTATTAATATGGGCACACGTAGGGATGTGGTACACATGAATATGAATTAACACTCCCCCTAAATGTGCCACTATTAAACTTGCTCAAGATTTGCAATAAGAGAATAGATAAGAGGCGAGAGCAAGTGGCCATAACAAGTAATCTAAATTGATATTTATTAATATTTCATTATAACCTACACAAGGCTATAAGTTTAAATAATAATCAATTTAAATACTTGTTACCCGAGATGGCATTGGCTCATGATGGACTTTGATAATCTTCTTGCTTGACACCACTTGTAGAGCTAATGTAATCCTTCTCCTCTTGATGTGCAAGCGTCCAATCCATCTCTTTATTGCCTAAACATCTTTTAGGCGGATTTTGGTACCCAATCCTTGTTGGGTCCGACAATGTTAGTCACAAGAGTTTTAGGAACCCAAATGGTCCTAATTTTAGCATTATTGAAATGACTAACATGACTAGGAATAGTTTTGCAGAATTATTCCTCCTAAACAAAATATTTGGATTTAAGTGAGAGGACTTAGGAGGGCATTGATATTTTGCAAAACTATTTCTAGTTTGATCTCTTCTAAGCGTATGATAATTGACATTGTGAAACGGCTTAGAGGATCTAGCAATTTTAGCATATGTTTTGCTATTATTATTTTTCCTAAGCATATGATCATCATGATTTTTCTTAGTCTTAGGAAATTTAGCATTTTTAGCAAACATATTACTAGAATTACTCTTCCTATGCAAATGAATATCATTTTTAGCCTAAGCATAGGGATTTTACAAGCTTGGCAAACACATTGCCATTCTTGTCCTTCCTAAGCAAATAATTTTCATTAATGAGAATAGGCTTAGGAGTTATACCTTTGGGACAATCCTTACCGAAGTGTCCCTTTTCCCGGCAATTGAAGCACGTTACGCCGTTTGGTCCTCTCTTGACCTTCTTGTTGTGCTCAATGCCGGTTTGCCTCATAGTCGGTGTTGTGGCCTTGTTATCCACTTGATTAGGGCACACGGAGGCGAGGTGGCCCTTCTTGTTGCAATTGAAGCACTTGATGGTCTTCGAGTGACGCGCGTTGTGCCTCATCTTGCTATTCTCCCTTTTGGAGTTGTAGCCGAGTCCTCGCTTGTCTTGAGGCGCCCTTGGCTTGCTCAAGATTTAAATCGAGGAGGGCTTTTCCTTTAACGCATCTCTTCAAGTCATTTTCCAACTTAATGACTTGACCCTTGAGCTCATTGTTTTCCTCTACAAGGTTAGCCTCACAAGACATAGAGGAAATGCTAGCAATAGATTTTGAGCTACAAGGCATATCAATTAACTCATTGCAAGCGGTGGATATATCAATTTTTGATGAAATATTAGAATTTACTTCTAAGCATGGCATTTCATCAATTAAATCACATGAAATACCTATATCCACCTTAGACTTATAAACTTCTTTAAGAAGGAGTGATTCATGATTTTCTTTAAGTAAATTATAATCACTTTGAAGTGATTCATGTTCAAGCTTTAGAATCTTATATTTTGTTTTCTCCTTCCCAAGATAATTATTGAGCTCCTCTAACATATCCATTAAATCATTATAAGAGGGCTCATCATCATTTTCATCATCACTTACCTCATTTTTACCTTTTGCCATGAAGCAACGAATTTTTGATATAAGTGAAGATTAAATGCGTGGCATGAGGCGGAGGTTGAGGTTGATGGTAATGCCGGTTCTTCACTTGATGAAGAGGTTGAAGAATCGTCAACCGACATTTCCTCCTCAATGCAATCCTCATTTGATGTGGACACTTCATATAATTCTTGAATTTTGGTCCACATTGCATGAGCTTCGGAGGTTGCATATTAGATTGAAAATTTCTCGCTCTGGCGCTAAATAAAACATTAGTAGCTTGGCGTCGAGATGTAGACATTTCTCCTCTCCTTTAGTTGGAGCAATATCATTTATCGGAGAAGAAATGCCGACATCTCGATCCACCATATTTGTGGGCTCATGGATTTAAAATGATTAATCATAAATATTTTCCATGAAGCATAATTAGAACCATTAAGCATTTGTGGATCGTGTGAGTGCACTAGACCACTATCGCCATCCTTTTACTCTCTGAGCGGTTAAGCCTAAAATGAGAGTGACCGTGGCTCGATACCACTTGTAGGGTCGAGGATGCGCCTGAGGGGGTGAATAGGCGTTTTAAGAAATTCGATCGCTCACTAAACAATTCGCTCTAATCAACCCCTATGTCAAAACCTAATCAAACATATATGCGAAGCGATAAATCGGTTTTGACAATTAAAGCCTAAATCAACTAGGCTCACTATGTGCACTATCTAAATTATGTCTCTACACAAGAATTGCTAAATTGATCAACTAAATAATACTAGCAATTCTAATTCAAGCAATTGATAAATATTCAATAATGTAAAGAGCTTGAATATAAATGAGACAAGAGACAACCGATATTTTTCCGTGGTGTTAGGAGACTTGCGGTCTCCCTAGTCCACGTTGAGGCAAGCCCGACCACTGGACCGGCTCCCGCTCGAGCACCCGCCTCTTTCCACTAGTCGTGGTTTTCACGCTCGCGTAGGCTCAACCCGAACCTTCACAAACTTCACGGGCTTCTCACAACCTTGAGAGCTCACAAGACGCACGCCACGCGCCTAGGAGTCGGCAACCTCCAAGAGAATAGGCCGCTCCTTCACTTGAACCTCACCGGGCACAACGAATGCGCTCCTCGGTGATCACCAAGTGCAACACATGCACAAGGCCTCCTCAAGTGCAACACATGCACAAGAGCCTCTCAAATCCACTCCTAATTGCAACACATGCAATTAGTCCACTCTTGAGCTCAAGAACCAAATGAGAGAAGAGCAACACATGCACACAACTCCCACACACTCAAGAGAACCAGCAACACTAGCCCCAAGCCCCCCAAGGGGGTATTTATAGCCCCCACCAAGAAAACTAGCCGTTTGGGGGCGAAATGGGCAAGTCGGTGAATCTTGATTACTCGCCCTCTAAGGGTTGGGAGTAGTCTGCTGAGTCTCAACGATTCTTAACGGTTACAAATCGATACTACCGCCCTCTGAGGGCGCAGTAGTACCGACTTTTGACTACTACTGCTCCCATCGAAGCAGTAGTCTTAGCCCTCGACTTCCGGAAAACACGCACTGCTGGAATAAAGCTACATGCAGTAAATCGCCGGTAGTAATGCCAAGCGGTACTACCGCACCTCCATCTTGCAGATCTTGGCCCTCTGAGGAGAAAATCGAGAATAAACTCCAAATCCAATTCTCCAAAAACCGAAACCCGTTCTTTGAGCCTTAAAGATGATCAACGATGATCAACACACGCAAAACACACTTGCACCAACTTAGCTCATGCTCAAAGAATCTCAGCCAAATTGCGAAAACGCATTCCGCAAGCAAACACCGAACTTACGCGTTCAACCCTCTAGCCATGTAAGGATCAACACATGACCCCGACACTTTGCAAAACACATTTGCAAATGCCAACACATGCTCTAGAATCGAAACGCATAACTCCAACGCTTATTTGCAAAACACATTTGCACAACAAGAACTAAAACCAAATGACGAAAACACATTTCGCCAACAACTCAAGATCTATTTGCAAAACGTATTAAGCAAATCAAACTCGAGTTTATGAGATTAATCCCCCTAGCCATGTGAAGGTCAACACAAGACCCGGTCAACTTGCCAACACTCGTTGCAAGCCCCACTCACATGCTCTCGGGATCTGGGACTCATAAACCTCGGTTTATTCGCTGTGAACTTGCAAATAACACGATAAACATCATTTCATGCTTGAGCACTACTCTTTGCAACATATGCAAAAGTCTAGCTCCAAGCAACATCAAATCAAGATGCATGAACTCTTTAATTGCAACACATGCAATTCTCTAGTTCAATGCAACACCAAATCGAACTAACACCAAAACCAAATCTCAAGTATGAGCTCTTTACTACAACACATGCAAGCCTCTAGCTCCAAACACACAAACACTAAATCATGCTTGAGCTCTCTCCTTTTGCAACACATGCAAAACTTAGCTCCAAGCAAACTCACGGTTTTATAAAGATTGTTTTGCGAACCAAAACATGAAGCGTCAACTAATGCAACACATGCAAAAGTGAACTTCACGCAAAAAGCCAACGCACTAGCTTATCCTATTTGCAACACATGCAAATCAAAGCATAATCTGAAAACCAAATACAACCAAGCATAAGTTTAACCCATTCGCAACACATGCCAAATGGTTAACCCTCATGCAAAAACCAAATCCAAATGGTTTGAGCTCGAGTGAACGCGAATGAGATCACCAACACATGATGAAACTCAAGCGAAAGAGGCAACCCTCTTAATAGTGCGGCGATAAATAACTAGACACAAAGACTAGAAAGTCCTTAGCCTATCTACTTATACCTTCGCCATACAGCATAAGCAATCCCCTTGGGGTCTTTATGATCATCACTTATGAAATGTTCTTTATTGATCATCACAAGGCTAAATATGTGCATCCATGTAATAATGGATTGTTTATGCTTTGTGTTTGCAAAATGTGTTTTTGGGTTTTCCATTTTTCAATGCAAAATGTTGATTTTGTTATTTGCAAATGTGGTTTGCAAATAATCTAGTAATCATCACAAGGCTAAGTAAAGTTTATGCTTTGTGTTTGCAAAATATGGGTTTCAATTCTAGAGCATGTGTTGATCCTTACATGGTTAGAGAATTGATCTTATAGCTTGTTGGGTTATTTGCAAATGTGTTTTGCAAAATATTAGTGTTCATTTGATCTTGGAGCATGTGATTAGAATTTGCAAATGTGTTTTGCAAAAATTATTTTGATCATGAGTTGATCATCACATGGCTCAATATTCGATGACTCATTCTAGCTTGTAGTCACGCTTTTGATCAGTCCCGAGAAATCAGATTTTAGACTTGAATGACTACATTAGGATATTTATTTTTTGTAATATTTTAAAATATCAATGGTTGCTTAAATCTTGAAAATGGGTGGATATTGTGGCCCTCTTGATAAGCTTCATATAGAGTCCAAGATCACCCAAATCGGAGTTCGGAGTAAAAAGTTATGACCATTTTAGTAACTAAAACAATGGTAGCATCGCCCCTACATGGGCGGTAGCACCGCTTGGCAGTGCTACCGGCCCTAGATGGGCGGTAGCACCGCCTGGGGTGGTGCTACCGCTCTAAAGGGCGGTGTCAAAAGTCCAGAACGCGTATTTTTAGCCCGAGAAAAAGAAAAAGGCTCGGTGCTACCGCCCAAAGCCCGGTAGTCCGATATCGGCACCACCAGGCCTTCAAATCTCTCGCCCCTTCTCATCTCCTAGCCCTCTCTTCTAGTTCTAGATCTTTCCTATGTCACTACCCATCCTCCTAGATCTAGGAGTTAAGTCCTGCTTGCAGATTCTTGAGAGTCAGTCATGACCTTCCCCACCCAGCCGCCATGGTAAGATCCGCCCCTTCTCACCGTAATTTCGTGATCTGTACTATGTCATCGCGTTTGTGCGAGCCACACACAGTGAGTCAAGGACTATATGGGTTGTTACTGATGGTGGTTATTACTAGCACTAGATCGGTAGATCTTCTTTGAGGTACAATATAGCTGAAATTTCCCTCTTTCATTTGCGTTTTAGCAGATCAATTTCATCTTCTGCCAGGGCAAGGTGAGAGCTTGAGGCTCACGAAGTGGTACTCGCCTTACACCTAGAAGGACAGGACTAAGGTCAGCATCCTATATTGCTTTTTGTGCCATAGCTTGTTATGATCCTTTTGTTGTTATTGTGCTCTTTGTAATTGTGCATCGCTAGTAGTGTCTGTTGATCTGTGTGGTGGTTAGACAATTTTGCAAGGGCAGTTCATGTGCTAATCCTTTTGCATGTTTGCGAAAAAATACAAAGTTTGCTAAGAAGTTGTGTTTGCGCAGGTGCACATTAGTTATTGTAAGTGGATGGATGATGGGTACTTCTTGTAATAATAAATTTGCAGCTATGGTGTAGTGCATATAATTTGTTATAGGCTTTGCCTTAAGCTAGCATTGTGCTGCTGGCCGGTCTGTGATGGATGATTCTAGTTGTCTGATACTTGAAGACATGTTTCAATGTTCACTGCATAGTTCAAGTTGCACATACCTAGTTGAATGAATTTCTGTCCAAAAGATTCTATACAGAATCTGATGAGCACTAGTGTTTGTGAAAAAGGTAACTTTTGGGAAAGATGTGAATTATTGGTTAATGTTTCAATTTTGCATTCCATTTCTTTTACTCTATTTCATATCTAATTGTTGGTTAATCTTTCCATTAGGGGATATTGCTTCCAATTTCTTTGCAATCCAAACTGTTCTTGAGGATGAAGAAGAAATGATGGAAGATCAATCTATTGTCACTGAGTCTGTGAACTGATACCCTTCTCCCGTGTCAAAATGTGTAACTAGTCATTGGCCAACTGGGTACTTGTCCAAAACTTGTTTAAGCTTTTTTCATAACCATTTAGCTCTTCATGGCCTGTTTATTCTAGTGAGATGAATATATGTGTAGTTATGTGATTTAGTGCTTTTGTTTGAAGCTGATTGGCCTTCTATATTGCTATTGGTAATCGATTATGAGATTCTTTTATTTATATTTGAACCATCATTGTCAATTTTGATTGTGAAGTAATCTAACATTATGGCTTGTTGGCTTATTAATCTAACATTTGTGCTTTGCTTTACTGATTGGCTTGTTTTTTTGATCCCAGGCTCTAATATACTTACTGATGGAACCATCCAGATCTTTTAAGATCTCATGGTTCAGCTACTCGAGCTAGACGTTGAATCTTGTTATGGGAAAAGGCTGTTGTATCTTCCTAGTTTTTCATGACTTTCTGAAGGCATAATATCCGCCTTGATACTTTTGCTTAATTTGCTATCTATGTATTAGCCTTAGTCATGAGCTCTTGGATAATGTGAAATAAGGATTTGTTTTGCACCATGTTTTGATTTTTGATTGTTCCAATATATCATCTCATGAATCATGCAATCCTTAGTGTTGCTTGATCTCTCAGCTGTGGTGTTTCTGTACCTTTGTATTCTCCATGTGTGCCTCACTAACTTGCTTGTGCTTTTTTAAAATTATTCTCATGAATATTTTGAATTAAGTTTGAATAATTTCTATGGAGATAAGAGGGATTGGTTGATATATGAGTGACTAATTTGTAGAGCTAGCAGACTTTGTGAACACAGCGTGCAGTAGGATGGTAGTTATTGGTTGTAGACCTATAGTTTGCACTACCCATAGGCCATAGGTACCTATCGGGTTCGGGCGTGCGCACAGATTTGTGCTCGTCAAGGTTTTTGGGTTCGAGATGGCGTCACATGGTTCGGGTTGGGGTTTGAGGCAATGGTACCCGGAGGTACCCACCTGATTGTCATCCCTAGCCTTGACATCAACCATCGCTGACTCTCTCCCATGTCCTGATCCAATGTCTGTTCGATAACCCAACCGAGGTTCCTAGGAGATTGGTCATTAGGGTTGGTTCTGGACCTCATGGAGCAGCGACCTCTTGGACCATCCCAATCGTTATTCTCTTCCATGAATTTACAGAAGCTAATATGTTGGAAGTTGAGGATCCTATCTTGCAAGATATCGGCAATGAGCAGCAACATCATCACGATCATCACCTCAACCAGGGTGAAATGCCCCCAATGGCTAATCAGCCTGCACCTCTACAAGGGGACCCGGCCTGGGACTTAATAGTTCAAAATCAGCTTAATCAAGGTCAAGCAAACCAGAATTGGAACCAGCAGAACAATGCCGCCGATCATCAGGAAGGGGTTATTGCTCTCCAAGTGCAACAACAACAGGTTGAACTGAATGACTTGGACTTCCCAGAGGATGAAAACATGGATTGGGAGCCTGCTGACTCTGACGTAATCAAGGATCAGCCAAAATCTGGACCCCTAGCCACTTCTTCATCTCTACAGTCAGTTGCTATATCAATGGCAAGTGAACTTTCCATCTATAGGATATTGAACTCAAGCTTTCTCCTCAGCATTTTTAATGAAGTTAGCAAGAAAGAAGCTTGTTTCAGAATCACTGCTCCGATCAACTTAGCTGTACATCAACTAGTTCGGTCATTTGACCTATGTAAGTTGTTCAAGATTGCTCTGGTATCTCCCAGAAACTATTGTCCCAGGCTCAGCGTTGGAACCTCAACTATTCTCATGCTTACTTCCTCTCAACAAAATCCCCAAGGGTTTTCTCTAAAAGAGACAGACAAGCAATACCTCCGGTTAGCCAAGATTTCTTTGCCTAGCCGCCATAACAGAATCTCGATTGTCTATGAAAGGAAAAGGAAGGTGGCCAAGCTCTTGAATGCTCCTTCAACTCAGGAATTTGTTCATTCCGATTGGTTTGATGCTCCTCCTCATCAGTTAGTCTCCAGTTTTAGGAGAAGCAAGAGACTACAAGAAAAATACAAGGGTCTAAGGCAACCAAGCATCTCCTCCTTGTTCAAGAGAAGTAAGAAGGCTTAGCTCACAGGCAGAAACTCTTCTTACAATTCTGATGGTAATTCTCAACCCTGTCAGGGTCCCTCTATAGATGCCCAAGCTCTACAACAATTTCCTTCGATTAAAATGATTGATGAGCTTAAAAATTGTACTCCTATGATTTCTATTAATGCTATTCAGAAGATAGGAGTGGAGTTGTGCGGCCTTTCCCCTGAAGAGGTGGCCCTGGATGTGCTGCTCAAAGATGGTGTTCCAGAATGAAGCTCCCATGCAAGGTTCCTGACGGGAGCAGAGGACTGATCCTCTCTTCTGGGAGTTCTTTTTGTAATAGGAGTTATTTTAACAATTGCTTTTCCCTCTATGGCCATATTTTGGTCCTGAACTCTTATGCTCCTAATGTCTTATGCTCTCTCTTAAGGCTTCGGACTTATTGTTGGTGCTATTGTCTATCCGTTCAGAGCATTAGTAACAATGTTTCTTCGTACTATATTCTCCAGTTTTGGACTGGGCACATGAATTTTCCCATGTTTATCTATTGTACTCAAAGTTTTTCCGGGAATTCTCATCAGAGGTGTTGGGTGGTCACCTTTGGGTTGTTGATGTTGCACGTCTTATTGTCGAAATCTCTTGCCTTTTTCGTTTTTCATGGATTCAAATATTAAAAATCGTAACTGGTCAATTCTCAACTGGAATGTTAGGGGCCTGAATGACCCAAATAAATGCAATTTGCTCAGATCCAAGATTTAGGATTCTGGATGTTCTATTTTATCCATCCAGGAAACCAAAAGATCCATGATTAATCATTCCATCCTTAAAGGTTTTGCCCCAAAAAGATTTAACCAGTTTGCTTTCTTCCCCTCGACGGGTTCCTCTGGAGGTATTTTAATTGCTTGGATCGGTTCCTATCACTCGGGTCAGATTATCTTCAGATCGTCTTTCACTATTTCAGTTAAATTCACTTCTAAATTTAACGGCAAAATCTGGACTCTAGTTTCGGTTTACGGTCCTTGTGCTGGGCCTGGCAAAGCTGATTTCTTGGACTGGTTATCTAATTTATCCATTTCAGATGATGAAGACCTGATTATAATGGGTGATTTCAACCTCTATAGGTCCCATCTAGACAGAAATAAGCCTAGTGATGGCAACGGGTCGGGTCGGGTGCGGGTTTTACAAAACCCGACCCGACCCGAAACCCAAACTGAAAAACCCGACCCGAACCCGAATAGCATATCGGGTAAAAACCTATACCCTAACCCGAACCCGACGGTTGCAAAATCAAATTGCAAGCGGGTTTGTGTATTACGGTGGCAATAGGTTGGGTCGGTGTGGGTTTTGCAAAACCCGGCCCGACAAAAACCCAACCCAAAAACCAAGTCAAACCCGACGGTGCAAAACCGAACCCAAAACCGGTCAAACCCGGCGGTGCGAAAATCGGTAATGCAGATGGTACCATGGTGAAAATTAAAACCGAACCCGACCGAACCATTTGGTGCAGGCCAAGAACCCGTGGGTAAAAATTAAAACCCGAACCCGACCCGATCGGGTGCAAAACCCGCGGGTACAATTGCCACCCCTAAATAAGCCTAGGGGAAGATTTACTGATGCTCAGCTCTTCGACAATATCATTATTTCCCTTGGGCTCATAGAGATCCCTTTTAAAGGCATGAAACTTACTTGGAGTAACATGCAAGATAATCCTCTCCTTGAGCAGCTGGACTGGTGTTTCACTTCGATTCAATGGGCTCAATCCTTCCCTGCAACTTTATGGCTTCCTCTTTCTAGAACCATGTTTGACCACATCCCCTGTGTCGCTCACATTCAGACCTTTATTCCTAAGGCTTCGGTTTTCAGAATTGAAAACTACTGGTTTGACAGGATGGATTTCATGGAAACTATTCAAAATGCTTGGCATCAGCATCAAAATGCTAATCATGATGCGGCTCACAATATCAGGGCTAAACTTTCTCACCTTCAACTCAGGTTCCAAAAGTTCAAGAAAAGCATGTCTCTCATCAGAGGTCAGATTTCTCATTGTACATATTTTATTGGAGTACTCGACAAGATAGAAGATTTCAGACCCTTATACATACAAGAAAGGAATTTTCGGTTAATTCTTAAGGCACACCTCACCAACCTGCTGCACACTCAAAATACCTATTGGAAAAACCGATGTATCATTCGCTGGATTCAGCTAGGTGACGAAAATATAAAAAAAAATTTATGGAAAGGCCACTGAAAGATATAGAACAAACTTAATCACTTCGCTCTCTACTGAAAATGGGGATGTTCTTTATGATCACAATGCCAAGGCTAATCTTCTCTTCAGTTCCTTTTTTTGCCGGAATGGGGATTTCTGAGAATCCTACCATGACTTTTGATCTTCATAATCTTATTATCACCCAAAGGGATGGTCTTCAATGCCTCGACTCTCCATTTTCTAACCAAGAGGTTGATGAAGCTGTAAACCAATTTCATTCTGAGAGTGCTCCAGGCTCTGATGGTTTCAATGGAAAATTCTACAAGAAATGCTGGCATATCATCAAAGAAGACTTTTACAAATTCTGCTCGGATTTCCACAATGGGTCTGTTACTCTTGCTCCCATCAACCTTTCTTACATAGTTTTAATTTCCAATATCAACAATCCAGTTTCTCCAAATGACTACAGACCTATTTCTCTGCTCAACCTTAGTGTTAAGCTGATCACGAAGCTTCTAGCCTCCAGACTTAATTCTGTCATCAACACCGTGGTTCATCAAAATCAGTATGGCTTTATTAAGGGAAGATCCATCCAAGACTGCCTGGCCTGGTCCTTTGAATACATTCATCTTTGTTAATGCTTCAAAAGAAAATAGTGCTTATTAAGCTTGACTTCGCTAAAGCTTTTGACACCATAGAACACAATGCTATCATTTCCATGCTTCAAGCCCTAGGCTTCTCTGATAGATGGCTTTCTTGGATAGCTGAGATTTTAGATTCTGGTTCCGCCTCAATTTTACTGAATGGGGTTCCAGGACCGCCTTTTAAATGTAAAAGGGGGATTAGGCAGGGAGATCCTATTTCGCCCTTTCTTTTTGTGATTGCTGTTGACTTACTTCAATACATTCTTAACTCAGCGAAGCTCCAAGGGATTCTTTCCTTACCTCTCAATTTGGGTCAGCATGCGGCTTTCCCGGTCATCCAGTATGCTGACGATACGATTATCTTTGTCAAGGGTTACCAAAAAGAGCTCTTCAAACTCAAATGCTTATTATAGTCCTTTGCTTCTACCACTGGCCTCAAAATTAACTATTCCAAATCTGGTATGCTTCCTATCAATATGACAAGCGATGAAATCAAACCTCTTGCTGGTCTCCTTGGTTGTAAAGTCCAGAGTTTTCCCTTTACTTATTTGGGTATCCCCATGAGTTCTTCTAGACCCAATATTAAAGATTTTGAAAGCTTGGTTACTAGGATCAATAGAAGAGTCTCTTCCTTTTCCGCCTTGCTTTCTTATGGGGGGAGGCTGCAGCTGGTGAACTCTGTTATTTTCTCAATGGCCACCTTTGTGATGTGTTCTCTCATACTTTCTTTGGCAGTTATCAACAGGATTGATAAGGCTAGGAGGATTTGCTTATGGGGTAAGAATGAGATCAATGGCAGAAGTAAATCTCTGATCAAATGGGAGAAGGTCTGCAGGCCTAAAAACAAAGGTGGTCTGGGAGTGATCAATTTGAGGATTCAAAATAATTCTCTCCTGCTCAAGTTCTTGCACAAATTCTTCAACAAAAAAGATATTCCTTGGGTTAAGTTAGGCTGGTCTTCTTATTATTCGTCACTTCTCCTCCAGATTTCAGCTGGAAGAACATCTTAACGCTCCTAGATCAATTTAGGGGGATTGCTCAGTGTCACATTGGCCGTGGCGACACCACCCTCTTCTGGGAGGATGTGTGGAATAACATGCATATGAGATCTAAATATCCTCACCTGTTCTCCTTTGTCAAGAAGAATAACTCCAATGTCGCAACCTTTCTTCATCATCCTGGAGTCTCCATTCATTTTCATTTGCCCCTGTCAAATTAGGCTTTCCAAGAGCTGCATGATCTGGTTGATATGATTCATTCTCAGATTTTCATAACTGATAGCTCGGATGAATGGCACTATATATGGAAATCTAAGGAGTTTATTCCTAGCAAGTTCTATAAGCCTGTTTTCAAGCAGGTATCTGTCCCAAGACCTATTCTTTGGATTTGGAAAGCTAAATGCGCTACTAAGCTGAAAATCTTTACATGGTTTTTGTGTTGGGATCGCCTTAACACCAGGAATCTGTTTAAGAGGAAGAATTGTCTAATTCCTGGAAATAATTATAATTGTGTTCTCTGTAATCATAGCCTTGAAGAGACCAGAGATCGTCTCTTCTTTGACTGTTCTTTCTCCAGATCTTGCTGGAATGCCTTGCAAATCTCCTGGGATCTTTAGACCGACATTTTCCAAAGAATCTCGGATACTTGCTTGGCGGACGGGGATCTCTTCTTCATGGATGCCTTCATGATTGCTTCTTGGGGCATCTGGAAGCTACGTAATGATAGGATTTTCAGATCCTTTCCTGTTAGCCTTCTGGTTTGGAAAGCAGTGGCTTCCACTGCTGTTTTCAGTTAAAAAAACCATCGCTGTAGGTTGCTATGGTGGTTGTGGTTTGGGCAATAAGGGCATGTACAATGGTACAGATAGCTGCTGTCTATAATATTCTACCATGTCATCTTTAGACAATAACATTAACACCTCTTACAATGGGTTGTCTGTAAGCTGTCTATATAAATCCTCACATTTGTATTACACTTGTAAACATGATAATCAATAGAATATTATAACTTTGTAGTCTGTTGTGTTGCTTTTTTTGCTAAAACATGGTGATCAATAAAATTTCTTTAGTCACCACCACAAATTAATATAGCTACATATAGTATAGTTTCAAAGAAACATTCTACTACATGTTTTTGTTATCCCCAATCTTCACGCTCAGCACAATTCAGTTCCAATGAACCCTGGAACGTAGATGAAAGTCGACACAAAGCCACGGAACTGAGATGCATCATGTATCTACATGTATCCTTGCCTTATTCTTTCTTTATTTCCATGTGCTCTACATGAGAAGAACATAGAAAGCATCTGAAACCATTATCCGACCTAATCAAACCACCCTACCCTACCGTTGATGCACTGATGAGAGATCCAATGAATTGAATGGATTGTGGGAGTACTGGAACCAGGCAGAGGCAAAGCAAAGAGGAAAACCTACCTTCCAGTTGACAGCATGCAAGAAGCCGAGGAAGGCATCGATGGTGGCTACTTCCTCCCCCTCCTCTCACAATCTCTTGCAATCTGCGTCTCAGTGACTCCTCACAGACATCAACCTCCCCCTCCCCTTCCTCAAAAGTAGTTCCTAATTGCACGAGATCTGTGAGAAAAGGATAGATAAATCCCGGGAGCGAAGGTTGAGCGGCGGGAGGAAGAAGAGGAGGGGCGGCTTACAGTGGTAGGCCGGTAGGGAAGGCGTTGACCACTCGCCGTAGTGGTAGGAGAAGGTGTTGTGTCTTGCGAGATTGTGGAGGCGTCGCGAGGATGAGAAGGAGCGATCTTGTAGAGTCGAGATGGGGCAAAATTTCCAATGTGAGGAGGCGAATATTTTTTCCCAAAGGAAATTGCGCAAATTGGGATGGGAAGCACATATCCCGTGGGAAGGCCAGAAATCACGCGCGAAAGGAAGAAATTTTCGCGCGCAACGGGGTAGGAGAGGAGACATCACGAGTTCGGCAGTGCGGACTCGAGGAGTGGCGCACCTGATCCAGCTGCGAGCGATGGAATCGACGACGAGCGTACAACGCTGCGAGGGTAGTCGATTTGTGGGCGAATCGACCGTCGCGTTTTTTACAGACGACTTGCTTCTCTCTCTTCCTTCTCTCTCATCCAACTCAGCAAGATTCTTACGTGGCATTTGTTATAGGCAGCTGATTGTATACCATTGTACATGCCCTAAGGCCATTCACAGTGCAAGTTTCATGGGAGTTTCATTTTTATTAAATGAGATGCCACATAGGCAAAAGTGGTGACATGGCAACAAATTTATGAGGAGAGAGGAGAGTTGAGTTTCATGGGGATGAAACCTGGTATACACGGTTACCAAGTGCTTTGAAACTGGGATGAAACCCCACTGAGAGTGATTTGTTTCATCTCCACACCTTTTTTGGATCCCGTGTGACCATATTGTAGTGTGCTAGATATAATTGCAAGTGGCTACACAATTTATATGGTATATTTGATCACAACACCATGCAACAATTAAATGTTATGTCATGCCTATGAAACTGCAAAATGAAACTGTGTATTGAGAGATTGTTTTATTCATCAACCTAAACGTCTAAATATGACGTGGCACTATTGAAAACCGTGTAACGAAACTCTCCACTGTGAATGGCCTAAGGAGAGGAGAGAATGATGAGTGCACTTTTATGGTTAGGCGGCACTGATATTGGTTGCAACCGATAAACCGGAGACACAAAATGTTTTTTGGTCGACGGAAAGGAATAGGAAGTCTTTTGCAACATTCACTACACCCGATCGGTACAGTCAAAACAACTTTGTGATCATCACTCTGTTTAACTGCGGTTAATTGGGAAAATGGTATCGCAAAGGTCTTTCTTTCTTTCTTTTTGAAATTTGAGCTGGCTGCTTGTCTTAATGTGTTTCAGTTTCAAAATAAAAATAAGGGAGACGTAATTAAGCCTGATGGATTTCACTTTCGTACAGCTCTTCCTTGTAAAGCTTTCTGTGTTACAATCTAACAATCATACTGTAATACTCAAAATTTCATCACTTAATCTGCCATATACCCTGGAGCTATTAAAAGAACCCAAAATTAATAAGCTATGCACAAAAGAATGAATCAAAACAAAAACAAAATAAACCAGCCATATGATCCCAAGTTCCCAACTCTGCAGCCTTCGCCATCAGAAATCGACGCTGCCGTCGCCGCCGGCCCTGCACATGCACCCAGGCGTCCTCGGCTGCCGGTAGACGCTCCGGCCCCTCGGCCGGGAGCTGACCCGCTTGTACTCCTCCACCATGTTCCTCACCCTCCTCTGGAACCCGTCCCACTCGATGCCGCCTTCCTCGGACAGGATCTGAGCGTACCGCTTCCGGTTCGGATGCAGCGTCGGCGCGCGGCCCCTGCCGTGGTAGACGCGGTACCCCGACACGAGCGACGACAGCTGGCTGCCGGAGTCTGTCACCGCGAACACGTCTGACGAGGCGCACGCGATAAAGTCCAGCGCCGCAAGCTGCAATGGCAGGTCAAGTACTCGCTCAGTTGTCAGAGCTCAGAATTCAGAAACTGTTGTTGTTGTGGTTACGAGAAAATCTTCAATCTTTACCCGGGAAGAGAAGTTCTTGAATGAAGCTAGCTCGCCAGAGGTGAGGATGTCTTCCTTGGCGACTAGATTTGGGTACAATCGCGTCAGAGGGCGCAGCCGTGGCACGCCACCGTATATCTGAGACCCAGCGACGTAGATGAACGTCCGACGGTCGTAGCCGAGCGCGGAGAGGACGAGCCCGGCTTCTTCAGGCGTCAGCGGGCACCTCCCCAGGCTGCGCTGCTCCTCCGGTGACACCGTGCTGTGACACACAACCACGGCACCAGATAATGTCTCAGTGAACACTAGTTCTTAGCAAATGTAGCCAAAAGAGTAAGAAATGGTCAGTGTAACATGCAGCAATGGCGTACGTACGTGTTCCGCAGGCGCATCGCGAGGGTCGGGAAGTGTTTCTCTCTGTACGCCTGCAGCTCCCTCCTCTCCTCTTCGCCGCCGCCGAAGTCGCAGAGGGAGTAGGCGACCATGTCCTCCTCGAACCTCATGTGCAGGGCGAGGTACCTGTTCGGCGCGCCAGCGCTGTGTTCCTCGGGGAAGGCCGGGTCGAGCATGTTGTTCCCGAACAGCTGCTTGTCCGTCTCCGTCTGCATCGCGCTCACTTTGCGCAGCCGCTGGACCAGCAGAGAGCCCACTTGTTGGATTTCAGGGACGAACTTGAGAGCGTGAAAGTTGCATCTGCATCGCAGCCTCTGCAAAGGCAGGTCTGATGAGGAAACCAAGTGTGGAGGTGGTACATCGTACATTGTTCGTGTGAAAATGACGGTAAAAGAGATAAATTGTTGTTACCTGCAGATGGATAGGCACTGAGTCGAAGCCGAGACGGTTACCGAATCCGAGGAAATGAACAATGCCGTTTTTCCGAAGAATGGGAAGTACAGATTTGATGAATTCAGATGGTTCAGCCTCTTTCATGATGTCCATATCGGTCATCTGTGATCAGGGGAAGAACGAAATTGAGCGACAAGGTGCTGTGATAAACTGATCATGTATATGTACATCGCAAGAAACATGTAGCTTAAGTTTCAGAACATGGTTGAGACTTGAGACACCAACCTGGCTACCGATTGCTTCGAGATCTAGTGATTGAAGGTGGGGTGGCAAATCCTTCACAATGTGCACATCACTCTTCATGTAGTTTACGAAGTAGTCTTCTTGATAGATGTCACCAAACTGACTGGTTGGTATGGCAAGTATACCAGACAAAAGTTGTCAAATGTTGTTTCGAGAAAAATATATCAAATATTACAACTAGAACATTTTAACTCTACAAGTCGATGATCGTTAATTGTCAGCAAAAGCACAATTCCAGTTTAGTGCGCTTCTTGTATAATGCAGTCAGTAGAACTATGTTGGTTGTCTCAAAAAAAAAAAAAAAAAAAAAAAAGAAGAGTAGAACTAAGATGGTGTTGCATCAGTAGCGTAGTTCTAACCTTGTGTCCTTCCACACGCTGCTGTAAAGAAACCGGGGTAGGACTAATGTAGCATTAAGCAGAGCTGCAACGACAACAGCGTTACACACCTGCAAGATGAAACACAGTTAGCTACTGAATATCAAAATTAACGCAGTTTTAACCTTGTGAACATTTCAGCAGTAGATCCTTACAGCCACACGCTGTTGGTTCAGACCGCCATTTGCGCTGACCAGAATGAAGCCATTGTTGTTCTCGCTAGGCCCTGTGAAGACCAAATTCAGTGTCAGGAAGAAAGCAGTAGTGTAGTACTCGTAATGTGGTGTAACTAATGAGTTATGAAATCAAAATTTTAAACCACATTTCTCATGCATCAGAACAATTTTAGGATGTAACTATGTGCGTTTGATCTGGCTGATTAGGAATTTAAGCTACGGACTACACGCATCAATATAAATGCGGCTGAAGAATCTTATGTCGCTAAGATCATGGTAGTACTGTGACTATTTTTATTTCCTTGAACAATGTATAACCTTCATCAGGATAACTGTGCTTTGCAGCACAGGGCTTCCATTTACGCGCTTGTTTGTAGGGCTCCTCCCATAGAGCGAAAATTTCACCATCAGACCTGTTCTGCACTGGCAGGGAGGGAAATGGCAACATGAGTAAAAAGCAAAGACAAAAAAATACAAAATACAAAATAGTTACACCGAAAGTAATTGGTATGGCTGTGATGTCAGCAGACTCAAACCATTGTAACAGCTGAAGTCGCCATATGCAAGAGTCTTCCATGCATTATCTGCTCTGCTTGTTCCTTCCTTACAATGTTTTCCTTGAGCTCCTCCATTAACAAAATCAATTTGTCAGGTTGAGTAATTTTGCAAGAAGACAAGTACTTTGGAAATTTGGTTTTTTTTAAACCAAGTATGGGAATTTGTCAAGAGAACCTAGTTATTCATGTATGGCAAATGCTACTTGCTTCTCGCTTTTCCTTTTTACAGGTATCATACTTTGTCTGCAGAATCCTGCTAATATATCATTGCACTTGTTGCTTTCAAAAAAAAAATACTTTGTCTGCAGAATTGCAGATTAATAGATTACTTTGCATAGATAGTACCTACCTAGAAAGTTTGCTTTTAGGTTTGCATTACAATTGGACCTTTACTAAATGCTAGTGGCAAGATGGAAATTTGCATTCATGGATTACCAACTTATTATGTTCTCACCCTCAAGCTGAAGAGAAAAATTAAACATGAAAAATAAAACGAAATTTAGTGAACAATCACATGTTGAATGAGTGCAGTTAATGACACAATCAGAAACAAAACAAAATTAAGACGCGACACAAAACCAACGTCATAAGGTACTTAATCGTTATCTTTGATCGGCAGCATACCTGAAGTCCCCTGAAGTTCCTGGAGATAGCGCCATTCCGGAACTGCACCTGATGGACCGCGGACATCATGAGGGAGGCAGCGAGCAGGAGGCAGCCCATGGCCCCGACGACCACCGCGAACACCCTGAGGTGCCAAGAAGTGACGCCGCCCCTCACCTTACCCTGCCGTGCCGCGCACCGCAGCCTCCCGATGTTGGTGGCGCCGACCCTCCCCTCGCCGCCCCGGCCCTGCGCCGCCGCCGAGCCCATCTGACCGACGCCGCAAGAACCATCCATAGCTTCCGCGGCTCGATCAAGGAAGCATCGTTACACGAGCCCTGGACGCTTCTCTATTGGAGCTTAGCCAGCTGCACGGAATAACAAGCTAAGCTATCTTGTCATCGAGGGCAACCTCAACTCAGGCAACACGGCAACTACCCCATTTGGTACTTCCTACCTAGCTGCTGAATTATTCTCTTCTCTGCCTCTCCCTTTCTTTTTTTCCCTTGACCAGTTCATGGACAACGTGGGCATCCAACGATGCGTACGAGTTTCAGACTAAAGAACGGTAGGTCAAACGAGGCAGCACAGCGCTGCAGCTTCTATCCTATCTCGATCGGTGTAACCACCGCATGGGCAGGTACTGACCTGATCGATGCGGCAGGTAGCAGCTTCGTTGTGACTATAGGATTTAAAAATTCGGTGAACAGATGTGGAGCGGAAGGGATCAGTTAACCTAACGTGAGAAGGACTTGCGGGGCTCGTACTACCATCGGTTTCATCGTTGTCATGTGGTAGCGTTGTAGCCTTGTAGGATGGAGATGGAGATTGCGTTGGCGGAGGCGTTTTGTAGAAGCAAAGCGAGGTGTTCGTCCTACCTGCGACGTTTCGGTTGGGCGCCGCTGCGCTGATTGATTGATGCCTAGCCGGTAGGGTTGGTTGGTGCAGGCTGGGATTTCTTTTGTGGTGCACGTACAGTTTGCTGCCGAGGCGAGCTAGCTCAACAGTTGATTTCTTCAGATGCGTGAAATGGCAGACATTCGTTTTCTCTCTGTGATGCGTATCAGCGTATGTGGCTCCGTCCTCCAACGGGGCTTGATGGATCCAACGGTGGGGAGGCGTCGGGTTCGGGCGGCTAGACAGAACCGAAAAGGGCCTGCTCACTGCTCAGCTCACGAGCCGTACCACGTACGAGCTTCAAAAGGTTTTGGTCATCGCAGCGGTGTAGCTGCGTAACAGCGACTTGCGAACAAACGGCGGCCAGAGATCACAAGAGCCAACGATGCTGCAAGAAAATGAATGGCCGGTACAGGCAGGATTCCTGCGGGAGTGCTTACATAGTGTCTGGCAAAGCTTCCATAGAAATTTCACAGATTTTGGAGAAAACAGCATAGTTCCTCCGAAATTCTCATAAAATTCTTCAGGCTTTCTTAGTTGTGGAGTACGTCACAACAATTAAGACCCCATTGGGAACAGAAGAATATTTAAGTACTAGATCAATGCCTATGCGTTGCTACGAAAAATAAAATTGGTAACGAAACATAAAGGTCAAGCAATAAAAGAAAATTATGCTATAAAATCAAACATCTATTTCTCCCGATTATAGAAGTTTTATGGTTTCTTCTCCAGTATGAATTAAAATCAAATATATTGTATGTAGCAATATATATTACCAATCTCAAAAATCAATCAATCATTTTTATCCCTTTTTGCAATTTATATTACTAGCTCGCGTTCCTCTTCCTCTCGCCATGCCCACAGCGCGCGCTCCTCGGCGCCGTCGATCTCGTCTTCCTTGTCGCCTCGCTCGTTCTCGTCATCCACCGCCTTCGCAGAGGCGACACGGGGGCTTCCCCCGAGCACAAGACGCTGCTGCCGAAGCCACCGCCATTCCGGACCACTGGCCGCTACGCGGTTGCGCTCGTCCTCGCGCTCACGTTCTTCCTCCTGCCGAGCACGCCATGACGCGCTGTAGAGTTCGCCTTCCTCGCCGCCCACTTCGCCGCGCACGCTATGGCCGTATGGTCAGTCGCCTCGGAGAAAGGGACCACTGCCGCCACCCAGCCTTTGCACCTCCGCGTCTTCTGGATCGCCACCATCCTCAGCGCCGCGCTCTTCTCCGCTTCGGCGGTGGTCCGCTGCACTGACGGTTCGCTGCTCTTCCCAGATGACCCTCTCGTCTTTGCTGGTCTATTCGTTTCCATGCCTCTGGCGTACCTAGCCATCACTAGCTTCACCGACCATGACGCTAGAGCTCATGAAGGAGAACCAGAAAACACCAGCGTCGAGGCGCCCATCACGCCGTGCACCGCCGCGTCGTTCCTCTCTCTCGTGACGTTCAGCTGGATCAACCCGTTTATCTACAAGGGGTATGCCAATGACCCTCTCATTACCGACAATGTCCCACCGATGTCGCCGTAATCATGCCAAGCGTCGTCGCTTTATTCATGTCCAATGGCGTGGCTGGGTCACGGCACCGGTGGCGTTGTCTCTGGTGTCCTTCGACCGCGATTACTCTTGATCATGGCGCTCGGTCTCCTGCGCCTCACGACCATGTACGTCGGTCCGTCACTTATTGATCGGTTAAATCGAGTTCATTACATGGCGGAAGACGATATGGGAGATCTTGAATGAATTCTCTTGAGTGATTTTGTGAAAACTGTACATCATATATAGAGTACAAAAGGAATGATTGGCCGGCTATTAATTACCAGCAATAATCAGAGATTTTGCTATAATAATCAGCCATATTTAAAGAGATATGGCTGGCTGTAAATCAAAAAAGAATAATTAGTTATAATAACTGGCTATTATTGAAGATAGGGAGCTAAGAAGAATGAATCGTTATCCCCAACTGTAAATTTATATTAGTAGAGAAATTCGCATAAAACAGTGCAGTTGCCGCAAGAGGCAGGAGAAATCCTGCGTCGAAATGGCACCTAAATTTTCGAGTTGGGCCCGGGCAAGAAATTTCCATCGCCATCGAGACCGAGTTCGAAGGACTAAAAAAACGGCCAAGAAGCAGAGCAGGTGGTCTAGTCGGCGAGCCCATCAGTAGAAGAAGAAGCCCAGCCCCCCACACGACTGAGCCCAAGCAGCCGACGAACCACCCGAAGAACCCTCCCTTTTCACTCCAACCTCCCCCCCAGCTAAACCCCAGGCCTCGCCAGTCGCCGCCGGCCGCCGCCACGTTACGCCCCCACCATGGCTCACCTCCGCCTCCTCTTCTCCCACTCGCGCCGCCACCCGCAACACCAACGTCTCCTCCCTCTCCTTCGGTTCTCCTCCTCCTCCAACTCCAGCTCCAACTCAGCCCCACCACCGCCCATCAAGCCCGTCTCCTACGCCCCGAAGCCGCGGCCCCCGCCCGATGAGACTCCCTCGGCGGATGCCCCGGGCCCTAGCCCCGGCGCACAGGCCCCGTCGCCGCCCTGGAGGCCGCAGCAGCAGCCGCCCATGCCGCAGCAGCAGCCGCCCATGCCGCCGCAGCAGTTCACGCGGCAGGATATGCGGTTCGTGAAAGACGCGGGGCCCGCGATCGCGCCAGTGTCGTACCCAGCAAGGGTCGCGCCGCTTCCTGACGACCGGTCGGCCGAGGAGGGGCCCGGGGAGGGGGCGGAGGAGGAAGGGCTACGGGGAGAGAGGGAGCGGATTGAGATGGAGGCATCGCGGACCAGGAGGAGCTTCTTCGGGCTGCAGGTGGAGGAGGAACAGGTGCCCTACCCGACGCTCATACCCGTCGAGAAGCGGCCACAGAAGGTCGCCATTGATCTCGTCGACGCCATCCGCGAAATCAAGGTCCGCCCGCTTCATGATTTGCCTCCACGCGGTTGGAATTTACAAATTCGATTATTTGAATACTGGAAATTCGATTATTTGAATACTGGTTCTGTGGGGGATGGGGATTAAACTTTGTTCAAGTTTAGACATGGCTTAAGTGCTCTTCAATGTTCGCACTGAGGAGAGAGTGCCATTTGAGGTGGTGTTAAGAATGGGGATCGAACGTAGCGGGATTTAGTTTGGTTCATCGTGTTAAGTTTGGGGTTTGAATAGGGGTGAAACGATATTAGTTTTACTGAGGCGAGATGATGAATTTTAGTGGAAATGTGGAACTAAAGACACAAAATTTGATGTTCTTCAATGTGATTGTGACGGCTATGTGGGCTTCATTAGATCACTGTGTATGCACATAAATGTAGTACACATTTCAAATTTTACAAGCTGTTGTTCAAAATGGTCCTAGTTTTACTTGGTTGACAGTCAAATAGACATATGCTTTGCATCTGAGATTCTGCATGTGATGTTATGTTTAAGTGTATACAGCTATGTGTTGGGATCACTGCTGAAAAATTACAAATGGTTAAATTGCATTGTTTCATGATTCCAGTACTGTACAGATATATCGGAGCTTCCCATGATGCCCAATGCTTTGTCATACCTGCAGTTAGTTTTTAGATAATATCCTACTGCCCAAATGCTCTGGCAAAAAAAATATGGATTGCGTATAATTTTATATGAACTGTTAACAAACTGAGTGCTCTCAAGTGCAGGATCATAATAACCCATTTTCATTATTGTTAGCCTACTATGATGGACTATAATTTGAGATTTTTATTGTAAATCAATTCTTATAACCTGCAACAAGATGGAGGGATTGCATCGTGTAGCAAGACTCCTCATTCCTCAATGTGTCCTTGCTGAAGCACATGAATAGTGGAAAAAAGATCTGAGTTACTCCATGAGAATTAATGAATTTGAGTTGGTAGACTAAGTACGACATTATTTGCAAGGATTCTTCAAGATAAGTCGTGACTAGTGCATATCAGCTTTGGTTGGGCTAGGTTGCAACACCACTGTCAAGGAAAACCTCCAGCAATACTAAAAAAGCAACTGGTCCATTAATAATTGGCAGTTGAAAGTCCAGTCTCCAATTACATGAGATCTAATACCAATTGTGATGGTGGCATGATTGTTGAACTTTTACCGTCTTATGACCACCTTCTATATTATACAAGCAACCAACAAGACTTGATTATGTGAGAATAGTGTCATTTCTAAAAGGCCATGCATGTGAGATTAGTGACATTTTGGTTACTTCTGGAAAAAAATGTAGCCCAGATTTTATTATTTTTTGCATTCATGGCTTCATCATGATGCTTGATTGGAACACAATATGGTCCGTTTCAAAATTTCTTGGATCGAAAATTGTTATGGGTATGTTGATGCCATGAACCAAGGTTGTTTTGAGTTTACTATTTGCTAGTAGATTATGGCATGATTAGAGAGGTGACACTGGTTCTACCCCAGTACACCTTTAGGTTTCTGTTGATTTGATAAGATTCAGTTTCTTATGAAAAAATTAGTGCAGAACAATGTACTGCTGGAAAGACAGACTAAGCAATTAAAGATGAAACCAACCAAACGATGATGAGATTGCTTGGAATAAGGGATGAATAGGATAAGATGTGTGGAGGATTTCTACCAAGTAAATAGAAGAATAAAACACAAGCCACTATTGCTTTCAGTCACATCCAGCAAATGTTTGCCGGGCTCTAGGTTGTCTCAAGCAGCCTGTTAGATAGTTTACATTTGTCTTGTTATGGTTTAGTCACTGTTCCCATAGCCCGCCTAGCTTATTTATCCCGCATAGCCTACCTAATCAGCGATTAGGTGCTAGGCGCCGGTGTGCTGCCTGCCTAGCATCTAAGGGAACACTCAATGAAGCCAGAAACGCGGAACGTGGCAGAGTTCCTCGTCCCGGGAACTTCGTCCCGAAACGAGGAACGGGGACAACACGGTACGTCGACCCGAACGCTACTGGAACATCGATCCTAAGAGCAGGGGACACGCAGATGGATCGTCGAATCAAAACAAGGGGAACGTCGTCCCGTTGGTTGCCAAAACATCGAGAGGAATGGGGGCGGTACGTCGGCCATAGGAGCTACTTACTTGAGTTCTTCGTCTCCATGCAGGTGAGCAGGCCGTCCGCCGTCCTTCTTCGGCTCCGTCGAGGCGCAGCCGCGCCTCCCGCCGTGCGCTGCATCCGCTCGACCTCCGCGTGATCTTCTCGCGTCCGTGCCTTCGCGCCGGCCTCCAAGCTGCTGCACAATCCTGTGCACAATCCCGCCGCACCTTCCGCCACGCGCCGCGCCGGCCATCCCGGCGTCATCTTCTTCGCCCGTGTCTAGCCGGCGTCGCCCATCAGCCGGATCCGTTTGGCCGTCCGCTTCTCTGGCCCAAGCCCGCGTCGGCCACCTCGCCCGTGAGGCAGCTCGTTCGGCGCCTATGAACCGAGGAGTCACCGAGTCAGTGCTTCGGTTTTTGCTTCATCCGGAACCGAAGCAGATCTCAGAGTTTTATTTAGGCCCCGTTTGGCAACTTGGAACCGGACTGTTTCTCCTAGAATCTGAAATAAATCAACCAAGCGGAATAGGACTCGGAGCGTTTCAAAGCGAATCGTTTGATTTTTACACACCGTGGTCGAATCGGCTAGCAACCCGTTCCTCCGGATTCTGATTCTACCTGAAACGTTTCTACCAAGAATCCGGAACCGTTTCCGTTTCTACTAGAATCTGGAACCGTACCAAACGGGGCCTTAGTCTGGTTTTGAGTCCGGCTCCACGCAGCCATGAAAATGAGTTTGCTATCTTACGTGAGCAATTTAGTGACTTTGTTATGGAGGGTATGTTTGCACTTCCTGCTGTTACACTTGATGCAAGGTATCTTGGGATCGCGTTCCGAGGGATCGTTCCAGGAACATCGTTCCCAACCAATTGGGAACACGTTCCAACTCTCGAACGAACACTCCGAAGAGGTATACCCCCCTTCGTACCATAATTTTCAAAGTGGCATTCCTCGTCTCGCGTTCCCGTTCCTCGACCCCCTCGACTCGGGAACTTGGCTTCATAGGGAACACTATGTTTAGTTGATGTTTTTTTATTGAACTTAAGTGCCTCTTGTGAATCTTCTCTTACTTTCTACTTGTGTGCCGCCTATGCTTGACGCTGTTGTATACTGACCCTTTTTTTTGTTTGGGTGGGTGTGGGGGGGGGGGGGGATATTGTATACTGACCCTTGAAGGTAAACTAAAGACTAAAAAAATATTCATTATGGTAACTTCTTAGAATGTTAGATTGTTCCATTTGTAATGTAATTAGCTGTTGCCTTACACATTCTGGTCCTTTGATGTTGCAATCCTTCATGGCTTAATTAGATAAACAACAAATCAAGATGATTTTTGAGAGCATGAGAATGGTGGGAAAATGTAGAAAAATTCAATTAAATGCATTTTGTTTTCTATTTTTAAACTTTCTGAAAACTTAACATTTAACAATCTAATGGTTTGGTTAAACAATATGATGTTCTTACTTATTTCTCTTGCTCTTACCAGACCAGTGCAAATGAGAAGAAGCGGAATTTCACTGAAACAGTTGAAGCTCATGTAATTTTGGGTGTTGACCCACGTCGTGGTGACCAGGTCTGCTGTGCTTCTTTGGAAAATATCTAGCAGATTTTTTAAGCTGCTAATTTCTGTTGCATGTTACTTAGATATGAAAGTTTTAGTGCTGTCATTAATACCGGTTGCCACCTGCATCAGCTTTGCACTGTCAAGACTTGTTTAATTATCGATCATTCTAATTGTCAAGACTTGGTGGAATTTGCACTCTTGTTTATCTGGTACTAGAGGTGTATTGTATCTATTTCACCCATGTTAGATGCATGATCTAGTCTGGTCCAAATTCCACCTCAGCTCATGCTACGTGCAATGGCAAAAGTTGTGCACCTGATAACTTAAGCATTTAGTCTATTATTCCTGTAGATGCTACCGCCTCAAGATTTTTTAGCTATTGCACCAGAACTTGTTCATTGTTGTACACTTATACCAATGAGATCCTTGACTTATAGTTTGGTAGGTCCTTGAACTTGCTTAATTGTTCCAGTTAGGCTCATCCATTAGTTAAGTGGCACAAAAGGTGACATGTTACTGACCCAAATTGCACTATTTGGCAAGTATAGAGATTCCACTGTGCCGTGGCATGCCATTTCTTTGCTTAATTACTGATAAACCTAAGTGGCACAATTAAGCAGGTTTAAGTACTTGACAGACTAAAATTCAAGTTTAAGGTGCTAAGGGTTACCACCAAACAAATTTGATTTCGATTTTGAAAATAATTTCTATCTGTATTGGAATCTGGGAGGTGGCTTTGGTCACCAATCCCTAAAACAACCAAACAAGTTTGAGGACCTGTGGTGCAATTTCCCCTTTTTGTTAGGGATCGTGGTTCTCTTTTGCAACTCAGTGAGCCTCATCTAGTCACAAACCTTGACAAAAAATTTTCCACATATGTTTGTACTATATGAGCACAATAGGCAGCTATATACTTCTACATCTTTTGGTCATGAAGTGATATTTATCCTTCTTCAGAAACCTTTTCGGTAAATTGCACCACTAACTTTGTGTATTCAACTTCCTTCTGTTAGTTCAGCTGGTTGGTTTGAATGAACTCATTCCCAATCAGTATTACTGTAATGTGCGCTAGTACGTCGCGTGGTAAATACTGCCGAGAGGACGGCCTGGTGGCATGGCTTGCTGGAGATGAGAAGAAACTAGAGATGGGCATGAACTTTTTTCTTTCTTTTTATGGCACAAATGTTGCTCAGACTTCCTTTATTAGGATTGGTTGTACAATGCAACTAACATGCTAACAAGAAAACTAATTCTAATACGACGCATCTAACAATTTGATAAGATAAGATATGCATGCATGGCTATGTGGAGTTTCTGGATTCCATCCTAATCCAAGCACTGCTGATTGACTGCTGCCGCTGATTGCCCCATGGGCCCATATGGCCGGCCGGCTGTAACCTTGTGCACATAACAAATTTTGACAACAAAAATGGCTGATTTAAGGAGAACAACTGATTGAGATATGTTATTTGAAACATTTTTCCCGCTTGTGTGGGCGCCTGGGTATAGTAGCTACACAAGCTATCAGGGATATTGCATAAATTGTGTTATGACTTTGCTATATCCCTTGAGCACCACCTAATACAGTCAAATGCACAAAGCCTACTACAAGAGGTCTAGAGCCTTTGTAACAAGCTGAACAATGATGTTTAACAAATGCCTCATCAATTCAAAAGCTCTGTCCATGTCTCGACATTATGATCTTTTTACTTGTGTTGATCTGCAGCGGTTGTTACATTAGATTAGTGAAAAGTTATCTTATATTGTACTAACCATATTTCTTCTACCTGGGGTACAGATGGTGCGTGGTGCCTTAACATTGCCTCATGGCACTGGAAAGGTACATTTTTAAGTATTATTATTTTTTTCCTCATGGGTGTTCTGTGGATGTCTTATACTGAGGTCTTTTTATTTGTAAGACTGTTAGGGTTGCTGTATTTGCTGAAGGTCCTGCAGCAGATGAAGCTAGAGCTGCTGGAGCAGATGTCGTCGGTGGTGATGAGCTAATTGAGGAGATCAGGACAGGTACTTGATTTTCTTTTGTTTCTGTGTAAGCTCCTTTACTTACACATCTAAGTGCACATATTTGTCATTTATGATATGTTGTCGTAATTTGAGAAATATTAGCAAGAAGCTGAAGAATTAACATTTTCCCCTTCAATTATCACCTGTTTTTACCTTCTGTTAGTCTCTCAGAGTCTTAGTGCCTATTGTACTTATGCATTATCTTTTTAATCTGTGATTTCCTTAGGTCTCAATGTCTGATATTTGAAACCCTTGTTGATTGAATTTTTTTTGTTTCACCCTATGATTGTTTGTGTAGGAGGAGGCAAACTGAGTTTCGACAAGTGCATAGCAACCCCGATGTTCATGCCTCGTCTTTCAAAGGTAGTGGTTTGAATTTACTGAAGGCAGTTTTATTTTCCGTTTGACATATTGCCATTAACTTCTTATCTGCTTTCCTTCTTCAGGTCGCTAGAATATTGGGCCCACGTGGCCTGATGCCAAATCCTAAGGTAAGCATTTTCATCTTTAATTTTACTATGAAATCACGCTTAATATTAACATTTTCATCTTTCATTTTATTGTGAAATCAAGCTTACTATTCTGCCTTTGGTGACACTTATTGTAGCTAGGGTCTGTGACAAATGATGTTTCTGGTGCTGTTAAAGCGGCAAAATCAGGCCGGGTTGATTTCAAAATAGATAAAACTGCTATACTGCATGTTGGCCTCGGGAAGGTATGGAGATCACATCAATGTAAATAGGTCTAGTGAATTTATGAAATGTAAAGACATCTATCTGAGCTACTGCAAAATTTGCAATTTGGTGTTGCACCTAGTTATTGTTTGTGTTGTTTGCAGGTCAACTTTTCCGAGGAGAGTTTACGTGAAAATATTGGTGCTTTTGTGCATGCACTTTTACTTGCTAAGCCAGTGGGCCTAAAGAAAAGTAAGTGATCTGTTGTTACTGTTTGTATCAGAATTTGGTTGTATATCGTACCTTAGGAGTGAATATTACTCATATGATATACGAACTCATTGCTATATCAGAGTAGTTGTGTGTGGTACATTCAGTGCTAATGCTGACAAAAGGCTGGTTTTCCTTTGACCCTTCTCTTGTCGACTGTTGTCTAGTTTTATTCTGATGCTTCCCTCATTTAGCGAAAAACATTACGTTGTACCTTAGGAATCAATATTACTAGGGTAATTTTTGAACTCTGAACATGATTGTTATGTAATTCTTGTGTGGTAGTTTCGGTGCCAATACCGACAAAATTGCTGGTTGATTTTCTTTTGAGCCTTCTCTGTCAAATAATATCAGTGGACTATCATATTATCATGAATCATGATAGCGCTTGAACCACCAGTGTTGGCTTGTTGCAATCTTTAACTCATTCCAAATGGGTATTAATATTTCTTTCCGTGCACACTTTAATAGTTCTTTGTTGTTTCTCTTGTAATGGTCATAAAGCTATCAAATCCAAGCTGTAACACTATCCCTTCCTTGCAGCTTCAAAATATGTTGGATATGTGAAGAAGTTCACGTTGAGCAGCACAGTAAGTTCTATTTCTCATACTGTGAGGACCAACCAACACTGCATGCAGCTTTCCATTTTCTAGGGATGTCATGGAATGTACTTCACTCAAAATAAGGAATTACCGAAATCTTTAAGTGGATTTTTCATCTTTCGCAAAGTCACATTTTGTATCTTGATATTAAGTTTGTTCGTCTTGATGCTGGTTATTA
Source organism: Guadua angustifolia (assembly GCA_036346375.1). Lineage (NCBI taxonomy): Eukaryota > Viridiplantae > Streptophyta > Magnoliopsida > Poales > Poaceae > Guadua > Guadua angustifolia. The sequence goes on from CM070511.1 coordinate 54,823,576, forward strand.
AAAATTTGGAACTCTTCCGGTCTCCACAATTGCATTCAGAAGTATTGATATGAAAAATATTCTTAAACAATTTATTAGCATGGGTGCTAGAATTGACATTTTAGCTACTGATTGCAGCTTACTTGGCATGATTGTAGTTGCATGATTTTAAAACAGGTCCTTCTGATTGTTTACCATTAGGAGCATGACTCCGCACAACCTTGTTTTGTTTTATGGTATAGAACAGTAACAGAAGAGCAAAACTAGTTATTCCAACCTGCAAAAGTTCTCATCCGGCCTGTCATGAATTGACTGTTAGGTACAAGGATGTTTGCTTTTAAGGGAGTAGATTTCAGGGTAAATTTTGAGCGGTATTTTAAGGGTTTGAGGAGAGTAGGACAGGTAAAAGATTTGAGGAGAGTGGGTTCGTTTCTATAATTCTATATGTCCCTATAAGTTAATATTACAGACTACAGTCCATAAAAGTGGGGGAGAAAGGTGGAAGCACTGGTGTGTGTGTGTGTGTTTCAAAATGTTGCTATTTGCTTGTTGGGACGAGAAGTGCTACGTAAATTGTCTTGAAATGATTCAAGCATAGGTGGTATGTAGTCTGTACTGTCTAAGGAGATGTCTTTTGAAAGACTGCAACCAAATCTCTATAGTGCGCCGGTGCATTTGGACCAATATGATACCATGGTCGTAGTATCAAACTGCAATATCTGATGTCTAGAAAGTTGCTCTGGCTGCCTACTGGATCATGTCACCACTAGTGGAAGATTGGAAAAGGGGTTCTCACGCTATGCAGATTGGAAAACTTCAGCTACTTGTGATATTTGTGATATTTGCATGCAAGGGTGTGAGTAATGTCAGGCACGAGTAACCTAAGTTCTTGGGTTTGACATTTTCAGTCGCGATATGTACTGCGTGACAAATTATTTCTGGAGCTTGTATTTATATTGCTCTTATCTTTTATGTCTCTTACGGGAGGAACTTTCTTGCAGATGGGACCTGGATTTCCTGTTACCATACCTTCATTATCTATGGCCGCTGATCATTATAACAAGGTGCAAGTCAGCTAATCAGCTAAATCTATATAATAATATCAAGAGAACACTTCTTCCTTTTCCACTAGGCGAACAGTAGGCCTCGCAAGTGGTGGCTTGTGTGGCAGTGGAGCGTAAGCTGATATCCAGGCTGAGCACAGTTGGATGAATGGTTATTTTGGTCTTCGGGTGATTTTTTCTTGGACGAAAAAATTCTTGACATTTCATTTGAGATGCTGAGTTTGTCTTCGGGTCATATCAATTATGTGATTGCTTTCGCTGGCCTGTGTTTTTATTGTCATCCAAGGTGTTCTGCAATTTGTTCTATGAAATGTAATTTTGACTCCGTTATTAAATACAATGTAGCATTTAGGGCATTCTTATTTTCAGAGAATAAGAGATGGGGGACTGGATCCTGTTTTCTTTTCCTTTTTTCCCCCTTTTTTTGAACATGGGGACTTGAATCAAAGAGCCTGGTAGGTTTTCGGTTGCTAGGTCTCCACTCGAGAATGGCTTCAGTTGGACTCTGCAGTGCATTCCCTTCTCAGCATGTTTGTTCGTCCTCTCATGCCTGTTTGGCATTTCTGTAGAGTAGCGGCCAGCAGGTTTTGACCGCTTCGTTGCCTTGTTGGCTGTTTGGGGGGCTTTCTCAAATTTGACGGCAACACGTGTGTCTGCTTACCTGATGGGCCAGCGTCAGTGCATGCTAGTGACAAAATAAGGGAACTGTGCTTGAAACGGAACTTTGGCGTGACTAAATTGTCTATATTTGGGGATGTGTCGACTACCAAATGAGGTCATGTTTGTTTCAGCTGGAGATTGTGAAAGCAGTTTTTAAAAGCTGGAAGGGCAACAAACAGCAAACTTTTAATCTAGATTATAACAATCTGGAGGCCAGATTGTAGCAATCCCACAATCACTCTTTCCCAGCTTTCCCCAGCTTTTTTTTGCAAAAGACCACAATACCCATCTAACTTCAACCAAAATTACCCACCATTGCCCCCAGCTTTCCCCAGCTTTCCCTAACATCAACCAAAATTACCCACCATTGCCCCCAACTATAATCTGGATTACCAAACAATTATGAGCTTTCAATCTCCAGCTTTTTAACAATCCAGCTTTTACAATCTAGTTTTTAAAAGCTGTTTTCCACAATCCCCAATTGAAACAAACAGGGTCTGAGTCATTTGCACTTTGGACATGTCCCGTTTTTACTCTGCAAATTTGTTTCGCGCTATTGGTAGTGACATGTTTTAAAAAGCAATTTTATTTGCGAGATGCTAATTAGCGGGTGTTCGAAATCGACATACACCCCCTCGCTGTTATATCCAGCAATATCATCACCATCTCCCCACCTTCCACGTCTATAGGTGCTGTTGGAGCCATAGCTCCGCCTCCTCATTTTCAAACACTTCCAATTGATTTTTTTAAAAAACAAACTTTCAATGGGAAACTTGAACTTCCAACCACAATTTTGACGAACTTTCAATTGGATTTTGAACTTTCCGCTAAGATGTTTGAAAATTTCCAAATGTAAGTTTGAACTTTCACATGAAGTGGTGGCAGGAGGGCAATGTGGCAATCCATTGCTGTGGCCGGAGCTGTGGTGGCGGCAAAGCTCTAACTCTAAGGCAGTGTGGCCACAAGCCCACAAGTACAACGACAAGCTGTCGGGAGCACACCTGGAGGCGGTGGATGTGATCGCCGATGGAGGGAGTTGGGCCGCGCAAGGCATGGGTGCCTAGTATAAGGATTTGGGTGTAGAGATGTACATCTAATTTTTTTTTAAAAAAAATAGATGTAGCAAGTATATTAGATGTATATACTACTAAATTGTCTATATTTAAACCTTCAAATCTATTTCAACCTGCTCCACCTATTCCCTCTCCCAATCTTCCCTACACGGCCTATTAGCTAAGATCCGTGTTCCTCCATTCCTCGAGCACAATACCAACTATCCCTTCATTTCTAACACTCACATGCTCTTGCTCTCTCTGTGACGATGGCGCAGGCGGTGGCCTAACAATAATTTACAAGGGCTATAGAGTAGGCGCAAGCCGATAGTAGGGAGCAAGGCACCAAACCAGCATCGAGCAGCTACCAGCATTGACGAATAGGCGAAAGCAACAGGTAGGTAGTGCCACAAGGAGCGGTGCGTGGCAGGGTAGCCATGGCCCCTGTATCCGCAACAAGCAGCGACTTGGGGATGGAGAGTGCGACACCAGCGACGGCTAGCGGGTCAAGGCGATGGTGTCCAGTAGAGCAAGGAGCAGCGCACGACTGTTGCGTAGCAACCCTATGCCGCGCAAGCATTGAGTCAGGGATAGAAGGTGCAACACTGGCGGCAACCAGCGTGGTAGGAAGCGGTGCTAAAACAGCAGTCAACAATTGTGCATTCGGCATGGATAACCATACAAGTGAATTTAATTCTTGATTCCCAAATCTGAAATCCTAAATTCACAACTATATCAATATTATGTTACTTTGTAGAGTAAATTTCACAAAACCATAGGTTTCTTGTACAAACTATCAGAAAATTAAATATTTTAGCTTCTATTTCACAAAAATTATAGATTTTAGAAGAACTTATTTCATAAAACTACAGGTTTCTTGTACAAATTATCAAAAAATTACATATTTTAGCTTCTATTTCACAAAAACTACAGATTTTTGGGAACTTATATCACAAAACTATAGGTTTTAAATTAAACGTTTCCTGTAACGGATCTAATAGTTTGGGCTCACATGACAGCCTCACGTGTGAGTGAGATGGGAAATAAGGGCACTTGAGACCGTCATGTGTGCCCACACTGTTAGACCTATTATAAGAAACAATAATGCTAAAACTTGTAGTTTTGTGAAACAAATTCTTCTAAACATGTAGTTTTGCGATACAAATTATCCTAAAATCTGTTTTGTGATATAGAAGCTAAAATCTATAGTTTTCGATAGTTTATACAAAAAAAACTTGTAGTTTTATAAAATAAGTTCTTTTAAAATCTATAGTTTTGTGAAATAGAAGCTAAAATATGTAGTTTTCTAATAATTTGTAAAAAAATCTATAGTTTTGTGAAATTTACTCTAATTTGTAACGGTGAATCATAGTTTCTTAAATGTAGTATGTAGAGTATTAAAAAATAGAGAAGAAGTATGTATATTTGAAATCCCCAATTCACAAATCTATAAATTATTTTAGATGTTGTCTCTATTAATAATAATTTGTTGCATGTTGCATGTGGACCGAAAAAACCAGGCCCAGCTTAGCTTGGCCCGTCCGTAAATGCCTAAACCCGATCGCAGCTGTGGCCACTCTTTAGCCAGCCCTACTTGCTACCGCAGGCATTTTGTTTGGTTTGAGCCTCTAGATGTTATACAAGTGGTATAAACGGGAAACTGATGGAGGAATCAATCCGCAGCCACCATGCACGTTTCGTCGCGTGGAGAGGGTCCGAAAAAGTGCAGCTCGCGGCAGTCTGCTTCCTTTGGTCCTGAAGAGAGTGACGAAAGAGCCGCGTAGAGGTTCTCCTCGTCTCTCCATCGGGGTTTCAAAATTCGGCGAAATTTAATTCGCACCCATCCTAGTTATATTTCAAAGGGCTCATATGAATTTTGTGGTCAAATTTTGGCTAAATTTTGTCAAAAACTCATATTTTTGTTCGCCTGTGATTTCGGTCGGTGCTTGAAAAAAAAAAAAGAAATTCGAAACCTCCTGTTCCCCACCCACATCGGTTTGTAGACCCGACCCCCACACACATCTAGCTTCCGTTGTAGCACTGCAGAAGGGACCGAATCTATCCTGCCACCGTCTGTCGTCTGGTCTGCGGCACTCGCCATTTTGTATCTACCCACACGTTTCACGTGCTAGCTACATAAACTCATCCTACGTACCCATATTTGGATTCTCCGATTCAAGGTTCAGGATAGGGAAGATGGCTGCAGTGAGCACCGCCAAATTCCGAGCAGAAATACAGGACTGCATTGTATTGGCCGTGTACGGCCTTCTCTCCAGGAGAAGAAGTACACGCGCAATGGCACGGCGGACGCGGCCAAAGAAGGCCAGCCAAGGTTCTTCGATCGTGCGCGGCCGCCGGGCAAGGGAAGACACGGCGCCTCAAGATAAAACGCGTGGCGTGGCTGCGCCGGCGACTGGGCCCGTGCATGCATGCACCGATCGATGCGCGGCACGGCGCCTCCCATATATTATCCCATGTGACGATCCAAGGCGGCGGGCATCTCCGAACAGGCATTCCCGGCAAGTGGCCTGGCCGTTGTCATGTCGCCGTACGTGTCAAGTGCATCTTTAATTTGCTCCGCGCAAAGCTATGCATGTCGCAGCAGCTCTAGCTCATGCATGCATGTTCTATCCGTGTGCCACAACTTGCAGTAAATTATTGGAGGGGCTGCTAGCTAGCTCTCTAGCTGCACGCCTGCATGTGATGTTTTGTTCAGGTACTGTATACTGTATACGCAGATATATTTCAGAACCTATGCTCCGAGTTTGACGTTTAATTTTGACGTCTGTCTTTTCAAAATAAATAACAAATCATTTGACGCCTGCCGTCGGCGTGAAATTACTAGACTCGATGGCCTAGCACTCAAAATGCAAAATTTAAAAAAAAGTGTCTAGAGAGAATCTGAGCGATATTTTTAAATCACAGTTAAATTTTAGATCTAGATCTAATTGATGAACTTAATTTGTTTCCTCTCCTCCTATTTGAATACTCTATAGATTAAAAAAAATGAGCACTCACAAACTAAACAAACACTAGAGTGCCATTTAGCAATTCCCAAAAAACAAGAGAGGTGCTTCCATAATTTTCTTTTTGACAGTTGCATAAATATTAAAGCATGAATAAATAGTAAAATAGTGATTACTTACTCTTTCGTTTGTTTCAAGATCTATAACTTGTATTGAGAGGAAAAGTACAGCTAGCTCCAAAAATAATTACTCCTTTATTGTTAAATTTATCCATAAGCAAAGCAATGCTTCTACAAAACATTTTTTGATTAATTTATCATTACAATTGGCCACAGCAAAAAGAAAATAACAGCGGGATTATTAATTCCACGTAGGAATATCGGCAACCAGACAAACCACAAACAGCCATTTTGACTGTTCACCAGTCAGAACCCAACCTATCGAGTTCAATCAACCAGACTTCAACCCCAGCACAGATTCAGCAAACAGTTGACATTAGTTGACCTTCCTGCAGTTCAACCTGACCTCCGTCGGCGTCCCGGCCGCCGGCATGAGGCCGCCCATCCTCACCATCGCCTTGGCGAAGTCGGCGGCGAACATGCCGGCGTTGCCGCTGTACTTCCTCACCAGCGCGTCCTGCGACCCGCCGTTGAACAGCTCCTGGTCGGAGTGGAACAGGCCCTGTTTGCTCACCAGGTTCTGGTAGTAGGCGTTGTCGAATTTCTCCGGGCTCTGCACGTCCATGGGAGCGAGCGTGCCATCACCGCCGGACTGCGGGCACGTCTGCTGCCGGAGCGCCGCGAACGACGAGTTGATGTTGGCATCGTTGTAGATACGGTCGCGGAACGTGGTGCACCGAGCCTGGCCGATGGTGTGCGCGCCCGACAGCGCCGTCATGTCGCGCGCCGAGAGCCCCTTGTTACCGAAAATGGTGATGAGGGTGGCGAGGCTGGACCCTGCCCCCGGGAGGTTGGAGTTGGCCGCGCCCTGGCTCGCCGTCAGCGCGTCCCGGCGGCCGAGCTGCACCGTCCACGTCGGCCCGCCGAGCTGCAATGATGTTGGACGTCAAATCAGTAACTTGCGAAGTGTTGCGTTGTATCAGCTTACTCATATAAGATTTGGTTTATGCAATGATGCGTGGATGAAACATAATTACCAGGTTGACGCCGTCCCGTGCGGCGAGGGCGATGATGTCCGCGCAGGAGACTGTGGCGTTGCAGGACGCCTCGACCTGGGTCTTGATGGTGTCGATCACCTCGTACCCGCGCACAGAGTTGGCGTTCGGCCCGGCATTCTTCTCGCCGGTGAAGTTCGCGGTGTCGTCGAGCAAGATCGACGCGTCGCAGCCCTGCATCCGAAGAACACACCACACAATTCAGATGAGGAAGCATAGCGAGTACGAACACACATTGCAACTGACAAAATGGCAGCAACAGTGTCTCACATTGACGAAGCAGTCGTGGAAGAACATGCGGAGGATCAGCGGCGGTCCTGAGATTTCAGGGGCCCGGGACGAGATTTAAAATAAGGGCCCTTCTAAATAATATATATATATATATAAGTATTACTAATAAACACTCAAGATGCATCCAAAAAAATTATTCATATTAAGCAACAAGTAAAGTAAGAAGTACATATTACAGTATTACCTTGGCTAGTTGGCTTCTCGAGAACCGATCGGCGGGTAATACTTGTCGTCGAGGAAGGCGCACGGCGACTCGGCGAGAGACTTTGCCCTGTGAAAAATAAAATGTTTTCATTCGTCAAAAAAGTGACACAAGAAGCATTGGAATTTGGAAGATCGAATTCAGAAGATGAGTCGACACTCGACAGTCGAGCTATTTCACTAATCACTATTTGTTACTGACTTTGATCCGCTTCTTGTTTTCAAGCACGACACTGCACGACTAGTCGACTTTGATCCGCTTCTTGTTTTCAATACGAAAATACCTTATACCGATCGCCTTGTCGAGACGTCGAGTCGTCGCGTCTCTCGTCTCGTCTCCGCTCGATCTTTGAATTGTCGATCGCGGATCGCCTCGCTCGCTCCTCGCCGAAGTCGCCGCTGCGCGCGGCATCCGCACTCCGCGTCGGCGCGTGGCGTCTGCGTCGCTGATGCCCTGATCGCCTCTCCGTCTCGCCCGCCCGTAACCAGCCGCCAGGACTCGCCCTCGGGAGTCGCCGACTTACGCGTGACAAGCCATTACGCCAAGCGGCGACGCTTCGTGTCTCGTTTCCCAGGGCCAAGCCCAAGCCGACGCTTCACGCAGGCACGCAGCTTCAAGAATCAAGGCCCAAGAACATACATACTAGTGCATGCATGTATTGATGTATAGCTAATTAGCTACAGGGGTGGGGCCCATGGTCGGGGGGGGCCCGGAGCGGCTGCCCCGCTCGCCCCCCCCCCCAGGGCCGGCGCTGCGGAGGATGGACGCGCCCATCCGCCGCTCCGCTGCGACAGCCTGCACCATCACAGTCCGCACGATGCTCTGCAAGTTCGGGCACTTCTTGTCGTAGAACCTCGACGATAGCGGCCCGCCCACAGCGCCGGCGCAAAGCGGCGCCAACACAACAGCAACCATGAGCAAGCACCTTACTACAGTGGCCATGGCTAACAAGTTAGCTTCCAAGTACAGTATAAGCTAGTGAGTAGCAGTGATATATTCAGATGATTATACTGCTGGTTGATGGGAAGGGAAGCACGAAGAAGGCGCGTATATATAGTGTGTGTCTCCGGCTAGCTCGTGCATGCTTGCATGGCGGCATGGCCCATGTGGGCGCAAATGCTCCGGGAAGAAGATTTCTGGGTGAACGCCTGAACTCGCGCTGGATTAGTTGACTAATTTGCATGCTGTGGCCTGGCGGGATGGTGACGGTGGGCAGATAAAGGTTGGACTGTACTGTTCCCTAGCTGAAACAAAACAAGACAAGATCGGATCGATGTAGAGGACGATGGTTTGGTTTCGCGCATGTTCGCGCGATCGTGTTTGTAAATTGCAACTTGGGCGTGCAGAATATATTGGAGTGGTTGACGCATTGGAGGGTGTGCAATGCATACATGAAGACGAAGTGCGGACGAGTCTTGGAGAAGACGGGTATATGCAGGGACGACTCTGACTATTGTTTTTTTTTTTTGAAAAGGCAGACTCTGACTATTGTTACGTATGCTCGTAAAATTGCACAATTCCTGGAGCATGAGTAGCATGATAAAATGAATCAAATTGCATGTACCAGCCTCTCAGGTCTCAACTCTCCATTTGCTTTAGATCGAGTATACGGTGTTCATCTCGTGCAAAGGAGGAATATATGTAGGAGCGTTTGTTTTTGTTTAGTCTTGTAGTTTAATTCGCAGCTATCTTAGTGAAAAGTTCACCAGGGTAAATAGATCAATCTAGTCAGCGCCTTGAGTTGGAGCACTTTGAACATTTTATATTATGAGCATTTGTCTTGAGCTTATAAGTTAGGCGCGAACTGAGCACGAGCCACTCTATTTCTCCTTTTAAAAATAGTTAGCTGCATCAGAGCTGCAGAAGCCAACTTTGCTCATCTTCCGAGACAAACTGATCAAGCTGCAAGTCCAGCCTATAAAGGCTTGGTTTGCTTGCAGTCCTAATCACAGATATGCTTCGTTACCTACTCGCAATATAGTAGTACATTTTGCTTCCGCTGATGAGCTGTTAGTTTGGTACGCATGTCAGTGCTAAACTGGTATGCCAATGAAACTTACGCATACGAACTTACTGTGAAAGTGTTTAGCTGCATTTACGTCCTAGATGCAATATGCCGACGTAAATTTGCGCTCTCAACTGAACCCTTCTGCAGTATTTACCTGGAGAATCTACTCCCCGCCAAGTGCCAAACCTCTCTGAGCAAAGCTCAAGAAATGAAGGGCTGCTTGAGAAGCTATGCTTCAGTTTTACTTCAACTTTAAATCAAAAGCTTTTTCAAACAATATGACTGCAAAGCAGTTAGGAAGTTAAGTCACAGCAGAAGCACACTCAAAAGCTGCAGCTGCTGGGGAGGAGCTTTTCAGCTGTGGCTTCGCTTAATCACCTCCCACCTCGGTCGCTCTGCCTTCTCGACCTCCGCCACCCTGCCCCACCATCTCCACGTTATCTCTCCACTCAGACGCCGTTATACTTTGCTATATTGCTACCTCCCCGCTCGGTTGTCCCCTAAAAGTTATAGCTACAACAGCCAATTTACCAAACAGCATAACAAAAAAAATCGCAAATGTCGATTCTGGTGTTTTACTGACCAAAACCAAACCACAAGCGACTTTTTCACCAAAGAAACCAAAACAACTTTTAATCCAACCGCAGCTCCTTCAAATAAGCCCGAAGTATTCTGAAGGCTACAGCTGCTCCTCATCACCGCTGGTTGACGACAGAATTAAAGGGCATGGGCCCACCAATTGTAAGGCGCCGATCAAGGCACTACTCGCCGTCCCGCCGTAGGGACATGTTTACACCTCCTCCATAGCGAATGGTAGTGCACTACGGCACTAAACAGCGGCCCCACCGGCAGCTTATCACCACTCACCAGTGCAACTATGCTAGCGTTGGAGTACCCTAGGATTCATTTCAAGGGAAATAATGAAAGTATTTCCTTGCACTTCCTTTTTTTTTTGATAGGTCCTTGCATCTTCTATTTATAAGCACTTTATGAAGAGAAATATAAACTTCTCAAAGAGCGCTGCGTCCTAATGTACTTCGTATCTTCAATAAGGTTAATCCTCAACCCTGTCTCTGACTAAAATTTCTCAGCCTCCCGAGCTGAGGACACTCATCTCGTTCTGCGTGGAACCCCTTCTCCACAAACCTCACCCTTTCAAGCTCTAGTTTCGGCTCCTTCTCCGGCTAGCCACCGGCATTAAGCAGAGTGTGGTCCCACCCTCTTTAGCGGGTGTTTGGTATTACTCCAATTCCACCAAAACTCGTGGAGTTGGTGAAGCAAGATATTCCTAACTCTAAAAATTTATAGAGTTAGAACTGTAGATACTTTAAAAGTGTTTAGGTGAGTTATCTTGTTTACATTTTAGACTAAAAATATAAACTTAATTCACTTTATTTTAACCTACAAACTCTAAATCTGAGATAGAGCTGAGATCTGAAACTCTGTCCAACAGGACCTTAATAAAAGTAGTTGGATTAGGATTTCCTCGTAGAAGCTTTCTCCCTCATGTTTGAAAGGTGCTTAATACGTCTTCTCTCAATACAAGTTATATAAATCTTAAAGTAAATAAAAGGCAAGTAATCACTGTCTACTCTTCATTCATGATTTAATATTCGTGCAACTTTTTTTAAAAATGTATAGAAGTACATCTCATACTATTTTTAATTTATTTTGAATGGAAAGAGTAGAAGTTCTGTCATGCATTAAGGAGAGGAAGACAATAAGTACAAAACATACAGAAAGAACTAGTCGAAAAACCGATTAGAAGGCTAACGCTTAGAAAGAAGAAGGGATGAAGCAGATTACGACAAAAGCACGAGAAGAGGTACAGAGAGGGAAAAGAAGAAGAAAGAAAAAAAGGGGGACAAACAAAAACGAAAATCAGGGGGCTGGAGGAAACGATTTTTAAATTATGTTCCTACAAATTCTTCTATTCAAAACTTGCGTGCCATTTGATATTGCCGAGCAAGCGCAAAACTATTTTCACGACCTGATTATCAGGACATAACAAATGAGAAAATATAATCGTTACATCCTACAGGCGTGCCCCAATCACATCATAAAAGTACTCTATCAAAGTGATTCACATTGACGAACCACAAATAAACTTCACGTACGTAACCACTCTTATTAGTTCACCTTCCTACAGTTCAACCTCACCTCCGTTGGCGTCCCTGCCGCCGGCATGAGGCCGCCCATCTTCACCATCGCCTTGGCGAAGTCGCTGGCGAACATGCCAGCATTGCCGCTGTACTTCCTCACGAGCGCGTCCTGCGACCCGCCGTTGAACAGCTCTTGGTCGGAGTGCAGCAACCCGCGCTGCGCCACCAGGTTCTTGTAGTAGGCGTTGTCGAACGCGTCCGGCGTCTGGTCGTCAAACGGCGCGAGGTTGCCGTCGCCGCCGGTCTGCGGACACGTCTGCTGCCGCGCAGCCGCGAACGTGGCGTTGATGTTGGGCTCGGTGTAGATGCGGCCGCGGAAGAAGAGGCAGCGCGCGCGCCCCACGGTGTGCGCGCCGGACAGCGCCGTCATTTCGCGGGGTGAGAGCCCCTTCGCCGCGAACGCCGAGACGAGCGACGCGGCGCTGGCGCCGGGTCCCGGTAGATTGGCGTTGGCCGCGTTCTGGCTCGCCGTGCGCGAGTCCTTCCGGCCTAGTTGCATGTTCCACGTCGGGCCCCCGAGCTGAAATTTACATTGCTGTGGCGTTAAGAGATGTGTACGTGTATTGCACACTCCACTTTGTGCTCTGATATCGCTACACTAACCAAGTTCACGGCGTCGCGAGACGCCAAGGCGACGATGTCGGCGCAGGACACGGTTGCCTTGCAGGTCGCTTCGACCTGCGCCTTGATGGCGTCGATCACCTCGTACCCGCGGACTGAGTTGACGTTCGCGCCGGCGTTCTTCTCTCCGGTGAACGCCGGCGTGTCATCCAGGAGGATGGACGCGTCACATCCCTGTGCAAGCATTCTCACGCGTCAAGCCACGCTCAACTAATCGAGGCCAAGAAGGCAATATGCAGTACTCTATCAAAGTGATTCACATTGACGAAGCAGTCGTGGAAGAAGAGCCGAATGATGGACGCGCCCATCCGCGGCTCCTTGGCGACGGCCTGTGCCATCACCGACCGCACGATGGTGGCCACGTTGGGGCACGTCTTGGCGTAGAACTTGGTCGAGAGCTTCGCATGGCAAGGAAGAAGCACGCAGAGGAGAGCAATGACAGCAAAACTCCTCGCGAATGAGAAACCCATATCTAGCTAGCTCAGCTACTACTACTAAACAGAGTACGCCGTACTCATATATGAATGTATCTTCGACAGTTCAGATCAATCGATAGCTAGTAGTACGTGAGACGACGCACTCGCGTATTTATAGTGCTTGTCTCCATAACGATCATTTTAGCACTGCAATCTGCATGGACGTAATGTAAGGCGCACTTGGTGATTGGTTGCGGTCGTGCGCGGCGCACCATGGATCGATCGTGCCTGGCATCCATCCGGCGATCGAGCAGCTCATCGGGTTGGGTCGGTCCTCGCTTTTGGGGAACAAAAGGGGAAGGGCGATCGGGGGCATCATCGCTTTCCCCTCTCATTTCTTCTCATCTTTGCGTGTTGTGCGAAGGTTCGGAACATGATAAAAAGCGGCACGCCTAAAACTCTGCAATTTAGCGGCCTTTTGCTACCAACAGTACGTGAGTGGGTGCCCTCGATCGATCTGGTTTCTACTTTCTAGGCGTCTAGCTAGGGGAAACAAAAGGCAGCTTAATATTCTGGCCGGTTGGTATTGTAAAATAAAGTATTCCCAAATGACTTGGGAAAAAAATAAAAATATAGCCAAAAATACCGATCAACGTATTCTTGAACTTCGCCATAAATAATACCTTTGGTTGCTCAATTCTCACTTTATGCCGTATCTGGTCAAATTGGCTTCCTTACTTACAAAAATGATGTGCGATTAGTCCTTTTTCTTGGAGAGGAATCTGTATATCTAATGTGCATGAGAGCAAGTACAACAACAAAGCTCATTATTTACTCAATAAAGCTAGCTTGTACAATAACTATTTCTAAAGGTTATCTCTAGAGAAACACTAAATCATTTAATTTCGGCATTCAACACTAACTTCAGCTTTATGGCTATTGGCAAAACACGAACTTCAATACTAAGAGACGTTCGTGCCAGCTCCAACACCGGCTTTTAGCCGGTAATAGTACCTATATTCCCATGCGATGTTTGCTACTAAATAAGAGCTAGCTCTCTTCTCTCTCCTCTTCTCTCGCTCTTCCACATAGGACAAAGCTGAGTTGATCAAGTAGCCTTATTGTACTTGCTCTGATGCAGTGGCGTATCTAGAAACTTAGAAAGGAGGGGGCTAAAATTGAGACCTCCAAATTAATATATATAATATATTAATATATATATATATATATAGTATTTTTTTTCAGAACATAGAACATGACAGAATGATATATATATATATAATATAAAATTACCAACACTTATCTAACAGTCGCATTAATATAAATACGTAACATTACAAAGAAAAAAATGTACCGATCATTACTTCTTAAGAGTTGATAGTTGATATTTACGGGTTTTTATGTTTTGAAAACGTTGCAAAATATCTTTCATGTCTATCTTGGAAAATATGTCTCGCTCGATGTAGTGTACCGTGAGATCATTTAACCAGTCATCACTTATCTTATTACACAAATCTGTCTTGATAATCTTCATTGCCGAGAAAGCCCTTTCAACTGTAGCTGTACCAACAGGTAAAACTAATGCTAATTTAATAAGCCTATAGACTAATGGATAAATAACATGCTTTTTTTGCTTCAACCATCATCACCGCGAGACTAGCAAGATCATCACAACTTGAAAATTCTTCTCTTCTCAAGTCATCAATGAATAAGTCAAGTTGTGCTTCCAAAACCACACGATCATATGATGAGAAATCATCTGAATAAATCTCTGAAAGTCGAAGAAGCCTACCATGTTCAAAATTTGCAAATGAATTTTTTGGGTCTAGACAAGCAATGCATCTCAAAAGCTCTATCGAAAATTCACTGAGTCGATTATTTAACTCGGTAACTTCCCTAAATTTGTAGATGAGTTTTTCCTAAATTTGTCTAACTTTAGAGGGAGGGCACAGGTGGGGCTCCAGCCCACCTACGCCCCTTGGTAAATACGCCACTGCTCTGATAGAATGGTTCGTAGTCGTTGTCTTGCTAAAGCCGCCATGATGTATCGAGGCAACTTTGTTTATCTATGGAGGTATCTAAATATGTGTTATTAATCATGCATGGTCACGGTTGGCGAGGGTAACTCCGTGTTTACTGCTTGGGCTCGTCGACAAATTATTATGGATTTTAGAATTAAATGCGAGAAACGCAATACAGTGGACTACAAAGAGGAGACATGGTGTTTTAAACATATTTGGACTTTCTCTGAAGATACTGACAATCCTACTCCTGTGCTCTTACATTCAATGAGGATTACAATAGGATGTACAATGTTTGGGATGAACATTGGATGACTGAGATTATGATTTGAGTATAATCTTGCAATCCTCTTGCTTCTGTCCTCCTTGTTGTTTGATACCCTTCTTAAATAGCATTGAAAGGGTGGTAGTTGACGCCTGTGAGGAGACATCTTGTCAATTCTAGCCATACACACGTATGAAGCAGCTGTTATCAATGAGATATTTCCTATGCATAGTTATCTAGTAGTTACTGTCGGAGATAGAGGAAGAAGATGCGTGGTTATGTCAGTGGGACAAGGGCGTATGTTTTCTTTATTTACCGTACGCAGCCAGTTATGGTACACTTAGTCCTCGGTCAGAGGTTTGGGCCCACGTATCTGGTCGTATATAGCTTCAACCTAGGGGGAGGTCAATGCAAAAAACCAGGGGTATATGTAAAGGCTATTTGACCAAGTCATATTTTGACAACTATTGTAGGCGGCAAACTATTTATTATGGATTATTCAATCCTCATCATCTACCCCCCCCCCCCCAACTTCAAGTGAAAGTGGCTTACTTGAGAAGGGTTGGGAGAATCTAGTTGAAAGAAAAAATTTCCAACTAGGATATCTCTCGACCAAATTAAATCTTGGTTAAGGAAGTAATTTTAATTGAAGTTGTGAAATCACTTCACTTAATTACCTTGCAAATGGGGAAAAAATAAGGTGCAAGGTCATGTAGGTTACTATCCGCTGGGAGCAGTTCCCGAAGAAAACTAACCATTGTCTCACCTCAATTTTTCTCCAATCTTATGCGGTTACAAATAGGACCCAGGGGTTCTCCCTCAAATCAATTCAGCTTTTCTGAGCGTTTCTTCTTGTTCATCATATTCTCTGATCCCAAATCTTCCACCACAAAAATTTCCTAGATCAAGATTAGATCTGAAGCAATGGTAGAATACTCCAACTGGGCAGAATGGGATATGAGCAACATGAGAATTCATCCATTGGTGACTCAAGGCAAAATTCCATATTGGTGTTTGGTGAATTGGAAAGAAATAGTGAGGCAACACTTCTAGTCAGACAAGGAATGCGAAATTGTTGTCTTCCAAACTTATTGTGAGTGCGGTTTTTGATTGCTATGCATCCATTCCTGATGGTAGTGCTCGAGCATTTTGAGATAGAGTTGGTGAATTTGACACGTAACTCTATTATAATGTTGAGTCTCTTCGTCTAGCTTAGCAAAGTGTACTTGAGGATTTCTACAAATCTAGATCTCTTAAAAAACTATTACAACATGTCAAAAAATGCTAAGATAATCCCTATAAGTTGCTTCCTACACCTTCTTGACAGGAAGGTGAAGGAGTATATTCCTATGTAGGCAAATCTTCTTGGTCTACATGGAAGTAGAAGCGGTGAAAAAGAAGTCATGGATACGACATCCAATGAACATTGTCGGATTGCACTATTTATCAAGGCCATCAACCTTCCTATGGAGCTAGGTTGATCATATGGTGTGTGGTGAATGATTTTATTATGTGATGCATCGGCCCCCTAAAGAAAAGAGTGCATTCCATGTGGGAATACACTGGGACGAATGATTTAACCAAGGATTATGACTTATGAGGATGGTAAGCATTCTCAACTAAATCTATTTAAACAATTCCTTTTTGGTAATAGATTCTGACTCATTCATTTATATAGATTTGCCCCCGATCGAAGTTACTAATCAAATTGAGAATATATGCGAGAAGGTGCCCACGAACAAGGAAGGGATTCCTCAAATTCTAGTTAACATCCCAAACAATGAGAGGAAGTCTTCATTGTTTAGTCATGGGTGATGGGTACTAGAAGCTTCAATCACTAAATAGTTTAATTTTTGTTTTTGTAGCTTCTAGTTGTGCAGGAGTCCTTGGACATCAGTGATATCAATTTGGGCCTTGCAAAAGAAGACTTGGAAGAGAACAATCAAGTCCCTTTGAGTAAGAAGCATCGTCTTACAAAGACGTGTACAAGACGGCATGCGAAGACTGCTTCTTGCCTCTAACCTCCCCAAGAAGTGCAAAGGAGAAGGAAGAGGGAAAAGTAGAGGTGGAACCTAAGAGAAAAGTTCCACACTTAAAGGTACCACTCTATTATGATGCAACAACATTCTTTGCTTCCCCTTCCCCCTCCCTTTTGTGGAAAAAAGTGCAAAGAGAGCATTGGGAAGATTTCTATTTCCCTTGTGAAGGCTACTGCGCCATCACTAAAAATTATCGAAGTTGGTAGCCCAAGCTAGTAGACGATCGAGGAGATCAGTTCCGACCAACCTATGGTAGGATCAATAGAGGAGAGACTTATGTTGATCGAAGGTACTCAAACAATCAAAGTTGAGCAAGGTCTAGCCAACCCTATTATATTACTGAAGCAAGAGGACACTCAATGGTTGAAGGCTTTGAGTTACCAAAATTAGCCAAGAAGAAGATCATGACTTCTTTCTAGAGGTCACATGATCGAACCCCCTCCCTCCTCACAAAGGCATTCCCACATGAAGGCATGTCTTTGATGGTGAACACTTACAAAAGAGATGGTGGGAAAAAGTGGATGACCTTCATAAGTTCCAAGATCCCGAGCACCTGTATGGGGTAATAGCCCGTCAGGCTATTGATGTAAATACTTATTGAGTATTCTTTTTATTAGTTTTTTTTAGTTTCTCTTATACGTTCTCAATTATTTTTCCATTTCTCTTTTCAAAGAATGGTTAAGATCGTCACCATGGCAGAGGAACTCATCAAGCGATTGGTCAAACTAAAGAAGGAAAGTGATTTCCTCTCTGAGCAAGTAGAGAGGTGGTAAGTCACTAGCTGAGCAAGCAAAGAGGTGGTAAGTCACTCTTCTAGTTACTTTCTATGCTTTCAAAGATTATAATATTTTCATGCCTTTTGAAAGTTTTCAAAATAAAAATAATTATTTGTATTTTTCTTGAATTAATTAAAGCTTAATCAGAGATTTCCTAAAATAAAAAAATTTATTTTGAGTAATCAAAGCATCAATTAAAAGAAAAATTTTCTGGGAATGAATTTTCTTGTATTTTCTAGGAATTACTAGAGTTCGTTTGGTATTTCTTTGGATTTATTTGAAAATCTAGCTTTATTAATTCAAAAATATTTTCTTTTCCTAAAATCCCTAGGCCAAATTCTCTTCCAGCCCATCTCTCCACGTCGGCAGCCTCTCTCTTTACACTTGGGCTATGGCCCACTTCTTTTCCCCGCTCGGCCAAGCTGTGCCTTAGCCAGATTCGCCACGTACCCCTAGCCTAAACCCTCAAAACCCTAGTAGGCCGCCACTACTGGGCCATTTCCGCATGCACCCACTGCCATTGTAGTGCTACCGTCGCTCTTGGCTTATGTGACTCACACCCTCCTCGAGGCCATAAATAGCCGAATGGATCTTGGTATCACGTGCCCCTAGACCTGCCACCCTAGAGCCCTACTCGCCTTTGCTGAAGATGTTGTCGTCGTGGAGAACAATCATCGAAGTTCAAGGAAGACCGCTGCTATCATTAATGATGTGTGAAGCCTTTCCCCATCAACGGTCTCAGTCGGACTCATCCTTGCTATCACCATTATCAGCTCCGTGGAGTTGTCTCTATCCAGGTCCACCGTGGTTCGATCTTGATTTGTCACTCTTCATCGTCCCATCATTTTTCCCTCTATCGCCCGATTCGCCACCATCCTCCCTCACCAGACCACCGCCTTTAGTGACCCTTGGTCCATGTGTGCTGTTGTGCAAGGTAGCTCGCCCTCCCTGCTTTTAGATCCACTTTGCTAAACACCAAAACCTCATTGTAGCATTGCTGTTCTCCACCAACTAGAGTCATGCTGCTACGGTCGAAGTTCGCTGGAGCCTGAGCCACCTTGGTGCTGACATCATTCACCACCTCCGCACCACAGCACCCTCCACCTTAGCTCCAAGCTAGTGCACGCCATCAACGCATCATCCACATCATTGCCCATGTGTCATCCACACAATTTCCCAACACCGAGTCCACCGTGGACTTATTTTGTGGACTTAGTCCATAGACTATGGTCCCACTTGTCAGTCTCTAATCCTTTTTCTTAATTTTTTAATTCAAAAATCCCTAAAATCCATGGGACCATCCTGTCAGCCACTCATATTCTCTTTCTCTTTTTATTTTCTTGATTTTCTCCTTCGTCCAACTTCTGGAAGCATGTTCTCCTTTGTCCTAACTCCAATTGACCTTGTTCTTGAACCTGAATTTTGCTAAATTTGAGATTTTCTTTTCATTGTTATTTTTATTTAATTTGGAGTTCATATAAGCCTCTATTTATTCTATATTTTTGTTTCTTGCTTTCTTTTTTAGTAGATGTTGATCCCTGGGGTTTATTGTTTATTTGTGGTTCTTATTGTCTTTTCCAATAGACGTTGATCTCTGGGGCTTGAACGAAGTATTCAAAGAGCAAGATTCAGTAACAACAATGTACGAGCAAAGCAAGTCATAACCTTGATCATGTTGAATCTATGTTTGCAAAAGTATTTTTGTTTCATATCAAATTGTATACTACTTGTCATATGTCATATATCCATTGTCACCCTAGGTTGGGTCATTATTAGTTGGAAAATAATTTTAATACTAATATTGGGCTACCGTAGTTATGCTTAGCCATGCTTAGTTGTCTGGGGATCATATCACATGATGAATTATGATAAACTTGACTTAATGATATATGGAATCGTAGCAGGTAGTCACTTTTGTAAATTTTGTTGTGCTATGGCAATGTATGTGATTGATCTTGGTTATACAAAATAGTTTTCATTTAGTGAGTGATCGTGCAGTAAAGGAGGTGCGGTTAGCATATTTGGGATGTGGATGTCTCGCTTAGGAATAATTAAGGACTTAATCTTGTACGTTATTGAACTGGACAACTACATGTATGGAGTTTTCTCCATATCTAGCCCCCTATACGTTATTTTTTTGCAAATTTAGACCCTCAACGCCTTTTCAAAAATGGCTCCCTCCCCCACCATGGAAGGCACGATAGACGACACGTATCTCTTGCTACGCCTGGGGAGTGCGGGAGGAGACCAGCTTTGCAGTCATGCGTGCAAGCGTGGGAGGATGCGCTTCCACGGTTGGGCAACACAGAAGGCATCCTCCATGCTTCTCCAAAAATCTCATTGCCTTGCCGCATCTCCCTGTGTGTTGCCGTGCTCGCGTGCGCAGCCACGGGCATGGCCTCCTCCGGCACTCCCCAGGTGTTGCAGGGGGCAAGTGTTGCTTGTCGTGCCTTTTGTAGTGGAGGAGGGGGCTATTTATGCGAAGAAATGCATTGAGGAGCTAAATTTACAAAAAAAATGTACATATTGGGCTAGATATGCAAAAAATAATGCACATATGGATCTAGCTTAATAAACTATTTTATACCGATACTCCCCTGTATGGTTGAATTGGAGGGTTTACTCCGACTCGATGAGACACTTGGTTTATTGTGCTAATTCGAGGGGTACGTAACTTCCCTCATAGTGTAGAACCCTTCATTAAAAACGCTTACTCGGATTACATGGATATATTCTAGGGGTAGACCGGTTAGGTCACTTCCTAGGTTTGAAGAGAGTAATCTTATCATGCAGGGTGATATTAGTGTGCGGCTATGTAAATGCCTTGTTATGATCTCTTAGTTGCACATCAAAGGAAATGTGTCATGGCTGATATTATAAGATGATCATATCTTATTTAAAACTGTACAACCTTCCCAGAGTGTAAAACTATTCGAATAGTCGTACCCGCGATAATGGATATGCCTGAAGATTTTACACGAGGCATATAGTTTTCCATAAAATGTTAGATGTTGGAATGGTTTGAAAGTGAACTGGTGGTTCGTTGTTGTTTTAAATTCATTTGTCTTACTTATTTATTGTATCATTTTCAATTATATTATACAATCTATTTATCGTATTTGAAATAATTATTACTTTCTACAAAATAATTATATGACTATTCCTTTGTCAAACCTTGCATGCTTATAAATTGCATTATTGTTCCATATGACTTGTTGAGTACTCTATGTACTCACGGCGATACACATTGTTTATTAATTACTGAGGAAGGACCAAGGAACTCAAAGTTCTGCATGGAGGAATATTAAGAAGAATTTAGGAACTATGATTGCGTTTCTCAGACAATTGTCTATGGCATGTCAAATAGCATTAAGCTATTTTATTTCTACTGCAAAA
Organism: Guadua angustifolia; assembly: GCA_036346375.1. Taxonomy (NCBI): domain Eukaryota; kingdom Viridiplantae; phylum Streptophyta; class Magnoliopsida; order Poales; family Poaceae; genus Guadua; species Guadua angustifolia. Next base: position 54,844,668 of record CM070511.1, read on the forward strand.
GTTTATTAGTTTCTTAAGCCCTATGAGACAATTGTGTAAACCTTAACCATAAAGTCAATTGTTATTATTAAATAATAATTTGCTACTCTATTAGCTATTTCGTTGAATAGAGGTGTGTATCATCTAAGTTGCCACATTGTACACTGATTAATGTAGTATGCATAGAGGATTTCGAATTTGGTAATCTGAGTCTCGACATTATCCTCATCCAAAGTAACAAAGGAACCAAAAGTTGCCCCATTATCTCTTAGAAGGACAATATATATCCAGATTCAAAGAAAGGGCCGATTTGATCATGGCGCAAAACAGATGGAATTAAAGAGTCATTTCCCAACAAGAACAATCCAAAACGTAGACACGACAATTCGAAACAAAGCACAATAAAGACCAATGACAAAAATATTAGCCATCGATGCAAGAACGGGCTCAGAGCATCAAACTGTCTTTTTCAAACAAAAAAAAAACCCGCTGGTTGCTGCGTCACAGCTTTTGAGACGCAAAGCGGCAAAGGAGGCAGACCGGGCCGGGCGGGAAGCTGTGACGCACATCGATGCTACCATACCACCGCACGGAAGCAGGCTTTCATTTCTCCGCCCATATCTATCAGCCGCTTCACCGGGGGCTGTTCGTCGCACCGCACGTCCCACGGTGGATGGGCTGGACGCGCGTCGCTGGCCACCCCACCACCAGCGCGACCATCTCACTAGTACGTACGCATGTGCCGAGATTGCCGCCGCGCGCACGCGAGTGTGTCTGCTCCACAACTCGAAATCGCACAAACCTGACCGGTGCTACGGCGCCAAGCGGCCGGCCCACCTGGCTAGTGTACCGACCTCGGTGCTCCAACTTTGGTGGTGATTGGGTATAACTCCGTTTAGTCTCAGGGACCGGAGGCAGGGCGGACCTAAATGTGTCGGCACCTCGAAAATTTACAAGGATGATCTCAAAAATTTATTAATTCAATTAGTTCTAATTTTAGTGGTTTATAATTTTTAAGATCTTAGAACTACTAGTATTTACTTTTAGTAAATTTTAAATATATATATTGAATTTTTTATATTATAAAATTATTATAAAAATATAGAATTATTCGTATAAAATGTACCTCTCGTTGATCGGAGGTCGGCAGGTCTGCATGTGTGGAGACTGTTCGTTCGATCCAAGATTCCAAGCCGCGGTTGCATGCAGAAATTAATGTGGAAACTGGAAACGTACTGTTGCAAGCACCACGTTTTGTTAATGAGTTGATGTCCGCACGTAAGTAGCACTACAAGGTTTCGCGTTATAAATTGCTAGAGAGAGAGAGAGGGAGAGAGTAGTGTTATAGATCGGGATCCGGCATCTGCGTCTGTGAGACAGGAGGAGCCAATGGTTGACTAATCCCAGTGGCCAGCTGCTACAAATTGCGACTTGTGAGCATCAATGATAACTTCTTCAAGATAAATGATAACCAGTCCTTTCACTCATCCGTCAAATTGTACATATGCTCCGTACGTACAGGTAGAGATGCATGTATTGCATTGCGTAAATCTTGCGTGTACAAATTTAGTGGAGAAAAGGTTAAACACACAAAAGCATCCTGCGCGTGTATATCTAATATGATGTATACGTATATTAGAAAATTTTTCGCGGCGTAATACGCCGCGCGGTCCGGTTTTTCGTAAATTTTTTTTTCGACAGCATTTTAGTTTTGTAATCGTCGAAACAATGAGTGAAACGACTGAAAGAACATAAAATTTTTCGCGGCGTAACACGACGTGCGTGCCGTTTTTTCATAGAAAAATTTCTTTTTCTTTTCGGTGGCAATTTATTTTTTAAATCGTCGAAATAATGAGCGAAACGGGGGAATAGAGAGATAGAGTTGTAGAAATATCTCTTTCGACGAATTATCTGGTAAATATTGGAGACCGAGCTGGAAAACCGCGGTGGGGAAAAAGTCTAGAGGGAAAAGGGCGAAAAACTATTAGAGATGACAACATTCTTTTGTTGAATCTAACACTCTACGCATTCGCCGAGTAATAATACATGTTTAAAAAAATCTCAGAGACTTGCGGCGTATGCGCGTGTCGTTTTTTCGTAGAAATTTTTTCTTTTTTTCTCGGCGGCGCTCTATTTTTTAAATCGTCGAAATAATATATGAGCGAAACGGCTGAAAGGATACAAAAATTTTCATGGCGTAAAACGCCACGCGTGTCGTTTTCCTGTAGAAAAAATTATATTTTTTTCCGGTGGCGTTTTATTTTTTTGAATCGTCAAAACAATGAGCGAAACGGGGGAAAAATAGAGAGATAGAGTTGCAGAAATATCTCTTTTGACGAATTATTTGGAAAATATTGGAGACCGAGGTGGAAAACCGCGGTGGGGAAAAAGTCTAGAGGGAAAATGTTGAAAAAGCATTAGAAACGATAACATTCTTTTGTCGAGTCTAACACTCTACGCGTTCACCGAGTAATAATACATGATTTAAAAAATATCAGAGATAGAGATGGAAAATCGAGATGGGAAAAAAGTCTACACATATATTTCTGTTGACGAAAACAATTATTCCGCGAAAAACGGAGAAAGGACCTAAACGTAAGGAGTAAGGACCTGATTGTTACCTGTCCGCTATCCTGAAAAATTAGAAAAGGGCTTGTCCGCGATTTGAATTTAACGGAGGGGTTTTCCCGTAAAATGGCGAGCGAGGGACCCAAATGCGAGAAACGGGAAAAAATCTTCCCCTCACAAAAAATCGTGAAGGACCTATTCGTAATGCACATGGACCTATCCGTAATTTCAAGAAACGCAGGGTTTTTTTTGCAAAATCGCAAAAGTGACAGGTGGAGGGGCTCCTCATCCGGCAATTCTATGGGGTATAAGAAAGGTAGGATGCGCGGCGGCACGCCGCGTGAGGGCACAATGCCGTAAAAGGGTAATGAGTCTACGTATTTGCTCCTAGACGCAAAAAAATCTGAGATAAGGAAGGAAATGGAATTCTCAGTTCTTGGGTTGAAGGAAGTATACCTGAGGAAATAAATGAGAATCACATTCTCTCTAGAGTTTACGGTTTTGTAATAGGTAAACTACAACTGAGATATGTCCACAACCTGTACCAATAGATTAGAAGTTGATAATAAAAAGTCGAAAAGAAGTTATCTGATGCAAATTCTATACTCTTGCAATTAAGAGGTTTTTCTAGAGTAAATATGCATAAATTTTCTTAATACAGAATGGAAGCTTGATAATATTGTATTTTTAGTGGAAAAGGCATTCCTCCACGTTTTTGCCCAACTTGTAGCTTGCACGATATATGATGAGGAAATCTAACACAAGTAAATTGTAAACTATGTAGATTGTAGATGCAGTTTATGGGTACAGAAGTACAGACCTTTAGAGCTGCATCAATTCTGTTGGGTCATGAAGCAGGCCCTAGATCAAACCACCAACAAAATAAGTTCCTCATTTGTGGCTTTTTGGTATAGTGTCATCAGCAGCGAATATATAAAACCCCCAGTTCATACTTCCTACCATGGAAATAAGTTATGCAACAACGAAAAGTTAACAGTGAGCAACATAACAAAGGTTTCAGTGCAGCAACCAAAAGTTAACAGTTAGCAATATAGCAAAAGTTATAGGTACCTGTAATGAACGGCCTTCTAGTAGTGCGATCAAAGTTTGCTCCACCATGATACTTCAAAAGGATAACAAAAACCTGATTATGTTTCAAGGAAATGAATTTTTCATCAGTTAGTCATACCAATTATCGTGTAAGCTTAAAATTAATACGAAGATACATCTTTGACTTCCTGTATTCAGTAGAAGAGAACTAGATGGATTCTTTGCATGGGTGAATGCAATTCTTGGATAGAGTTGCCTTAATCTCACTTTCGGATCATTCACATTCACCAAAGCTTCTCAAGCAATACTATTTCCATTGGATTGCTACATCTAACATAAGTAAATTAAAGTTCCTCATTTGTAGCTTTTTGGTATAGTGTCGGCGACGGCGAATATATAAAACCCCTAGTTCATACTTCCTAGCATGGAAATAAGGTGTGCAACAGCGAAAAGCTAACAGTGAGCAGCATAACAAAGATTTCAGCGCAATAACCAAAAGTTAACAGTTAACAATATAATAAAGGTTATAGGTACCTGTAATGAACGGCCTTCCAGCAGTGCGATCAAAGTTTGTTTCACCATGGTACTTCAAAAGGATAACAAAAACTTAACTATGTTTTAATGAAATGAATTTGTCATCAGTTAGTCATACCAATTATCGTGTAAGCTTAAAATTAACATGAAGATACATTTTTGACTTCCTGTATTCAGCAAAAGAGAACCAGATGAATTCTTTACATGGGTGAATGCAATTCCTAGGTAGAGTTGCCTTAATCTCACTTTCGAGTCATTCGCATTCACCAAAAGTTGCCCCAGCAATACTATTTCTATTGGATTGCTAGGCCCAGGACCAAAATAAAAAAGAATGTTACACAAGGTAAAATCAGATCATAAGTCGTATCCGTAGTTCCATACACAACCAGAAGCTTAACGATCTGAACTATAATGTGTAGGAACTCACGGATGTTGTTCTTAACAGTCATGAACATGCAACTATTTGTTAACCTAGTTTATCAAGGGCACCTTATTTACATCAAGGGCAAAAATAAGCCCTGAATGAGGTTTAGAGCTTGTAACAATTAATTGACTAACCTAAGGTAGATACAGTTCAGCTAAATGACTAATCTCAAGGCTAGCTTGCAAGTAAGACAGGACATTAGTTCTTAACAATAACCAAAATTTTGTAAAAAAAATTATCTTGGTCTTCTGTATAGATATCGATCCATCCGCAAGTAGTTTGTTTGGCATCAGCAACGACAATGAGCTGACCATAGATGCAAATACCCAAAGAAAATCGCTTAATATCCATTTTTTAGATTATTTAACTGTCACTAAATTAAGTGAAACAACCAATTTATTCATGGAAACCTATGCTTTAAAATTAAGCCCTGATTGAAAGAATTAAAGAAGATAAACTGCAAGGTAAGCAAATAAAATATTGGAATTTTTTAGAGCTACAGAGCATATTATAAGGCTGAATTATCCCAGATACATTTCTAAGCCTCTGTCATGTAAGACAAAATAAATAAACCGATAATATAATCGTAACCTGTACCAAACAAACCCTAAAAAGAATATGTAATGCCAATAAAAGCCTTTCCAGTTCAAGAAAAAACCTTAGGCACTCATCATCTTCAGCGAGTGCCCAATCTGTGCACAGTCCTACCACCAGCATCGAGGCAGCAAGTGCAAAGGAAACACAAAACATTTTATCAAGGATGTAGTATGAATCAAGAATACGACACCTGACTGAACAATTTCCATCATGCAAGAAGCAACAACCACGAAATAATAATAACATATTTTCAAATAAAGCATGGACCACGCCTTTCTGATCAACCATTGACTTTGATTTCCAAAATCCACCTTGCCTCCGCATTAAAGCATGGTAAGGAAATCAGTATGGGAAGGAAATCATGTGTCCCTATCATTTTGCATTATCGAAGAAATCAAAGCCAGGCTCCTTTTTTTTGTGCTAACCACCTCTGTAGGGACAAGATTAACGGGGCTGACAAAGACAATGCCTTCCGATCTTTTCAACTGAGGAAGTAGCTCAATTAAAATTCAATGAATGTACTACTGTAGAGTTCACAATCAAGATGTTAACCGACAACACAAGAACCTCTAAAGCGAAAATTCCAAATTTTGGGTGCAAAAGGCTAACAAAGATGGGACATTTGGATCTAGAAACAGAACATAGGAGTAAAGGCATAGGAAGAACTCAAGAAATTCCCCTCTTTTTTATATACGCAATCAAACAAAAAATGTTGAAAGGACAGAAGAGTAGACCCGACAAAAAGCTACTTCCTTTTTAGATAGGACAAAAACCAGACCTGTGTTTTTTCTTCTTTTCTTTTTGCTCTTCTTGTTGGTAGAACAAGTCGAACTCTATGACAGAAAGAAAAAAATCCCCAAATTTGAAGCCAATAGCGCCAAAAGGGAGGAAAGTCCAAAAGATGCAAGGAAATTAAAGCATCAAGTGAAGCCACAGAAATCCCACATGTGGACCCATTTTTGCAGGAGATCCAACCAAAAGCGATGGAGGAGGAAAAGGAAAGTAGAGGAAACTAACTAGAACCATTGTTGCCTGTCTAAAAGAAACGATGCACCACCTAGCAAAGAAGAAGAATGAAGTTGAAAGGTACTGGTAGCTGGAGCGGAAGGACAGATGCGTGTCCTTGGGGGACTCAGAGGGAGTGGGGAGACACAGTAGCAGTAGCAACAAAAGTAAATCGGGATGACAGCCAGGAACTCCACGGACAGCCACCAGAAGGACACACGGAGCGGAGCAACCGAAGACAAAGAAATGGAGATGGATGGCATTGAAATGAAGTGTTTGGAGGAACTCCCTCTCACACGCGAAGCTGCGCAGGAGGGTGCCACCAACTCCATCAGCCTGCCCCCATCAGGCTCGATCAGGCTGGCTCGACACCACAACCCACAACCTTAGAGCCTCTCACCGACACCACCACCTGCATCCACATCCCTGCGATATGGTAGCTCGGCTGCGTGAGTTGCGGGAACTTCACGAGGAAGGCGCCCTGCGTCGCCATGGCTCCTCAATTTGGTCTCGCCTCCTCCTACCTATAACTCCGGCTGTGCACGTCCGGAGACGTCGTGAGGTTCTAGAAGGCGCATAGTGTGGAGCTGCCTAGTTGGCGCAGCGATGGGCGCGCGTACGAAGGAGGTCATTGCAGCTGGCGAGGAAGGACACGTGTCGCCAACAGGTAGCGACGTGGAGCAGAGCGAGCGAAGCTTCTCACGTGGGGCACGCCGCGCGAGGGAAGCCGTCGGGTGAGGGAACCAACTTGCGAAGTTGCAAGAAATCGGCGGCTACTCGAGCCGAGGCGCCTCCATGGTAGAGCGGCACTCAGCGGCAGCCCTAGGCGATGCAACCGTCGAGCAAAGCCAGATGCAACAAAGCATCGACGAGCGTAATGGAGACCCTGACCCAAAACAAGACCCAAAACGAGAGCCAATCGAGCCGGGACCTGGACGCAAATTGAGAAAACAGAAGGCTCTTTAGAACTAAAGGGGGCGTGACGTGGCATTGCTCGACAAAGAAGTCTGCAATCTTTAGGAAAAGTATAATATCTTGCGTATCCTATTGAATGCAAGACCCCGCAATAAGCGCAAACCTTTGCACTCATAAGCACCAAACAAAAAAAACAAGTTCTAGTTGAGATAATTGAACAATTGAGCAACAAACGATGCAGTAAATATTAGAACCTTAGGGAGGCGAGGAACTATAATGGAGAAGTAATCACTTTCTTCACAGAAAATGACAAGGAATTTCCCCTGATAAGATCAATCTGCACAGAGTAGTAATCACTCATCATCAAATTTCTCCAAAAATTTCTCTCTCTTTACGTCCTAAAATTCTCATTAAGGGTACTACTTTTCACCACTGGACCTGTTTCATAAGAGGCACGGAAATAAAACAGCAAGTATAAACCTATAATTTATAAGTGCAGTGGCATAGGTACCTGTAGAGGCAAGGTTTTTGCCTAAACTAACCTTATTTGAAAGTTGTAATATGAGTTAGTATTTCACATCGGCAAATTGAGTGTTCTTGGTATTTATGAATCCCCCACATGATTGTACTAAACTACACTAGATCCCAATGCACTTAGATTGGTCTAGTAAAGTTTTAATTTTTAATTAAACATTTGTTACCAAAAGATTCTCAATTCACCCATCTTTTGGGCATATGATCCACTTCAATCGTGAACCAGGCCGGCTCATACGTTAGTCGGTTTGCCTCTGCTGTTTTTGTTTTAAACACTTCTCGACTGAAAAGCAATAGTATCCATGGCTAAATAAAAATGAGAAGAATATTACAGCCTGTGCTCGATAGCAACCGGCATGCTTGATTGGCTAGTTTTCTCGGTGACGTATGGGGATAAGGCACGCATGGATACATCGACGTGACTGGCATTGGCAAGCCATAGGTACGGTGGTCTATGTTTTCGCACTTTTATGCCTGAAATTGGTAAATTGTGAGGGATAGCATTGAAGTATTCAGCAACCCTTAGTTTCTGTTTGGAACTCAGCGGTTACACAATAATTACCGAGGAAAGTAAACATCCACTCTCATTAGATACGAGGCTTCCCAAAATTCATGTGAGTATTAACCATGCATTGCCAGAGCCTCACTGATCATAAGCCGAGCCTTTGTTCGAATTTGTTATAGTGATTCAACATCCAAGATTCAATGTCCTATCTGTTACTGTTAGAAAGATCCAACAATTCCGATCGATGCTGGCGAATCACGATGACAATTTAGCTAGCAAAAGTACGTCATGGTTTGAAATTAAAATTTGTCACTATATATGTACCAACGTTTGTCCCAGCTAGGTCAAATTCCAAAGTTGCTCGTTCCCGGGATAATTAGCCCGTAAGGCTGTCATTCAATTCGGCCGTATTTGGCTATAATGGATGCCAAACTAGCATAAGAAACCGTTTCGTCCATAAAAAATATCAGATACATATACAGGTGGGAATTGAACGGTGAAATTTAACTACAAAACATAGTTGCTATATATCACTTGAACCAGCCACCGGTTGGCCGAAAGTAACGTGCTTCTAACGGGATTTCTAAAAAGAGAGAGGACAGCGGCCTCAGTGCGAGAGTGCTTGACCCTTCTGCGTGAGTTCGATCGGCGTGAAACCCTCCGTCACTGTCTTAATGTGTGTAAAAGATGTGGACACATATGTGCGCGTATGATGCATAAGTATGGTGTGCAGTGCGGTATGTATTTAACAGTAGGTATAATTCTGATAAGTTCAGAACAGTTGAGTAACGCCTTTGTAAACAAACCTTTCCCACTTTTAAAAAACCAATCCAAAACAAGAAAAGAAACATTTTTATTACAGAAATACCATGGATAGTACCGTAATCTCTTCTACGCACAATAATACGTTAAACTACTTTAACAAGTCTATGTGTAAGATACACCGTTTATACAGTACGTATCTACAACCCTTTTGCGGGCTTTATAGCAGGAAATTATATGTTCTATTAAAGAAAGCCCCACACGTAATGGGCTGAGTGTGTCCATCTTTCACATAAAAAGAGAAGACATTATGTAGTTTCGGTGAGCATGGATCTGTCTCGGTTGATGTGGACATGACAAATTCGTTCTCACCAACGCGTTCAAGCGGCCTCCAGCTAAAAGTCCAAGAAGGCCGGAAGCCCACCAACGCGTTCGTCAGCTTGCGTCCTCCATCCCGCCTGCAGGCCTGTACGCGCTAGCGGGCTGACGTTCCGTGCCCGCCAGCCTCAGCTCCGCTTCGGGCGTCGCTCGGGCATTTTGCGCGGCCGCAGTGGGTTGGATGGAATCATGGAATGGAAGAAGTAGAGAAGCGTCAAGCCGCGCGTACAACGGTACAAGGGAATAAAAAAGCGTGGTGTTGGCCACTCATGTCCTCCTCACGTTAGCAGCCGCCGCCGCCGCAGCCTCCCCCATCAGCGTGGAGAGAGAGAAGCAGCATCAGCAGCGAAGCAGTGCAACCACCTCACATGGCCACCCTGCCCGGTGGGCCCCACCTCGCGTGCGCCGCCGCCGGGGACGCTATGCAGGTCGACCCGCCGCGCGCCTCCGCCGACGAGAAGGTGAGCGTGCCCCCTCCCCCGCCTCCACCTTCGCCGCCGCCGCCGGAGGCCCTGGCGGCCTAGGGGGCTTGGGTTTCCCATTCCCGCCCTCCTGGATCTGCCTCTGCGGTAGATCTGTTAGTTGCTGTGTACAATCGTTTCGGCGAGCTAGTTGCGCTCCCGATCTGCTCGGCGATCTGTGCTGCCCCCGCATTTTTGGGCTAATTCGGAGGTGGATTAGCGTTGAGCTAGACCGTTAAGAGCTGTGGGGCTTTGCTTCGCGGGGAGGAAAACGTGCTGGCCTCCTGGCGCGGGGGAGCTTTGCGTGGGCGCCATGCAACTATGCAAGCGTTTCCACACTCGTGGTATTCGTAACGGCAGCTAAAGCTGTCGACTTTTGTGTTTTACATGTTTCCTTGTAGCTTGTTGCCGGTTTCCATGTTTAGATGGGAGGAGCATTCATGTGAAGTGGCAGCTCAGTTGAGCAGTTAGATTGTTGCCTGGTGCATTTCAATGGCCTCTTCAGCCGTTGGGGATTGTTGTTTAGTTGCGTGAACGTGGATTTCCTTTTTTTTTTTTGAAATACCCATTAATTTCTAGGTAGTTTGAAGTGGGCATTCCATCTTCTGTTGGTGACCTGGCATAAACAAGGGCATCGGTGCTCATTTTGGTTTAGGCATCCGGTTTGGACGGCTAGGGCAATGATAATGTGCTGTGTTCGTACTTGTTTATGTGGCTGCTTTCAACCAGATGAAGCTGTCAACTGCTAATCCAAAGTAGCTCCCCAAGAGTGGGAACATCCGATAGTTCTAAGTTTTATGAACTATGAACACCATGAGCTTGATTGTTTGTTTACGGTCTTTTCTGGTTGGTGCTGGTTATTTTGCTTACGTCTTGCCTTATCTTGTTGTTTTGTATCACATTGCAGCATGGTGCAACTATCATCGGAGGAAGTGATCCAGTCACAGGCCATATAATTTCGACCACTATTGGGGGAAAGAATGATGAGCCCAAAAGGGTAAGTTTTTTATTTTATAATAAAGAAAGCCACACGGCTTTGCTGAACTGAATAACATGAAGAGAGTAATGACATTATAATTTTATTCTGATTTTGTGCCCTTCAGACCATCAGCTATATGGCCGAACGAGTTGTTGGAACTGGATCGTTTGGTGTTGTCTTCCAGGTCAGAGATAGCTTCGTCATCATTTTTTTTTTCTCGCTGACTCACATAGGTTCTTCCTGCTAATGTTGTGTGCATGCATGCATGCAGGCTAAATGCCTCGAGACTGGCGAAACTGTTGCCATCAAGAAGGTTCTACAGGACAAACGATACAAGAATAGGGAGTTGCAGATAATGCGATCAATGGATCATTGCAATGTCATTTCCCTAAAGCATTGTTTCTTCTCTACCACAAACAGAGATGAACTTTTCCTTAACTTAGTCATGGAGTTTGTTCCTGAGTCACTTTATCGTGTCCTGAAACACTACAAAGATATGAAGCAGAGGATGCCACTTATATATGTTAAACTGTACATGTACCAGGTTTGTGGTGGTAGTGTTGTATGTTGTTTTGATGCTTGACTTAGAAGAGTTTTGTTAATTTATTGGGCATTGTTTTCGTATCTCATTCAGATATTTCGGGGATTGGCGTACATTCACACCGTTCCTGGAGTTTGTCACCGAGATATAAAGCCTCAAAATATTTTGGTATGCTCTTTTTTTTCCTCCTTAGCATGTGTCTGACCTGTTCACATTACTTCAACTGGAAATTGCTGGTTTCATTGTTTTGTTTTTATTGGTTTGATAGGTTGATCCTCTTACCCACCAAGTCAAGGTCTGCGACTTCGGGAGTGCTAAAGCATTGGTATGTAAATGCTCTAATGATAAGTTAATAATGTTATTGTTGGTTCAATGTAGGGTCTTATTTCTTGTAGAACTGACGGAAATTAATAGCTATAGCTAATGCATTACAATGGCATGTTCATATTTTAATTTGTGCCTTGATACAACATACTGTAGGGTGGGTGTTATTATGTCAGCTACGACATTTCTGTTTTATTCAAAGTAACTTAGGAAGCAACATGCTTCTTCTACTATGGTTAATGCTTTAATGTTAGCCAATAAAGGACACCATTAATAATCAATGCCTGGCCAAACTATATATAGTCATATGCTTTAAGGTTGTGGGGTCTGATTTGTTTTTTTGTTTGAGGAAACCTTTAGCTTTCTTATTTTACTTACAAGGGCATCCCAGAATATGTGTGTGGCGACCCGCATAATTAGCCCAGGGTAACGCTAGTCGCACTATCATTACTCGGAGATAATTACACGAATCTTAGCATACTAGCTAATCAAAACATCGAGCACATTCAATGTTTTATCAATTAGTACACCGTATTCAGAGTGTTACAGCAGAATAATAATTAGAGACTGAATGAAAATATATTCAAACCAAGCCACGTAGGGCTTTATGTCCATTACATAGATATACTTCTGATCCCTGCACAACAAAAGGATATAACATAGATACTATTACACCAAAAGACTGACAAAGCCAATGCACGACTATTCAACCCTTCTATTATTCCTGGTAGAACTCTGCTGCCTCCTCAACCCAACCACCTGCTTGAGCACCAGAGCCAAACTCTAGAACAGAGGGATTTAGCAAGAGTGAGTACAAAAGTACCCAGCAAGTATTAATAACAAATGCAAATATGAATTTTCCTCTCAAGACCAGCCATTTCTTACCTTCCCTCAAAATCCATTTTTATAGAAAATAGGTTTTTGGTTTTCTTTAAGGGTTGGGTATTTTAAATATGAAAACAGGTACTACACCGGTATATGAGGCAGACTTAGCTTCCGTAGCCTCCAATCCAGGAGACAGACTTGAATTCAAAATTTTAACCCTGCGCAGATTCGTATCATTTTTAGCCATAGTGACCCCATCCTGTGAGGCGCAAGAACGTTTATCACCAATCCAGTATTAGATTTCCAACGCTGGTAGTTGATGAGTAGTGGTGTCCTCGACTGTTTCCTACTTACCCTTAGTGTACGAGTTTACCGTGCTACCGCAGCAGCATTGATACTCCCCTAGGCTTTAAATATAGCATTTGATCAACCGCGACTGATTTATGTGTCCCTCACTGGGACTCCCGGCATATCCAGCTTCACACTCGTAGATAATTACATAACCACCAATGTGGAGATCATAATGCCTTCATAGTGACAACTTTTTTTGATCGATTTTACTCACTGTGGTTGATACTGGAATACGGCTCATTGCCCAAGTGCAGTTGGTTGACCTTATATTATAGCCTATGTAGAGGACCCTGCCGGCTAATCTCCTTCTCATCGGCGTCCTCTACCCACCATATAAAAATATACGAAACATCACTAGCTCCTCTCGTTGGACAAGCCAAACATCATTTCCACTATCTCAATTACAAACTCATCATCACATTATCTCATCACAACCATCTTTCCATCCGAATCCAAATTGAAGTTTTCCATTGCAATATTGGTTTTTCAATGCAATGAGAATATGCTTAGTTATAGAAAAGCATTAGAAAAACATTTAATAAATATGGTCAATAGAGATCTTGCCTGGTATATAAGCGGAGGGCTCGGCCTCATCCGTATACTGAATCTGATTGGTTGGGATGCTCAGGTCGGATCCTGAAAGCATACAACATTAATGAGGGTAATTAAGGTGAATAATTTATTCTGGCGTCCAACCAATTTTTCTGATCTATTGTACATTTTTATCTTGTCACTTTTAGTTAATATCATGTTGGTGATGTTTAAGCAATCCGCAAGTTGATCAACAAAAAACAACGCGGTTTGCCGCAACGGATTGTTTTTCTACCCCTTTCCCCTCACTTTCTCTCTTTTCTTTCCTCTCTTCCCTTCTCTTTCTTTCTCTTTTCTTTTCTCTTTGTTTTTCTTTCTTCCTTCTCTCTTCTTCTCCTTTTCTTTTCCTTCTTTCTTTCCCCTGCATTCTCTTTTCCTGGCCGACAGCCACTCGGCTGTATCTCCTCTCCTCCTTCCCTATTCCCATCACCCGATCGAGTTCCTCTCCCGCGCCGCCTCTCTGCTCGATTCACCCGGCTGAGCTCCTCCCCTATGGCGCGCTGGCCCTGGCCTCTCCCCTGCAGCTCTCCTCCTGCGCCTCCCTTCTCTCGGCCGCTGCCCTCTACTGCGGCTTCTACCCCATGCCATTTTTTACGATTTTTCTTTGCTTATCTTGCTGATTACTGCTTTGATTACATGGTCTATGATGAACGTTGGGAAAGGTTTGATCTACTCATGAGAAAGAACAGATTCTACACTAATGGTTGCCCCAACTACTAAGACCACACGGGGAAAACCCAATTTACCATCGATCATGCCCCATCGCCTAGCTAAAGCCCCGATCTACCACTGGCGCACATAAACTAGTATTGTTACTACTACGGGTACTACTAGCAATGTGCACCTGGGGTTTGGTTGAAGCTAGCTAGCTGTTGATGGTGGTGAAGAAGAGGTTGAATCTGGCTTCCTGCTTCAGGATGCCTCCACCTTCTTCTTCGGGTTGCTTCCAGGTGGCGCCCTTCTTCTTGATGGCTTCTGGATGGCGCCCTTCTCTTCTGGAGCTCCTCTACTTCCTCTTCTGGAACTCCTCCCCTCATCTTCTTGCTTTGGCTGGAAGCTTGTTTGCTTCTGTGTGGGAATGGGGGACTAGCCTTGCAGCCCTTGCTGTCTCGGTTTGTGAGGCAAAGACAGAAGTGAAATGGCTGGCTTTGGGTTGGCTCTCAGTTGGCAAAAGCTGGCTTTATTTACCTCTCTTGTGGTCAAACACCACCTTGCCCTTGGGCTTTTACTGGCCTCTATTGGTCCTAAGAACACTACGGTCATTTGTTGCTATTTTCAGATTGGGCATGATCTTTTTGGTGTCTATACATTTATTTGTCAATGAATCACATGAATTACTTCTAGCATTCTCAGTATGGAAGTCGACTGAACAATCTTCTAGATAGAAAATGCTTCTACCACATGCCATAAATATAAAATTTTGAAAATTTCTCAAGGAGATTACTATAATGTCATATACTAGCATCAAACTTTATAGCATGATGCAATAAGATGTATGAATAGTAAATAGTATTATGTGATGTTTGCTGTTTACTTTGTTCAAGAATAATAATTTTGATTAGCTTTTCTAGATTTCCATTGATGAAATCTGTACTTTTCATAGCTTCCAAAATTTTCATTTGATTACCCTCCCAACATTTTTGATCTCGTTAGTTTCATATGTTCTTTTTGTCTGCATCTACCTTTTAACCCCATCTTTTTAATATGCCAACTTATCAGGTTAAAGGTGAAGCAAATATATCGTATATATGCTCACGTTACTATCGTGCTCCTGAGCTCATATTTGGTGCAACTGAATACACAACATCGATTGATATATGGTCTGCTGGATGTGTTCTTGCTGAGTTGCTTCTTTGTCAAGTAAGTTTTTTTTTCTATTTTGGCTTATATCTCTTTACATCTTTATTTGTTGCAATAATATCTCAGCAGTGAACTTGCACTAAATGCATCCTATTTCTGCAATTTTATTAGCCTCTGTTTCCCGGTGAAAGTGCTGTGGACCAGCTTGTTGAGATAATCAAGGTACTTTATGCCTTGCATGCATTCTGCAACAAATTAGTATCAGCAAAAAAATCGTTATTAACTTACTCTGGTACTTTCAAAAATTGAAGAAAGCTAACTCCTTGCAGGTCTTGGGTACTCCAACACGAGAGGAAATCCGATGTATGAATCCCAATTACACAGAATTCAAATTTCCTCAGATAAAAGCATGCCCATGGCACAAGGTATGTGCGCCATTTTACTCGCGCTATTGTATTCAGTGGTAGATTATCTTCGGCGAGGTCGCGTCTAAAGAGAATTTGGATACCTCTACAAGAGAGAGTTTGCACAACTTCAGTGGGGTCCGTCATACCCCCAACAGCAACACACACACACACACACACCCCACCCAAAAAAACTAGACCTTCATGCAGACTTGAGTTCACACATGTTGAGGGCTGTTTTGCAAACATATCTGTTAGTCCTGTGACCTACAGGACCCTATTTAGGTCCCCCGCTGATTATACTCACCATCATCCCATACATTTAGCACTCAATTTTTTGTGATTAGAATTCCAATAAACTACTACATGTGAGGTACTAATATGTAAACTATACTAGTCTTCAGTGGACATAAATGAAGACTTGAACATTCAGTGCACTACATGAAATATGACTCCATGCCACTGAAGTTCCCAATGAATTAATTGCCTCAATCTCTCAATGGTTACGCTGTAGATCTTCCACAAGCGAATGCCTCCAGAAGCAATAGATCTTGTGTCCCGTCTTCTTCAGTATTCACCAAATCTGCGATGTACTGCTGTAAGTTTTCTCATGTCTAGTTGCTTGGTTGCAAGTCTGTTTGCAGTTGCATTTCTATTGACATTACTCATGCTTACAATATGCTAGAAAAAACCTTATGATAGAACCGTACTGATGATAATTGTTGCAGACTCTCAGCGTTCATTTGTTTAATTCAATTTTGTGCATCCATACAAATAATCCTATTTTCCATCACATTGTTGTGTGGGACCCAGGGATCTAAATCCCGGTGGTAAAGAGCTGGTGACCGAAAATCCTGGTGGGTAATGGGATCTGTAATATTGGTCAGTTTTGGTGATTTTAGGTGCTAGTTCAAAAGAATTTAAGAACCAATGTTGTTTCAAGGTAGAGGAAACATCAAAATTGAGAAATACAAAGGAAAAAATCACCATCCTGGAATTCACTAGGAAATCGGTGTTACCAGCTGGTAGCTGGCTTCCTGGTGGTGTCCCAGATATGCCCAAAATCCTTGAAATGAAAACCTGGTGTGACCATACCCTCACTCTTGGCATGTGCTAATGTGCATCTTGTTAGTAACTCAGCAGGGGCTATTTTCTTGTGATCCTGTGACGAAGGCAAAACAATATAGCATTACTACTACTAGCCTTTTCCTCTTGAATAAGATTTTTGTCAAAGCCTTCCAAAATAAAAAATTATAATAGGACACAGATTTCACACTTTTTTTGCACACACATAATAGAAGTTATCAAAACAATCATCCTGTGTGAAGCTTTGGGCACTTATAATTTGCTCTTAAATATATGTTCTTTCTTGATAGTTCTCTTGTTTCTTATTAAGCACCCACCTATTTGTTATTTACTCCGCTGACATTATATGGTATACATGCTTTAAGTTGTCGCATTTGGTTGTCAGGTTAAGAGTGTAAAGGTTTATTATAGAGTAAATTGCATGGCAGGTCACTGAATTTGTGTACGTGGCTCATCTGGGTAATGGTACTTAAAAAATGCACATCTAGGTCACTAAAGTGCATTAAGTGGGTCATCAACCATCCTTTGACTTGGAACCCAGATCCACCCTTTTGGTATTAAACCCCCCACTTTACCTTCTTCTCCCCCCTTCTCTTCCTCCCCTGTCCAGATTGAATGCACCGCTACCCACCACTATTGGCTCTATCCCTGCCAGCAAGGGCAGCGCGCATCCCACATCGATGGTGGCGTCCAGGTGAACATCGATGGTGAGCGACGTTGTCATCTGGATCTAGCGAAATTGTGGACTGGCGAGTGAACGATTGTGGCGGTTGTCGCTTCTGCAGTGCAAGTGCGGTAGCCTCCTGTGCAGGTGCAGCGTGTTGCTGCCATGCAGCACCAATGATGGGTATATGCGTGTCCCCTGAGGGAAGCCGCTGCCATCAAGCCTCCATTCTACTGCTGTGTTTGTGCCATGTGGCCACTTTAAGAAATTTGTTCTCCAGTTTTTCTCCCTTATTTCTTTGTTGCTGACCAAATTTTTTCCAATCCCCAAGTCCTCCATGGTAGAGCTCCCTTGGTCTGGTGTGCTTCAACCAAATCATCTTCACATTAATGGATGGCCTGAACGAGAAGACATTGGATGGCAAATTTGCCGCGGTGACCAAGCTGCTGACCTCCATGCTGCTGCTGTGTTCATGTTGTCCCTGGAGATTAAGAACAAGCAGGTGCTAGCACAGATGGAAGGAGATGGGCTTTGGGAGATCACTCAAATACAAATCCAGGCAGGGGCAATGACGGCGGGGTAGCAGGATCTACAAAGGTCACCAGAATCATCACCGTTTGCATGGTAGTTGGAGACTTGAAGTAGAGAGAGAGAGAGAAGAGAAAGGGGTTAAATCCAAATTTTTGCCATGTTGGTAACCGTTAACATGCCATGTCAGCTTGCAATGTCTGACAGGACTAGTTTGGAGTTTGGACCTGGCATGACCCCTCACTTAACACACTTTAGTGACCTAAATGTGCATTTTCTAAGTACTATGACCAGCATGAACCACTTGAACAAGTTCAATGACCCGCCATGTAATTTACTCTTTTTATAGATATGGTGAACTTATTGACTTGTCATAGAGGTCTCCTCACCACTTCATTGAGTCCATTGCTAATTGCATTATTGTTACAGCTTGACGCATGTGCTCATTCATTCTTTGATGAGTTACGAGAACCACATGCAAGACTGCCAAACGGCCGTCCATTTCCTCCACTGTTCAACTTTAAACAGGAAGTAAGTGATTTCAAGAATCTTTTTTTGTTACTCTATTCCTAAATATAAGTCCTTTTGGGGGGCTTGCAGTCAAACTTTTGACTATTAATATATGTAGAAGAACTAGATTGGCCATGTAAAAATGACAAGTAGATTTGTCATAAAAAATACTTTCAATATATGTAGAAGAACTAGATTGGCCATGTAAAAATGACTAGTAGATTTGCATTTTACCAGTATGTTAATCTGGAAATTAGTGGTTGAAGGTGCACGTTCATTGTTGGACACTAAAAAAGTCAACAGAAATAGATTTTTTTTATATAATCTGGACAGATTACTAGATTAGCAGGGATGCTTCCGTGAAAAGGTTACTGAGCAGTAAACTCTTCATATTACCTTGTTCTTTTGCAGTTAGCAAGTGCACCGCCAGAACTTGTTAGCAGGTTGTTGCCAGAACATGCTCGACGACATTCAGGATTTAATTCTTTGTTCGGCACTGGACTATAGGGAAGGATGTACGGTATGTCCGCCTTTATGCTGGACTGCTGATATCTGTGTATGCCAAAGGGCAACCCGCATTTCTCACATTTAAGTTTTAGTTCCTGACCATCTTCTTGGAAAGCTGAACACGGGTTCCTCTAATGAGGTACTGTACTCTGAGCCAGTCTTACAATTCAATGTTGAAACATGAGGAGGCAGTTGTCCAGAACAAAGCCAAGAACGGCTCAAATAGCTGGAGGGATTGGTGGGTGTATTGTTAAGCTATGGAGGGTAACTTAATATCAACTTTTGTTTGTATGTTTCATGTCTGTAGTGCACCTGTACCTCTTCCACATGTCCCGTGTGCAACGGATATAATCATGTAAATGTTCCTGATGCAAATGCATGTTATGATGGTCAATTCGTATGCCTGCTGCACCTAATATATGCCAGTTTATTATGCATTTCAACTGGGTATTGCTATCTTGTGACACTGAGATAGTGATGGCGACATGTAGAATGATCTATGGTGGTCATATATCCCTGGTCATGTGTGCCTTCGAGTCAGTCAGAGATTTATCTGCTCTGTGTTGCGTTGGGCCTTTGAAGTTTGCGACTGAAGTGCTGTTCAGATTAGAGTTCTCATCAAGGACCAGCAATTGCAATAACAAAGCTTCATCCCTAGGACAATTCAAGATTTGGCAAAAGCAAAAGTAGAACAACCTCTGGAGCTGTGTGTGTGTGTTTTTCCTTTTGGCAGTTGCATAAATCTCTTGTTAAACAGCCTGAAAAGTATAGCAGCAGCCTATGAGGATTCAGGGAGCACGTAGAACTCAATTCCTTCTAATTTATTATTTGTAGGTTTTGCAAAGGGTGATATTGCCAATGTTAGAATATTCGCTGTAACTGTAAGTCTCTAACACAGGATCGGCCTCTAATTCTCAAAAATAAAGTTGCTCCTTTCTACCTCTCCACTGTCTCCAGTCAAATAAATCAAATTTTTGAGTAATACATAAGTTCACAACAGATGGGACAAACTTATTCTCTATTTGACCATTTCGCAGTCAGTAAAAGTAAAAAAAAAAGGGCAAGCCCCTTGAAACTTGAAAGCCTCCTTTTGTTGCTTGAGGTGACAGTAAAAAGGATCTCAGTTTGGCTTGGTGACCTCATGAATAGCGTTAGCCAAATAGGCGACATTTCCCGTTGTTACACCAGCCATGCTGGAGGAGGAAACGTTAAAAAATTAGGCTTAATTTTATCCATCAAATGCGGACAGACGTATTAAGAAATCAGAATTACAAATTGTCTGAAATATATCTGTACCTTATCCTCCCGTTACGAGTCATGTATATATGGAATTCAATTGTTAAGCGATCAAGAATTCTTTTTTACATTGCAATTGTTGACAAAAGCCAATGGAGTTGCATGCTAAAACACCCAGCAAAACATACTTGAAATTAAGTAGGGTCGCATACATAGCATAAAAGTAAAAGTAAAGCCAAATTAATGTGCAATACTGAGAATATTAATACAAGGGCTGTTTGAACAACGAAATTTACCAGCACCGAAACATCTCAGATGGTATATTTGAGAAGTCGGTGATGCTCCTACTATGAACAACACGCCCTTGCTTTCTTTCCAACGATTCTACCCAAGGGGGCAAACTTGACAGGGCCTCCGGAGTTCATATTTATGGGTATGTATTCAACCCCACACATCTCAGTTTTAATGGAACACCAATTACCACTTTAATATAGAAGAAATACAAGTTTTTTTGATGAACCAACACCTAAAGTCCATTTTTAGGGGGGCAACTGCCTTGTAATGTACAGTATACTAGCATTTACATGTGGGCAGTGAGCTACCACAGCCCCCCACTAAAATGATATTCAGAAAGGTCCTGATGGGCATTTACCTGATTAGTGATATGTTCCCATGACAATGGTGAACCCAACTTCTCAAGGCTCTCCTTAAGTGCTTTCCGCATTCCAATGATGCGGTCAGCCATACCCTGATACAACAAATGATGGTAAAAAAAAAGTTCACCAGTTTTCAAAACCATCAACGGATTCAGGAATTTTCTGTACTTTGAAATTAGTTAGAACTTAGTAAGAAGGATCTGTAGTTTACCTTAACCTCTTTCAGCCATAAGTGTTTCAATTCCGGATCACCAAGGATAGTTGAAACAATTAACGCACCATGAAGAGGCGGGTTGCTGTACATAGGTCTGGCAATCTGTTGTAATTGGCTCCTCAAAGCAACTGCTTGCATCTCATCGTCACATAGAATACTGCAGAAATAGTTAAAATCAAGGCATGATCATGATTAGAATATCAGGCCGTGGCTTAGGAAAAAGATGAAGAGTTGTGGTTCTCATCTCATCGTCACGTAGAATACTGCAGAAATATTTAAAATCAAGGTATGATCAGGATTAGGAGATCAGGCCATGGATTAGGGAAAAAAATGAAGAGTTGTGGTTCTCATCTCATCATCACATAGAATATTGCTGAAATAGTTAAAAGCAAGACGTGATCAGGTAAGAAGATCAGGCAATGGCTTTGGAAAATATGAAGAGTTGTAGCTCTCAGTTGTGTCTATTGTCACAAACTTTATTTCAATGAATGGCACAGGGAAAATATTTAGAATAGCTTCAACGGATGCCTTGAGAAATCCAACAACTAACGCTGGATTTTAAGGGTTAACCCTAGTCCATCCAAAAGCATGTAATCCTGATAATCTACTGAAAGCACTTACTGGAGATACATAGTGCTAATGAAAAGAAACATGTACGACATCATCAATGCAGTGGCAATGACAAGGAAACAACTTGATTTCCATTCAGAACACAAGCACTATAAGACTGACATGTTCATGGAGAAAATGGAAATAAGAAAAGTAGCCAGTAGAACAGATATAACTACTAAAGCTAGCCAGTAGAACAGATATAACTACTAAAGCTAAGTAAGAACTCATATGAAAGAACACAAGGATATTTAACATGGGAAAAATGAGTACCTTAGGCATCCTGCTCTTTGTCCATAAAGTCCCATGTTTTTTGCATATGACTGTGCGCATCCAATTTGGTGTCCATCTTCAAGAAAGATCCGAATTGCCTTGGCATCTCTCTCTGGGTCACCACTGGCAAATCCTTGGTATGCCATGTCGAAGAATGGGAAATGGTTCTTCACCTGGAACGCATCAAGCAAAATACGAAAGCATGTCACTGGCAAAAACCAATACAGGGAAAAACCATTGTACATTTTGTTCTCCTTCTGTACCTTGAACTGATAAGATATCTCCCTCCATTGTTCCTCTGAAGGGTCTACCCCAGTGGGATTATGAGCACAAGCATGAAGCAAAAAGAACGAACCATTTGGAGCATTCTGGGATGCCAAAGAAAACAAAAAAATCGAAATTAGTCATAGACAAACTGTCAACAAGACAGAAGTCTCCAAAGAAAATGGGGGACTTTTTCTGCGTCCAAATTACAGCGGACTAAAATCAAATTTGTATCTATGTTATTGCAAGGATAATTTGAATATAAAATTTAAGAAGGGTTGACATCAGACTATACAGCAGATAGACTGGTCATCGGTTCAAGACAGATAATGTGTATCTGTAAATATATTCATGACCTGGCAAAATTACCTTGATATCATCCATTAGGCCTGCAAAGTCAAGTCCTCTTGACTCGGGATGGTAATACGTAAATGTCCTTTGTGGTACTTGGGCATCCCTCCAAATATTGTGATGGCTGAAGGAATTCATGAGGTTAGTTATTGTTGAAGGGCTCAAGCTACAAGATGCTTAAAAAGAACCTTTAAACCACTAGCTAAATGCACTACACTCAGTTGTATGTCTGCAAAAATTTTGGTAACCCACATGACGTATGTAACAGAAAAACTGATGCCACAGCATGAATGAAATTGTATAAAAGTAAAAAGTAAAATAGATCCTAACTCACTTGGACCATGTAGGTGTAGGTATATAGATCTGTGAATCTGGCAAGAAACGCTTTTGGAAATCTGCAAAGAGGCGACATGCACCAGTCCCTGAAAGAGCCTGCACTGCGGCAATCCTCTTGTCCTTGATGAACTCAGAATCCTCCCCATAAGCCAGCTTCAGTGATTCCTCAACCATCTTCACACTTCCTCCCATCGGAAGGTACTCCCAATTTTGCAAATTCCATCAGTTAAATGATTAAAAGAAGTCATGCTAAGCACTCATATGCTAGAACTTGACAGGTGCCCAGTGAACTCCAGTTTTCCTTGATTAGAATATTATGATATTTTTAACTGAACCACCTACCACAGTCAGAAGTATTTCCTTAGAGTAAAAAGAAACACTAAAGTAAACAACGATTTCAATCTGTCAAAAAAATTTATGCTGAATTATGAATTTCGCATCCTACTCAGCTGAAAGGATAATGACCATACCAATGGAAAAGTCACGTTGGATTCACATATTTGTGAATTGACAGACATCAATATTCCTTAATGAAGAAAAGTCAATGGAGGATATGCCCCAAAACAAGTTACACATTACTTGTCACAAGAAACAGCAAAGAAGCATGTATAAAACTTGTGACCACATCAAGCCATCAACAGATTCCTGCTTTGCAAATTCCATCAATCAAATGATTAGAACTTATGCTAAGTGAACTCGGATTTCCCATGATCAGAGTATCATGCTACTTTTAACCGCACACTCAGGGGTCCTTTTTTAGTGGAAAACTACCAAAAAAAAACCTGCGAGGAACAACCTCAAGCTGTCACAAAATTTATACTAAGTTTCAACTTTGTACCTACTGATCAACTGAAAGTGTGCAACGACCCTATCATTAGAGCAATAATTTCATGATCGTGAGGTTGACAGTTATCCATACACGTCGTTGAAGAAAAGCCATTTGAGATGTGCAAGAGTCAGGTAGAATTTACACATGATCTGCGACAAGATTGCACAGCAATGCAGGCCGCAGCACACATAAGCTTGCGTCCACATCAAGTCATCAGTGGATTCCTCCGGACCAAGGAAACTTAGCCCACAGCCGCATTGAAGGAAAAAAGAGGACAAGAGAGGAAAAAGGTGGACAGGGAGATCTCACATGTTCATGTTCCCGGCGATGCGCCGCTCCGCCTCGCGCACGCACTCGAGCACGACGGGCTTCCCGTTGTCGTCTCGATACGCACCCTGCGACACGAGCCGAGATCGACCATTTCCATTTTGGTTGATCGGATCAGTAGCCGTTTAATCGTGGCACAGCAAGAACGAAGACAGACGAGTGAATAACACACAGAGAGAGATACGTACGACGCCGACGTTCACTTTGTCCGGGGAGGGGTCGGCGAGGAAGGCCTCGGTGACGCCCAGGATAGGGTCCTTGGCGGCCGGCTGACATCGCCATGTGGACGTGGCGTGAGAGCTGGGCGTTTGATGCTGTGCCGCGCCCTGTGTGTGGTCTTTCTTGGGAGAAGAGAAGGTCGGAGAAGAGAAGAGAGGGAAGGAAGGCCAGTTGGAGGATTGTGGGGAAGCGCGGAGAACACAGCGGCGCAGCGGCGGCTGCTGTGTTTTGTGCTGCCTGCGGCGCCACTCCTCTTGCTTGCCGTCCGGTTTCTGCTTTTCTACTCTACCTGGGGTGGACTCGTGGACTGCGCCTCGCGGAGTTTGTTTGGGAGTGATGTCATGTGCGGCTGCATGTGGGCCCTGGTTTTTGAGTTGGGGCCTTGAGCTCTCGAGAAGCCGCGTCAGCCTACTCGTCCGGGCGTACCCTGGCCCCTTCTCTGAAGGCAAGTGATCGCCGTTTTGTCCCTCTCTCTTCTCCTGCTCCTCCTCCTCCTCCTCTTTAAATAGTCTTTTCAAATAGTAGTACAAATTTAGACTCATATTCACCACAAAAGACACCTTCTACACTTCTCTACCATAAAAAGGCCTCCTGCGCTTTCCTTCCACAGCACTGTCCACCCATGCGCACCACGCCCGCTCCCGCACACGCCTCCTCCGCTCTTGGGCTCCCCTCTACGGCTCAGCCTCCTTCTGTGCCTCCAGAGCACGGCAGTCACCTACTACCACGCCCCTTGCTAGCTTCTGTGCCGACTACCTCCGTGGTACCCTGGCCTCCCACGCTCTCCAAGCGTGGTAGGCGACACATGTCCGCTCCTTCCACGTTAGAGGAGAGGGGCTATATTTATAAATTTTTTCAGGAGGAAGTAATAAAAAAAATATAAGAAGAGGGCTAGAATAGTGATCACTTCCTCTGGAGGCTTTGGCTTGATTGGGTATACTTTTATTTTTTCACATTTGGTATTTATCTGAATGAATTTGTAAATTTAGCCCTCTTTTATATTATAAAAACAACGGTAGACGAGATATGTCATATGTCACGCTTCTGTACCACACCATCTCATTGACTACGGTAGATAAAAAGCTACCATGAACTCTAACCTACTCAATGCCGAGCAAACCTTCCTCGATAACTTTAGGAGTTGCACTTAATTAAGGAACTAATTATAAAGAATTGATTAGTTAATAATTTATTAAATGGTTGAATAATATGGCAAGGATTGCTACGACAGAAGGCTTGCTCGGTAGGACCTGTCGAGCTTCTTCTCCGCAGTATATGCTACTGAGTTCAAGATATATGGCAGGTGACTCATATTGTCTGCTGCCACTTCCGTTCCGTGGTAAGGAACAAGAGTAATTTTGCAATTTTATTCGTATAAAGATCAAATTTTTTAAAAAAAAGTATTGACGAATACTCATACCAGGGGTACCCCACAGCAAGGTATACATATATTTCAAGATCGTTTCTCTCTCAGTCGTACGGACATGGTGGCAAAATTGGCAGTGATGCGGAGTGCTGGAGGGGGTATTGCCAAAGTCTCCGTCCCTCACAGATGGGATTATCACTGAATATTGGCTGGAACACCAAATGGGCTGTCTCAGGCCCCGCTCTGGCCGAAGGCCTCGTTGGGCCACGAAGGACCCTCGGCCTCGATCAAGCCCACCAGAGGTGCCCGACCAGCCACAGTCAGGCGCTCCCAGCTCCGACACAGCCACAGGCTCGGCGCGCTCAGAGCCCGACTGGTCTCGGTCAGCGCTCCCACCGGCTCCGACCCAGCCACAGGTCGGACGTGCCCGCAGGCTCCGACTTGACCCTAGGTCGGGGCCCCAACGAGCTCCGACTCAGCGACCCCCGCCACGCCACCAGTCGGCTTCAAGCAGGTCACCTGCCCCGTAGACTCGACGACCATGCTGGGGCAGGTAGCTCCTTCCCAAGGTGGCCAAGAGGCTGCCAAAGTCAAGCGCCGGTCCCTTCACCCCGTCAGGCACGGTGGAGAGACGTGCTCCCTCCCGAGGCGACACCAGAGCGCATAGATAGACGTCGACATCGACAAAGACAGAGGGCAGTCGCGCCTTCCCGACGGAACGGCGCTCGCTGTGTCTACCAACCCAGGCGTGGGATGAGCAGGGACCCGTCGATCGCCAATCACGGGACCAAGACCGGATTCCGGCGTAGTATACCCCTACCTTTTTCTCCAAACTCCGTGTAACTCCCCCTCCGCCTATATAAAGAGAGGGACCCTCGAGGAAGGGCATTCGCATTCACATCCGATCCGACCCATCCGATTCAATCGGTCAAACATACAGGCGAACACCCTTAGCCCACACGGCTTGAACGCTCCTGCAGTGTCAAGCCCTTAGCTTCTTCAAGCTCCCGAGCTCCCCCACTCGAACGAGCGCTCAAGCCCAAGCCTTAGCCCTCGCTTGTAACACTGTGTAATCTACTGCACCCCGAGCAATACAAAACCACCACCACGAACTGGACGTAGGGATATTCGGCCCGAACCAGTATACATCTTGGACTCTCTTAGTCTAACCATTCAAGGAGAGGGAACGCGCGGCCCCTATACTTACAAATTTACTTGCCGGTTGTACGAAACACCGACAAGTATGTATATAAAAAAAGAAGACTCTGGTTCATTCCACCACCGCCGATTCGAATGCCAGATCAATGGGAGAAAGAAAAGCAATAAATGATCCAATCCAATCTACCGGGGTGGTCACTGCCCGCTTCCCACTTAGTCACACGGGTGCGTACACGTGTCAGGTGAGGGTGGAGAACGGACGTACCATCACCAACTCTTAATTAGAATTAGTAGAGATAGAGATAACAAACTTATCTAGTCGCGTCATGCATGGCCATGCGCATGCTGCTAGTCGGCCTAAATCAAGTCTACATGTGATTAGATAAAAAGAAAAGATGATCTTATCTACATATGCAAGTAAATATTTAATGGAAAGGATGCATATGGCAACTCAAAGGCACATGGTAACTCAAAAGCTGTATGCGTGTAGTAAATGAAAAAAAATTAGTCGTGCAATATTTGAAAATAAAATTGACTGATTAAAATAAGAGTCTGATACGCTGCAGATCACATATGCATGCATATCCAACCGAATTAAAACTTTCTCTATTTCGTGGGTATGCCCAGGGGGTGAGAGAGAACGGACCACCGCCACCGGCTCGTAATTAGTAGTAGAGATACCTTTTGCCGTTTTGCGGTGTTCAAGGCTTTGCAAAAGGGCCTTGTAGGGGTGAAATTGGATCTGATACTGATGGATATTATAACATTTTTTTATGTAAGCAGCTACTTTGGTCAGGACAAATGGAAGAAATACACTACTGGTAAAATCATAGTAGCCACATAGAACTCATTTTCGGGTTCCTAGTATAACAACTGTAGCTACCTTGCAAATGTAGAGGTCCAATTGAGGCTACCAATATATGCAAGCTAATAAGTACATAGGCTTATGTAGACATAGATATACTGTACTTCCTTCATCTAAGTTTATAGGACGTATTTTCTCATGATATATAAACCAATTACATATTAAAAATAACTAGACTATCCCTAATTATTACTTTTTCCGGTCACAAATAGTTGTCGTTTTGAATATCGACACGGTCTCTAAAACTTAGCTTTAACTACTATTTTTTATTAGAATATATTTATAAAACCCAATAAAATTGTAATATTATGAAAATACTTTTTGAGATAAATCTATACATACGATTTTCATATATTCAACTTAAACATTTAAAAAGATATTGACAGTTAAATTATTTTAAAATTTTGATCGCACCTATATCTAAAACGATAACTATTTATGATAAGAGGAGTATCTCTAAGCACTATATTCAATGCATACATGTAAAGAATATCAAGTAAATATAAATATTTATTAGTAGTATAAAGAGAACATCACAATAATTTACATTAAAACATAAAATACGTTCTATATTTATAGATAAAATCATTAAAAATACCCTTAGAAAATTAGACGGAGCAAATATGTTATATAGATAGCTAAGATAAAATGAATAGAGTGCAGACAATCACTGTAGCCACTCCTGAAAGTCGAAAGAAACGAGACATAGAATACAAAAATGATCAACTTAAAGTAGCGTTTGCATCAATGTTTCAAATTTTGTTTTCAGATCACATATAGAAGGTGGTCGAAATCTAAAATTTCTATGAGATTTCAAAATTTCGACCAAAATCTAGTTGAAATTCAAAAAGTAAATTTGAAATATGGTAAATTTAAAACCGAGAAAACCGAAATTTCTCCTGAAATTGACCGAAATTTTGGTCTTTTCAACCCCTGTAAAACCAATACATAAATAAGCTCATTACTCATCACTTTACTTACTAGCCCCTTTAGCTTAGTTGGTAGAGTGCAAGTCTCTCTGGTCGTGTGTTCGAGCCTAGTGCCCTACAGTGGGCATTTGTTGTCCCATTAATTTTGGTATTTTTGTGAGCACTAGCAGTGAGCACACAA
Source organism: Guadua angustifolia (assembly GCA_036346375.1). Taxonomy (NCBI): domain Eukaryota; kingdom Viridiplantae; phylum Streptophyta; class Magnoliopsida; order Poales; family Poaceae; genus Guadua; species Guadua angustifolia. Next base: position 54,873,303 of record CM070511.1, read on the forward strand.
AAAATATATATGGTGACAACCAAGGTCGAACCAGCGACCTCACGAACTTGAGCCCTCTGCCAACTGAGCTAAAATTAATTTATAAGCTTGTTGCAAAATTTTTATATGTATTCCTCATAAATAGCATTATAATTTTCTACAAAAAAAAATGATGCCAAGTTTAGTCCAAAAACAATAAAAACTAGTCCAATAACATGAATTCTGTCAAAATACCCGAAATTCTTTAAATCACTGTAGTATTTTGATTTTTTTATTCTGGCAAGATTTGGAACCGGGACCTTGGTTTGCACGCTTCAGCCTAGCTGTTTAATTGATGGCTGGTGGGTGTACCATCTGTCATTGTTATGTTAAACAACTAGACGAAAAAGGGTAACGTCATTCTTTCTTCCCAGTCCATGTGACCAGTCTTGGGTTGTTCGAATCCTGTGCTTATCTAGCTTATGTAGATTTTTTTTAATCTAGATTTTCCATATATGCATTCACAAAAATAGTTCTTGCTCTACTATGAAAGGTGTGGCGAGTGACACTTGTCCTTTGCGGCGTCTAAGGAGCACGGAAAGCCACCGGCTTGTCGGGAACACAACCGACCACGGGAGTAGGATGTGCCCAACCGCGGTAGGGCTCCTTCATCATTCGAGTAGCGTGGTAGAGCCTGCTGACCTGCGCACAAGTGTTCATCTCACGCCTGCTCGCATGTAGTGCCCACATGCATGTGCCTCGTCCACATATGCTCAAGTTAGCATGCCCCGTCGCAATCATTTAAGTTGTCAGTACGCTGATAACCGGTCTCCTAAGATACGGTAGGAGATAGTTGTTGTCTGTCGTATCTTTCGTATAAGAGATATGAGTTATATTTCACCGGGCTAGTTAAAAAAGTCTTTGAAAAAGAAAAGAAAGTCGAGTTATTCATGCGATGCGAACTGCTTCTTCGACAAGAGGAGTTTTCCCAGCCTACGGCCGTCGTCCCGCACCAACCCGAACCAATACCGCTGCCGCCGCCACTGCCACCACCATTGAGGGCGACCGCAAGCTCCCACGGATACAGAGGCCGATGCGGTGCCACTGCTGGCTGTTCTTTCCTCTCCTTCCTCCCGGCCTTGCGTATGCAGCTCCACCACGGGTCGTGTCGCGTGCATTGCCTCTCCTCCCGGCCGGACATGTCGCGCCGGGCTAGCGCCGGCCGCCACCCATTATCGCAGCTGGAGCGGATCGTCGAGGATGGAGTCTGCTCGGGAAACCTCCGCCCCGAGGATGCACTCAACCCGTTCGACGAATTGCTCCCGCAAGCTAGGCCAGCCTCGGTTAAAGCCTTTAACCATCTCCTCACTATCGTCTACCGCGCCCCGGCCTCCTCCTCCGTGCGAGATGGCCCTGCACTCGCCGTCTCCCTCTTCAACTGCATGGCCCGAGCCGACAATAAGAAAGTGGCTCCCAACATATGTACCTATAGCATCCTCATCCGCTGTTGCTGCTGTGCGGGCCGTTTGGACCTCGGTTTCGCCGCCTTCGACCATATTATTAAGATGGGATGCGGCAGCGGGGTGGACGCCATCGCCTTCACTCCTCTGCTCAAGGGCCTCTGTGCCGAGAAGCGGGTGGGCGAGGCCATGGACATAGTGCTCCGCAGAATGACCGAGCATGGCTGCACGCCCGATGTCGTCTCCTACAACATTCTTCTCAAGGGGCTCTGCGATGAGAAGAGGAGCCAAGAAGCTCTCGAGCTGCTCCACATGATGGTTGATGATGAAGGCAGCTGCATGCCAAATGTGGTGTCGTACACCACCGTGATCGACGGCTTTTCTAAAGAGGGTGAGGTGCACAAGGCTAGCAGTCAATTTCGTGAAATGCAAGATTGGGGGATTTCACCAGATGTTGTGACTTACAGCTCCATTTCGTAAAAAAAACTCGGGAAGGACCTATATGTAATTACGCTTTTTTCGAGGGACCGAAACAAAAAAATGAGCGGAGACTGCCGGCCGATCACTACGCTTTTTTTGTATCTATCTAGGGCCTTCTCAGAAAAAATTCACATTTTTTCTGAACCGGAAGAACCTATACGTAATTACGGATTTTTCGGAGGACCAAAACGCAAAAAAAATATTTTTCGGCTCGGCTCAAATCAACTAGAGCGCGGCGTTTCTCCCGGAAATAGGAGATGTATGATTAGCACTTTAGTTTTTTTGTGGGGTATAAGGACGCACACAACACACACAAACTCTACACGACACGCACACGTGTGTGTGGAGTACATGGACCCCGGGCATCTGCATGGTAGGCCGTGAGGAACACCCAAGAGGGGATAGGCCAAGCCGATTGCCTAAAGACGGGTATCACCTGGACTACTACCTACGTGCGCAACAAGAAAACCCTGAAGATAGTAACTGTCGGGTTGTTCCACCTGACAGGCCCAAGTTTACAGACCGGGTTTGGTTCAGTAGGAGGGCGTCTTCACGGCTGGCAAACCCTAGCGAGCGAAAACCCTAATGACTCCCACACGAAGGACTCCGGAGCCTATGAACTAAGATGACACAAAGATTTTTACCTGTGTTCGAGCCCCTCGGCCGGTAATAGCCTTACGTCCTGCTAGATCTTTTCTAGAGTGTTTGAAGCTGGTACAGAGCTTTCAGGTTACAAGTTCTTCCTTAGGCTCTATAGCTGATCTCTCAATCCCCCTTCCCCATGCACCCGGGTGCCCTTATATAGCCCAGGCTCACGGGGTAGGTAAAGGGGTCATCATCTTGATCCATATACATTTATTACACCTTCTGTCTTTGTCCCGTTCCTCGGCCTTATTAAATCTTGGCGATGGCTAACCGGTCCTTGGGATCGACTCCTTTGTGACGGTAGGTGAAAGGCGTCAGAGGATTGGGCTTGTATCAGAATTCCTCACAATCAATGTACCTGACACAGCAGGCCTGCCCCTGGCATGGTACGATGGGGGAAGGAGACTTCGAGGCGAAACCACCACATCCCACCTTTTGCCTTGCGGCGGGCGAGCAGGCATCTCGCCACTGCCGCCCGAACGCCACGTGGGCCGGCACTGGTGGCGGGCGTGCTCGCCACCCGCCCGCCAAAGCCGCCACGCGGGCCGGGCGCCGGCGGCAGGCGTCTCGCTCACTGCTCGCTCGAACGCCACGTGGGCGGCTTTGGTGGCGGGCGTGCTCGCCTACCCGCCGCCGAGCCGCCACGTGAAATGGGCGTCGGGCGGCGGCGTCCTCGCCCACTGCCGCCTCGAACGCCACGTGGGCCGCTTTTGTGCGATGGAGAGAATACCCTGGCGCAAAGTACGCCGACAGTAACTAACCTTGATTAGGTAGGATATGATTGTAATCCTGGTTGTTGCCATATTCAACAAATAAGGATAGAGATAGAATCTTCACCTTGTAACCAATCGGGATCTTCCTTGTAACCATCCCCCTACTATATAAAGAAGGGGGCGTAGGGGGGACGATGAGTCTCATTGAAGACATTCCACACACGATCTCACAATCATACAAGTACATCTACATCCATAATTCTAGAGCACAAGACTAGGGTATTATCTCCTCTGCGAGAGTCTGAACCTGTATAAATTCCACGTCTTGTGCTACCATCAAGTTTGGATCCAGCGCCTAGCCCCATATTCTTTATTGCCGACAACAAACGTCAACAGTGTGTGTCCTACACATGCAAATTTTTTTGTAGAAACCCTCTGGGCCACTAACTAACTATCTTACTGAATGCACACACATGTATGTACCCATCCTAATTTTATTTTTGGGCAAGTCGATCCTACTTGAGACCGACCGGGAGCTCTCCAGCTCTCGAACCAACTAGGCTACTGCTAGTTTTGATCATCTCCAATAATGCAAAACCACTAGTTAGAATCCCATGCATTGCATGCAAGCGATCTCTCAATTTTAGCAGAGAGAGGAAAATTTCTTTAAAATAAAAAATATAGAAAAACTCAAAACAGGGAGAATATAAAAAACTATAGATCAATGTTAAAAAATGGGAAATAAAAAAACTATAGATCAATGTTAACAGGGAGAGAGGAAAATTCTTTCAAGATTTTTTTAAAAAAAACTAAAATAATAATTTTTAAAAATAATGTAGCTTTGACACTGTTGAAGCTGTAGTGTCCAAGAGTGCGTGAAAGCGGCTGGCCAGCCCCTCCTTACATCTTCAACATAAGTAGTATATAAAGATTCGTGAAGTACTCCTTCCGTCTAAGTTTGTACGGCGTATATTTTGAATGGTCTTATATATATAGGGTACATTTCATATTTCAATGAAAAATTAGTGTGTCGTTCCCTCTATACCTCTAATAAATATTTAGTTTTATTTTATATTCCCTACATGCATGTATTAAATATAGTGTTTAGATATAATAAGTAGGGGTAGTCTAGTTATTATCAAAATCTCTTTGGTCTATATGTAAATAAAAAATATGCTCTATAAATTTGGACAAATGGAGTATTTCTTAGATACGGGTCCCAACACGATAATGGTCCACCGTGACAATGTCCTGAAAACCCATCTGATCCAAACTAGATAAGTAATGCTTGATTTTTGCTTATCACATGAAGGGGAAAAGGCTTGCAATTTGTGTGAGATGAGAATTGATGTATGTTGATCTAAATTATTAAAGAGTAGTTGGTAGATGAAGCTCCGTATTTCAAGAGGACGAAGCTTAATCGTGAGAGGAAAATAAGAGTCTAGACAAAATGTGAAGGAAAAATGCAGTCTTATTTTGCACTTTAGAATTTGAATTCCCTGTGAGAATAACGATGTTATATGCGTTGTTGTAAGAATATTTGAAATAATATTTATAATTTCTTTCAATCACTTTTCTATTACAACCATCTTGAAGCATCCCCTCCATCTAAGCATATTACTCTCTCCATTCAAAAATATAAATTGTATTTTAACTTTGCAAGAATTAAGGATAGAGTGAAATTGAGAAAGGTGCGAGTGAAAATAACTTAGATACCTTCACTTAATTATCTTTGAAGATGAGAAATAATAGTTTATGTGTAGTGGTAATGAATAAATACATGTAGTTGAGAGAAAATAAATAAATATATGGTAAAAAAAACTTCATTAAATCTACTACAAGTTTGATATTTCTGAACAAGATCATTTAAATTATAGGACTTATATATATCTAAATAGAGTGAGTAATAGCGGACAATCCACTTGCTATTTTAACCATGTAAGAGAGATCCATCTAGGCGTGTCAATCAAGCACAGTTTACTTGTTGCACTTAGCTAATCTCTGGTGTTGCACTCAGCTTTGATATAGATTTTAAGATTTGCTATCACAAACTGCAGAACCAACGAGGCAACCGACAAGGTCACTCAAATGTCTTGGAAAGCTAATTTTTTCAACCACGGGAATCACAACTTTACTGACCAAAAATAGGGCACTCCTTCATATACCACGTTAGAAGCACTACAATCAAACGGAGCTCAATCTCTTTGCAACAGGAAAACAGGGGATGCTCTGCTCATGTCTGAAGAAGTCATCAGGATCAACCATGGCCTTCACTGCTGCCAGCCTCTCAAAATTGCCCTTGAAATATTTCTCCCCCCAAACTCTAGCCTTTGCATAGCTGGTCACATTGCCCTCCAGTTCATTCCTGCCAAGATCCAGGTCCCTGTAGTTCACATACCCAGTTCTTGGGTTCTTGGACACGTAGGGCTCCATCTCCTTGTACAGCCCCCTGACCCAGGCCATATGCTTCTCCAGTGCCTCTGTCCCATTCTCGAACCAGAACGAGTAGTATTGGAGGTTGTAGAGGTTCCCCTTCCGGTGCGGGAACGGCGTCGCCGACGGCGCGACGCTGCCCATCTTGCCGCCGTACGGGTCGAGGATGAGCAGCCCGGCCTCGTGTTTCTCCAGCCATGCCCATGTGCCATCCCACACGTGCTTTGGGATGGGTTCTTGCACGTAGTCAGACTTGGCCTTGACGTACCTGTCCGGCTTAGTGCCCCTGTCCAGAAGTAGCTCCAATGGCTCGGAGCTGGAGTAGAATGCGAAGTAGACGGTGGATTGGATCCAAGTAATCTCCTCGCAGTCTGATTGCCTTATTCCAAGATCCGGGAAGTGGGCTCGCATGAGGCGGACGAGGCGGCCGCATCGGCCAAGAAATAGGGACTCGAACTGCGCGTGCTGGTTCTGCACGACGACCCGTACGAGGAGGTCGCGGGGCAGGGCGGGCGCGATTTCTTGCCATTTGGTTATGAGATCGGTGGCGGATTGGTTTCTTGACCGGCGGATGGTGAACACCGTGACCGTCTCCGGCACGCGCACGAGCCGGAGCTTCCAGGACAGCACGACGCCGAAGCTCTCGCCGCCGCCGCCCCTGATGGCCCAGAAGAGGTCCTCCCCCATGGTGGTTCTGTTCAGGAGTCTTCCACAGGCGTCCACGATGACGGCGTCGAGGACGTTGTCCGCGGCGAGGCCGTATTTACGCATCAGCGTTCCGAAGCCGCCGCCGCTGAGATGGCCGCCGACGCCGACGGTGGGGCAGACCCCGGCGGGAAAAGCGAGGGTGCGGCTCGCGGCGCCCACGGCGTAGTAGAGCTCGCCGAGCGTGGCACCCGACCCGGCCCAGGCCTCGGCGCGCGCGGCGTCGACGCGGACGGCGCGGAGCGCCGCGAGGTCGAGCACGGCGAAGGGCTCGCTGCGGTCGAGGGAGAGGTAGGAGAGGCCCTCGTAGTCGTGCCCGCCGCTGCGAGCGCGGACGCGGACCCCGTGGCGGCGGCCGCAGCGCACGGCGGCCTGGGCGTGGGAGGCCTCGGCGGCCGCGACGATGGCGAGCGGCCTCGGGGTGCCTGGCGCGACGAACCGGAGGTTCCGGATGGAGGAGATGAGGAGCGCGGCGTAGGATGGGGAGGCCGGGGTGTGGAGGAGACGAGGCGGGATGGCGTTGGCGAGGCAGTGGAGGAATGCATCGGTGGTCGTGGGTGCGGAGGACGAGATGGAGATGTTGCAGGAGAGAGTGTAAACGATGAGGAGTAGGTGTAAGATTCTTGGTGTTCTTGCCATGTATGTATGATGATGTTTTGGTGTTTTCTCGTCTCTACCACGCGGAACGGCGATGTGAAGAGTGTTCTGGTTGATGTCTGAATCACTGAGTGAAAGATGTGGGCTCAGATCGGTGCTACTTGTCTGGCTAACAATGGCGATGCTAGGGTATGGATGCTTTGTTTATAACTTCTTTTCGTGTATTTCTTCCTACTAACCTTTAAAGAAACGTTTGGCTTCGGCCAACTATGTCTCTTAAGCCTTTTCTTAGACATAAGCCTTTTCTTATCTGATCCCATACTTACTTCTTTTTTAAAAAGAATATATCTGTAAGTGAATTTATTTACAAATTTGATTCAGTGTCACTCTTACGTCCCTCGTCCTACAGCGGCGTTGGTCACCTTCTATGTTTTTTAGGTGCGACAGAGAACAAGTGTTGTGTGCAATTTTTTTTGCGGTGAAGAAGGTGCTAAATTTGTAAATAAATGTGGACTAATTCTTTTTTTAAAAAAGTAAGGATCAGAGAAGGAAGAATTCCAAGTCTCTTGGATTTTATTCAATTTTTTTACAATTAAATATAAACTAGCAGGTGAGCCACGCAAATAGACATTTTACAAATTTTGTAGGATTCTTTCGAATTGAAGTAATTTAATACGTTTTTAAGGGAAAAAAATTCTACTGTATTTGATATTATCCTACTGCTCGGAACACACGATTGAGCACTTGTTAATTAGCGTAGGAATGAGGTAGCCATCCGAGACTTAATTAGTTTTGTTTTACAATCTATTATCACAGATTTCTTGTGTTTTATACGTCCCATCCAAAAGGTATTCCTAGGCAACATAAGCCCAATCTTCCATGGCGTCCAAGAATAAAATGAATAAACTTGTCTATACTTATCGTCCTAATTAACTCTCACCTAGACAACTAAAAATGAAAAGATACTATAGGTATGGATTAGAGAGTGAGGCCATTACATGTGCTTATAGTTGTTTAGAGAAGAAAGCATAGTTTGTTGCGTCACCAGGTAAGATTTTCTCTCTCCCTGTTACTATATATTGTTGGCTTTGATTAATTTACAGTGTTTTAGATGAAACATACATGCACAATCTAACTCCTCGTGTCAGTACCAATGCTAGGCTTCGTCTTTCTATCCCAACTGCGTCGGAGATATCCGAAATTTTTTTAAATAATATTATTTTAATTCAAAATTGCGACATTAATACACGGATTAAAAAAATTGCAGAAATATTACCCGGTCGCCAAACCGTGTGGCGATAATAGGGTAGTCGCCAAACGGTTTGCCGATAATAGGGTAGTCGCCAAACCATTTGCCGACAACTACCTAATCCCGCATTAATACTCGGTTTGAACGGGTCTCCGCTGTGGTCGCCACGTGGTTTGGCGACTATATAATAGTCGCCACACCGTTTGGCGACCATTAGTAGTCGCCAAACGGTGTGGCGACAATAGCCAAACTCTGTTGGTCGAGCGGCACGGCCTAAGGCTCGCTCGCTGAAGAAGAAAGAAAAAAGAGCAAAGGCGTGGCTCGAGCGTCGCCAACAAGAGAGAGAAGAGAGGAGAGGAAGGAGGAGAGAGAGCGTGGGAGGAGAGAGAGGGAGAGTGAGGCCGCGCGGGAGCTCGGGAGAGGCGTTCGGGAGAGGAGGAGAGAGAGAGAGAGAGGGAGGGAGGAAGAAGGAAGAAGGAGGAAAAATTCGAGAAAAAGGTAATTTTTTGAATTTTTGTTATTTTAATTTTTGTAGTTCAAAATAAATTAGAGATTTTGTCATATTGATGCAATATTAGATAGTTTAGATATTAGAAATTTTAGATATTGATGTTTATGCAATATTAGAAATTTTAGATATTAGAAATTTTAAATTTTAGAAATATTAGAGATTGAAAAAGCGGCATTAGGCGGTCGCTTTGGCGGGAATCGGCGGTGAAAAAGCGGCGCTCGGCGAAGAAAGGCGGAGCTCAGCGGTGCCAGGTTGGATAAGAGGGGAAAACGGAAAACTTGAGAGGGGGGAGGGAAGCTAGGTTACCGGGTCGTGCGGGGGAAGAGGAAAGGGGAAGCTAGGTCGCCGAAGATCGTGCTCCGCCGGCGAAGATCATGGTCCGCCGCCGGTGCCCCTGACATCCTCCCCGCCTCCCCACCGCCAGCATCCGAGATCCTCCCGCGCCGCCGGCGTCCGAGGGGCGAGCTTGTCTTCCCCGACTTCGATCCGAGCTTGTTCTTCCCCTCCTCCTTCGCGCTGGCGCCCGAGCATCCCGCACGGCTAGCATCCAGCAGCTGCCGATCTCTGAGGTGAGGCTTGCGCTTGCCATTTTTTGCGAGTGGGCGACAGGCGTTCAAGAGAGAAAATTATGGGGAGGGCAAGCCTGTGTCTGGCCGATTGGGGGTGGGGGAATTTCATTTGAGAATTTCATTTGGCCGACTAGCTAGCAGTAGATCAGTAGTAGTAGTAGCAGAGAATTTCATTTGAGAATTTCATCTGAGAATTTCATTAGGCATTAGCTGACTAGCAGTAGATCAGTAGTAGTAGCAGAGCAGCTAGAGCTGCTTCATTAGTAATATGGTATGAATTCATTTCTTTATTTCATTGCAACATTTTTGAACATTGTTAGTTAGTGATATTAGTGGTGATCTAAAAATCAATTTTGTTTATGTCATCGCAGTAATGTCGGATGCAGTGAAATTTAGGGTATATTATGGCGATGGTGAAATAAAAATTGGGCAAAATGGTGTTGATTTGAGCGGTTTTAAATCACAATGGCGAACACTTATGCCCGATAGAGTTAGCATCCGTGATATAAAGCTTTGGTTGACCAAATATTTTTCCCTGGATCCAAGTGTTTACTCTGTTACCATTCAAGCCATATTCACGCGTAGTAAGGGTGACCCGGCTCTGTGGGAGTTAAAGAAAATAGATCGGACGTACTTGTGGCATAAATGGTTAAGGTGGTGCAAGGGATCTAGCCTTGAATGTGTAATCTTTGGTGCGGCGTGCCCTAGAGAAGAGGTGAATATTAGCGGCGTGGTAAAGCAAGACGTCGACTCTGTTGAACAAGTTCGTAGTGGTGCCGGTTGAGGTAGCGGCGGAGGATGATAATGGGATGCACAAGCGCGAAGGTCGGGCGGATGAAGGGAAGAAATCGAGCAACTTGTTGATCAATTGGAGTTAGTGGACCATATGGCGATGCAAGATGAAGCTGAAATGTTGGAGTGTGATGATGACATCGGCGAAGATGAGGAAGGGGAGGAGATGATGATGAAATGCATGGTAATCTTTGGGCAACGGATGTACCCATCCCGACGAGTGGAGCAGGAAAAACAAAAGCGATATGGAAGTTTAGTGGGGGCATGACTCGCGTTGGGAGTATGCTAGCAATGCCGTTAATTTGAATCAAGTTTTCGCAAATAATTACGAGTTGAAGTTGGCGGTGAAATTTGTGGGCACTATCGCAGAGAGAGAGTTCGAGTTGTTTTGTCCATCGAGATAGATACACAGTGAAGTCACGCGAACCGAAGGATGTGAATTCAGTACATGCATACAAGCCGAAGTCGCGAGACATTTTGGATTGCATCACGGTAGATGGGCACACATGCGGACTAGAAAATGTTACGGTGAAACACCGCAACTTGAATGCGGTATGTAATCGCTAGCATGATGTTCAATGAGATCATCGAGAAGCGGGACATTGAGTGTTCTTATATTCAGAAAGCAATCTTGAGAACATTTAAGTACCAGATAAGTTACTCGATGGCCTGGCGTGCGAAGCAAAAGGCATTAGAGAAGAGGTTTGGCACATATGAGGCTTCGTATTGTAACCTACCTCGTGTGCTTGATGTCTTGAAGGAAACCAACCCTGGCACGTACACCGCTTTTGAAGAAAGTGAAGCGGATGGTAACGGGGTCTCGATATTTCGTCGTGCTTTCTTTTCACTGGGTCCTCGCATTGCGTCATTAAGGTACTGCCGTCCATTGCTGTGCGTCGATGGTATATTCCTAACTGGAAAATACAAGGGGCAGATTCTAATGGCCATTGCAATCGATGGGAACAACCACATACTTCCATTGGCCTTTGCATTTGTTGAGGGTGAGAACCGGGATAGCTGGCTGTGGTTTTTCAGACATTTGAAGTTCGGGGTAGTTCGTGATCGGCCCAACGTGTGCATAATCCATGACCGTCATAAAGGTATCATTTCGGCAATTAAGACTCTACAGGAGGACCTCGATGAGCCTTTTCCATGGCGTGACATGCAGAACAGGTGGTGCATGAGACATTTGGGAGCAAATTTTTTCAGGCAGTTCAAGAGTAAGAAGCTAATGAACCTATTTAAGAGGTTATGTAAACAGAACCAGGCATGTAAGTTCAACGCGATATTGGCCGAGTTGGATAAGCACACTACCGCACAGATTGAAGAGCTGAAGAAGCAACCAGCATCGCCGAACGATTGCCCACCCAAAAGGCTATCACCCCTTGGAGCACTCGATCCTCCAAATCTGAGGAGACGATCGTCAAGAAACATTAAATGTTTCTCGCACTGGATAGAGGCGGAGCCGTTGGAGAAGTGGGCATTGCTCCATGACACTAGAGCGCCGGTAAGTATACTAAATTAACATAGGCGTGACGATTGAACAATTAGAGTTATTGTGGTAGCGATATGTTTGAACAGTTCGGTGTCATGACAACGAATATAGCCGAGGTTCTGGCTGGGTCATCGAGGCCTTCGTCGCTACCACTTGTGGCCATCTGGAAGGCATGTTGCCGCGGCATCGTTGGCTACTTCGAGAAAAAGGCATGCGGAGGTCATGCGTCATGCCACGACATTGCAAACGTCTTGTCTTGGCGCGGATGATGGCTTACATGGAGGAAGGCACCGATAAAGCTCACCGCATATGGTGCGTAACCGATCCCGAGTACCGCTTCAAAATCACTCTCCGGTGTAAAGGGGATTGAGGGAACCGACGGTTATTACACACGAGGTTAACCTAGGCCAAGGGCCGCTAGATGGTGTGAATGCACCGCAACAAGCCAAGACTTCTTCATATTCCCCGCTCGCATGTGATCGCAGTTGTGGGCAAATTGGGATGAACACGTGCATACGTGTCCCTTTCTACTGAAGGGTCATCTTTGTCAATACATGGTCGGTGAGTTCCGTGGTTTTCGAGCACATGGTGATTTCCTTGCCATTAACAGAGATGTGCGCATATGCCTACGGATGCAAATTTGCGGAGGTGTGCACGAAGCGGTGGCGTCCACAGCCTAAGCGCATTCGCAATGACATAGATGAATCTGAAGTGGGTGGCCTGTTAGGAGGTGTTCTCGGTCACGGTGAGTACGGGCACAAAACAGCATGCCCGTAGTGTTATGTAGTGAATTATGTAATTTGTATTGAATTGTGTAATATGTATCATTTTATCCTATGTTAGGTATTTGCGGGCACATTGGACTATTTTATCAATGTCGGGTTGTATTGAATGTTAACAATGCTTAGCTATGATTGTACCTTTTGTCATCTTTTTGTATTGAATTGCGTAATATGTTTGTCGTTTGTTTATTTATGTGAACTCTTGATCTTTTGATTTACATTACTAATCGTCTTGTTTTCTGTTTACTTGCGAGGATGGAGCACCCAGTCACTCCTTGACTCTTCGTTGGACCGACGGCACCGTGCGTTAAATCCACACCACCACAGGCCTTGAGAGGTGCCTCTGCTGCGGGGCTGTGTGCTGGCGAGGCATGGCGGCTCCACCCACCTTCTCGCCCGGTGAGTTGCACTACATTTACATGTTTCATTGCTCGCACAATTGCATTTCGTCTAACAATTGAATTTACATGTCGATAGGTTGTACGTCTTTGGGTTGCTTCCTCGCTCGCATGATCAAGGCCTCACGAGGGCGTGGAGGCCGAGATCTGCGGAGGGCGGCGACGGTCGAGGCGGTCCGGCGTTTTCCGTTCGGCCGAGCCCTCTGTCTTGTCTGGTGGACCATTGGCGCCGGAGACGCACACTTTCCACTGCCGTTCGGGAGGTGGCGGTCACCTGCGGGACGTCGCCATGCTTACAGGTTGCCGATCGTTTGGGCACCGATCGGACCCTCGTTGGCTCTGCGAGTGGCGGTGACTGCAGAGAGGTTCGCCGGAGTGGCTCACATCGACCCGACGATACCGTCGCTAGGAAGAAGCACGGCCGTTGAGGAGGTGGTTGGCCCGGTTCGAGTGAGTGCTTGCGTGTATATGTTATTCTAATTTTTGTAACATTATTAACATATTACTATATGTTAATTGTCATAGGTGCAACACATGGCGGCGGACCCCACGCCGTGCCGGTGGCCCGACACTTGAGGCCTACACTTTGGTTGTTTGGGATGGTCATGTTCACGACCACACACGGAGACAGCGTCGGCGCCGGTGATAACCTACGCCCACGGCTATCGCGACGCCTTCTTGACCAGACTAGGTCCCGGCGGTGTCACAGGGTTGGCGATTCTTCTTGCACGCATCGCGCCCTTTGCGACGCGTGCGTGAAGCTGAGCAAGACCGCCAACCTGATTGGGATGCCTCTACTTCTCCAGCTTTGGTCGTTCGAGCGCTTCCCAGTGGGTCGACCCTTAGTCTTCCCGCGACAGTACACCGCCGAGATGTGTACGGGGGCGATGACATCGACCGGCCGACCGTGGGCTCACTTTGGACTCGGCGACGGGTAATTATTTTCTTGAATTGCATTTATCAAATTTTATTTGCGATCGCATGTGCTTACACATATTTTTCCTTTTGCGACCACGTGGGGAGTGCGAGTGCGTTCGGCGTACCACTCCTTCCGGAGGCGTTCGACCACCGCACGCGACGGGTGGTGCAGGACCCTATAGCGGCGTCGTGTCGAGGCGAGCCGCCCGGTGAGGCTCTCGGCGCTTTGCTATAGGGACCGTGGTTCTTGGTGACGACGAGGAAGATCGTCCTCGGCGTCTCGTGGAGGACTACGCGCCGCCGAGTCCTCGAGACAGTTGACCTCGACGGTCCCCTCGTCCTTGGGGATCGTGTCCGCCCGGCGATACACGTGAGTTATCCGACCTAAAATATGTGAAATAGTTCGTTGTATGTGTAATAATTTGGATTTCTTTTGTGGTCCACACCCATGGCCCTCCGAAGAGCTGGTCACCTTGCTCTGAGGATGGAGCCGTGGTCGGCCTTGATGGGCGGGCAAAGAAGACGTCGTCGATGAGGCCACACCTTCGACGACTCGTCCCACCAGCCAGATACTGCTGGCGATGCGTGCCGGGACGCGTGCGTCGTCTCCTCTCGGTGGAGGAGGCTCGGCCCAGCGTCACGCTCCTAAGCGTGGTGACTTGTACCCGGGCCGGCGGAGCGGCCATGCACGCCATGGTAAGTATTAATTTTGTAAATTACATTGTGTATTCTGACGCTATGTCCATATGCATATCACTTTGTCGTATGTGGCGGTGGACCACGCTAAAGGGAGCTCCATACGCCGCAGCGGCGTCTTGTCGAGTGGACCACCCTCTCGCCGGAGGAGATGGCGAGAGGCACGAGAGCGCATGGTGGCGGCTTTGGCGAGATCGTGGAGCTGGGTTCTTGTCGACGCGTCGGCGCTACCGACCGTGCCACCTCTTGAGGCCGCGCGCGTGCCTACACACCCCACAGACCCGGCTCCTCGTTACAATGCGAGGCAGAGTCTGACTTCCACACTCCTTTGCCTCCGGCCCAGACGTGGGCCGGAGGGTCCGTGGCGAGCACCACGCGGTTCCACCATGATCCCCACGTCGGTAAGTCGAGCTACTTCGTTTCGTATTAGTATCACGAATCGCAATTAAAATCTATTATCCGAACGTGCGAGCTACGTTGAGGGTGGAGGACGATTCTCTCGATCCACGCACTCCTCGGGCCACGTCGGCGAGACTTCTTCACGGACGAAGATTCTCTCGGTGCACACCCGTCTTGCCCTCTGCCGTCAGCACGCACCCCCTGCAAACCGCGATTAGCGCGGCCGGACTTGGTACCCTCTGGTACCGTTGCCTCCCGAAAACGTCGGCCGGTGCGGCGTTCTGACCCTTCCGACCTCTGACGGCGGGGCCATCGCAGGAGAAGCGGCGAGGCCATCGCGAGAGCTTCACCCTCGCCCTCTTGGCGATGCACCGGCCTCGGCCGTAGGCGAAGAGGGTCGTCGTAGGGGGTGCGCCGACTTCGGTGATAAATTTGTTGTCCTATTTTTGTTCTTACTTTGTACTATTCTACATTGTTTAGAGTGTTGTTCTCGCTTTGTTACTTTGTTCGTCTTGTTTTACAATGTTAATAGTCTTTGTTCACGCCTTTTTACCTTTCCGATATCAATGCGACATGACAACGCTTGACGTTGCGCTTTCTCGGACCGATTGACAACACGCTGCGGCCCACTTTTTACGATCGATTCGACAACACGCAGCACACAACAAATTTCTCGGGCGAGGCCACGACGCGCGCTATCGGCTTTCTCGAGACATGAAATCTATTCACATATACATCAAACAAAATCTTATGCAATGTTAATTAACAAATGAATACTATTCACATATGCATCAAACAACAAATTGATGTTTAGATTAATTCTATTAATCTAAACAATTTTTACATCTTGAATTCGATATTATAACTATTAAAATGCAAACACTTAATGAACTAAAATGCAAAAACGTAAGATCATGCAAGAACGTAAGATCATACAAGCTCGAGGGCGTGCCGTCGGACGTGGATCGCCGGGTGGCCTAGGGGCGTGCTTTCGGCGGAGGGGCGTCCTCGTTAAATCTTCTGGGGGGCGAGCCATGTCCCGTGTAAAGGGGAGACGTGCCCGTGAGAGGTGGATCGGGCGGGGGCACAGGAGCGTTCTCGTCTAGAGAAGTCCTCGTTCGTCTTTGTGGGAGGCGGGCCACGTCCCGTGTAAAAGGGAGCGTGCCGTCATAGGTGGATCGGGCGGGGGCACTGGGGCGTCCTCGTCTGGAGGGGCGTGGCTATAAGAGGACTCTCCGAGGGAGAGCTGAAAGCACCTCAGTTTCTCGTTGAACATTCTTCCCCGGAACCCCGCAATCCTTCCACAAATCGAAGAGCTTTCATACCATCTCCGCTACCACATATCCTCGTCTTCATCCGTTCCTTGCCTCAAAAGACTATGTCTCAAACGGCGACCTCGGCCGTCGGAGGCTCGTGCACTTGCCAATGCAAAGGCGGTCGATTGCCCTAAGCGCCACGTGCAAGCTAATGTGTTGTACTCAACACCGAGGAAAATAATGGGCGAGTGTTCTACAAGTGCCCTTTTTTCTCTGTAAGTGAAAAGCTAGTTTGATTCCTTCTGTGCACACTATTTCTTCTATTCGAGTTGTGTAGTTGTTACGAGATATCTCATTCCTTCGCGCATACAAGCTTGTTAGCCTCATCACGTGGACTGCGGGGTGCCAATATTTCGATGGGCGGACACCATGGACACCTCGGTGGCGTCCTACAACCATTGTACCACAAAGGATGCACCGGCCTTCTATGGAGGAGAGGATGGACCCTATGTTGGCGAGGTGAACATCTTGATGTTCAAGGTGGAGCATATTTTAGATCATATGAAATGGTTAGAGAAGCTTGTGTATGTGGCTATCGTTCTTGTATTGTGCTCTATTCTTGCGAAGTAGTTCATTTCGTGTAGAGGGGGCAGAGTTGGTAACGGATGTCTTTCAAGTGGTTTCGAGATATCATATCTTCATGTATCCGTATTTTACATGTTAAGCGTGCTTTAATTAGAATATTTTAGTGTGATATGGTTGTCCAAAGCGGGTTCCAAAGGTAGTCACACCAACATCTGTATTTATACGAGTAATTCTAAAGGCCGTTGAATAGGCTTAGTTAGTTCAGTTTTCTGCACAACTAGTTCACGAAGGGTGTTTGCGGAAGAAAGATTTATGTGCAGATCAAGCCCTAAAAGAATATCTGAATCCTACTAAAGCAAGAGCCCTAGCGTTCACAAACTATGCGATTTGAAATACTTAAGCCTTTTGGTGGCTTCTAAAACTACTCGACTAAACGACAAGACTACGCACCACGCCGCTCGGTGAGACGACAACACGCTGCACCCGCTTTTCAAACTGAAAGCGACAACACGCGCATCCTCGCTTTTGATCAAACGACAACCGCGCGGTTTCGTCGCGGGGCGGCTTCGAGAGAGGTGACACATCGTCAGACCTTTGGTGAGGATGACAGTCGTCTGACCTTTGACAGAGGGTGACAGTCGTGCGACCTTTGACAGAGGGTGACAGTCGTGCGGCTTTGATGATGGGTGACAAGTCGTGCGGCTTTCCACAGAGGATGCCACGCCATCAAAATGGACAAGTCTTTGTAATTGTGTGGAGTAACCCCTCACCACCACTATAAAAGCAGGGCGAGGGTAGACTTCCAACACAGCCTAACCAAAGAATAAGCGTCGGTGAATCTACACAAATTAGGGCACAATGTTGTTCTACCATCGCCTCTTGACAGCGAAGTCATCCCGCCGAATATCCGGATGCGATGGCGTCGACGCCGAAGTTCTGCGGAGTTGCCCGACCCAAATGCGATGCAACCTACCAAATAAGATGATGCAATCTACCCATGGAGAGCGGCCGCCACACTCACTCTTGTTGTGGCCGCACCTACAAGGTAAACCCATTGGTGTCCACACAATGAGGTAACACTACCATTTCATGCATCGTTCTTTATTTTCTCAGCACAAGGACTGGTGTTGCTTCTTCCAATGGATCGACGGGCCGGAACGACATGACTACGAATTTCTCTACAACTGCCACGACGCCTACCCCGCTTCGCCCGAGAACTTCACCCGGTGAGAGAGGCCGCCAGGATATGTCCCTTTTCTAGATCGACCAGAGCTTAGGGCCGGCGGGCAAGGGGCCAACCAATCGGTGAGTTTCATGCGACATACTCATGTTAAACTCACAAAGTAGTAGTTCTAAACCAGTTCATCGCACACAGGAGTTCAAAAGGAAACTTGCGAATTTGCTCAAGTCAAAGGAGAAACCTCCTCCAGGGCCACCCGAAAGCCCCGACGTTTGCGAACATGGCCTGCAGGCAGTGGTTGATACCTGCCACGATGATCTAGCGGACCGGAGATTCTCTGGTGCCCCTTGGCGAGGATGAATGGTGCTTTGGTACTTCAACCGGGTGGACACAGAGCGTACCACCCACATCTCATGCTTCTGCATGGGATAAGCTGGGGAGCAACCATCTCCGTGGTGCCACTACCGCCCAGAAAAGCCAGACCCCGAGTACGTCTACCGTGTTATTCAACGACCAAAGCGGGCATACTGCATTGACTGCGGGGCACGCTTCTAGTTGTCCAAAGATAAGCCCAACACACACCTCCTGCACCATATAGTGGAGTGCGAGCCGAAACAGAGCAGGCGTCTTCGCATGCCTCCGCCAACAGCCAACACACCAGAGGTGCAAGAGGGTTCCTCCTCTCGAAGAAGAAGGGACAAGGGGAAGCAGCCGGCCGAGGTCCGCAGCACGCAACAAATCCTTGACGCGTTGCGCAGACCAACCGGGAACCCGGATGGTATTAACATAGGGGCGCCGAATCGGGATGACATGCCCATATGGGAGGCGAAATCCACATAAAAAGACCAAAAAATTATGTCTTATACACCCGAGACGTACGGCATAGGCCACCCATTCGGCGACAGCTGGGAGAACTGCGGATCCCCATGGAGTTCTTTCATAGTAGGGACTGAGCGGTGTCCGAGGACAAATCGCAAAATTAACACGGGACGGGTAATATCACGAAAATGTGGGACATCATTCGCTATACCCAGATAGGTTTGAACGATCATTTGTTCTACCATGACGAACATTGATTTACGTTAGTTAGTTAAATCAAGCAATTTAAATCCTTTGTTGTAATGCCCTTGTAATATAATCTAATCTATTGCTTATTTTATCATCTGAACTTTCGGTGTATGTGCCCTTAATATGTTCAACAAATAATTTAAGTCCTCATAACATGAGTTGTTGTTGACTATAAAATTTTGAAAATTTTTGTCCATGGTTATGATGTTCATAACAATAACAATGAAATTTTGAAATATTCATAACAATCAAATTTTATTGTTTGAATTTAAAAATATTGTTCAGATTTTCAAATCATTTAAAATTTTTATGGTAATATCACTGATTTATCAGGAACCTTCATAAAAAATTTCAAAATTTTTCGACGTCGTGGTTGTCCACTTTTATTTTTATACGTGCTCGCTGATTCTACCCGCGAGTGCCTTTTCCGATTTTCGCAACAAAATGCCGGGGCAACGTTTAGCTATCTCGCCCATACGTAAGTGGTAGCCCGCATTGCGTAGGCCGGCCTTGATTTTTTCTATATTTTTGGACCGTGTACGGCCTGTCCCGCGGGACTACGAAAACCCCTAAGTGCCCACGATTTCCGTGGTTTCGTAGCCGTGAGTGCCTTTTTCGATTTTCGCAACAAAATACCGGGCCAACGTCTGCCTATCTCGCCCATACGTAAGTGGTAGCCCGCATTGCGTAGGCCGCCCTTGATTTTTTCCGTATTTTTTGGACCGTGTGCGGCTTTGTCGCGAGACTCACGAAAACCCTAAGTGCCCACGATTTCCGTGGTTTCGTAGCCGTGAGTGCCTTTTCCGATTTTCGCAACAAAATGCCGGCGCAACTTCTGGCTATCTCGCCCATACGTAAGTGGTAGCCCGCATTGCGTAGGTCACCCTTCATTTATTCTGTATTTTTTGGACCGTGTCCGGCCTGTCCCGCGGGGCTACGAAAATACGCAAGTGAGATGCGTATCACTAACGAACTAAAATAATTCTTCCGGTTTATTACATAGCTGACCTGGCTATTAAGGGCTCAGCACGCGGGATTAGGCTATTGTCGCCAAATGGTTTGGCGACTACACGATTATCGCCAAACCGTTTGGCGACTACCCTATTATCGCCAAACGGTTTGGCGACCGGATATTATTTCTGCAATTTTTTTAATGCGAGTATTAATGTCGCAATTTCAAAATAAAATAATATTATTTAAAAAAAATCGAGATACCCAAAGCCCCATATATAAGAAGAAAAGAAGTGAACAATTTTTTGGATTGCAAGAAATATTGTAAAATGTACCTTGTTAACAATGGTCCATCGAATTTCAGGAACCAAGCATCGTCGTCAGCTTCTGTGCAATCAGGACTGAAACAGACATCTGTCAGGAAAAAGAACTATTTATCTATGAATGCAAGAAATATGAACACTATTCATCTAGAGCACTCTAAAAAGAACAAGAACGTCTCTCAGTTTCACGATGACGAGCACGCTCGACAATTTCAGCTTTCAACTCCAGCATTTGATCTTTCAACTAAAACATTTCGAAACTTTAAAAAATTTCAACGAAAAAACTCCCCATAACCCAATTCGAAAAAGTCGGTGTTAGGTTTCTTTTTCCCGATTGAGAGACAGTTGGTGTTGACGTGCTGTGTTCCTTCCATGGTCTCCAATTGTAAGCAAAACTACGATGAAAAATATCGACGATTTGGAAACCGGTCCTCCGTCGAGTTTACTTGTTGAATGAGGGATCAACCTAGCGCCCCTTTTTCGCAGAGGGGGTAGCGTCTGAGGGCCTGCCGAGCTACGTATTACGAGGACACAACGAACAAGGGATCATTTTTTGTCTGGTTCAAGCCTCTCGCGGGGGAGATAATAACCCTACGTCCAGTGATTGCACTAGTTTCCGAAGGAGGATTGCAGGGTGCCTGCTCGGGGGCCTGGATGATTCTAAGGACAAGCCTCTGGGCCACCAGCAAGCAACGACTACATGTGAAGGGAAAAATAAGGGGTGAGTTAATCTAGTTGAGAACAGAAAAAGAGGGGGAGAATTCTACGTGCGAGGGGGTATTTATAGACGATTACAGTGTTTCAGCATTTATTACGGAGTGGCGCGCCACTGTTCCTGGACGTGGGTGAATTGTTCTCTCGCTTTTCGCCATACCGCTACGTGGGCGTAGGGGGCGCAGATCGTGACCGTACTGTCCTTCGAGCCGCCGAGTGATTAATGCCACGTCATCTTTGTGGAGCGTGCCTGGCTTTTTGGTGAGGCCCGAGGCCCTTTCTTCGGACTCGGTCATTGGTCGCTTACCCCCGAGCAAGCCTGCTCGGGGGGCGAGCTTAACTGAGGTCGAGGCAGGCCCGAGGACCTTCCTTGAGGGTACCGCCCAAGGGTGAGTATGGTTGACCTTGGTCGGTCGGTCGCCGAGGTATGGTGGACGGTGGTCGTGTAGGAGATACCCAATCCCCGACAGAAAATATGTTGGGTGTCTTTCTTTGGGCATGCTAATCCTACACCGAGGGTATATTGTATTGGTGCAACTTGAAAATTTTATTGAGAAATTCTACATAGTATTATGCTAGTAGTATATGATGAGTAATACGTTTCAAATCTAATAATTAATTTATTGAAATTATTTCTACCACTCTACTGCTAAAGAAGGTATAAATATATACTAGCTAATATGATCCACTGGATCGAAAAGAATGAACCATCTAAATTGAATTTAGATTACCGTAAAAGAGCTCTGTACATATACACGCTTGTATTTGTGTTTGATTACTTCATGTCAGAATTCACAAGAGCAGAGTAGAGCATGCGCAAGATAAACAACAAAATAAGAGAAACACAGAGGGGAAACCCGCGAGTGAGGACAAGCAAGTGCACATCAAGCTCAAGCGCTTCCTGCAGGCTAGCAACGAGGCTTACCAAGGCGCCTACGGCTCGTGCGTGGTCGGAGTCAGACTCCTCGCCGAACGGCTGGCGTGGCGTCGGGTGCAATGCCGCCGGGCGGGTCGAATCCCTCGACCTGTCTGGTTCGGGTATCTTAGGCCCGGCCTTCGGCAACTTCTCGCACCTCGACGCGCTCATGCGGCTCGACGTTTCGGACAACTCCATCGCGGGGTGCTTCCGGTCGACGACCTCAGCCGATGCCACGGCCTCGTGTACCTCAACCTGTTCCAGTGTCCCACAACCTCATCGGTGGGCACTTCTGCCTCTCCGGCCTGACACGGCTGCGGACGCTCGATGCGTCTCGGAACCGGCTGCAAGGTGCCAGCTTCCCGGCGATCTGCACTGTGCTCAACATCTCCACCAACAACCTCACAGGCAGCATCACTGATTAGTTATTCGGCGGCTGCTCGGAGCTTTAGTATGTGGACATCTCAGCTCAAATAGCATCACGGGCAGGATGTGGCGGGCCGTGGCGAGGCTCAGGCAGTTAAACGCCGCCGCGAACGACCATGTCGGGATGATCCCGCTGATCGAGCGTCTTCCCAAGCGGACAAAAGCTGGAATCCTTCGACCCCTCTGTGAATCAATTGCATGGAGTCTTCCCGGATTCGATTGCCAACTGCAGAAATATAGGGATTCGATTGCCTACTGCAGAAATTTTCTAGAAATTTTGCTCAAATTTTCAGGTTTTCGTGAAATTCAAATTTACCGGTGGGGTCCGGTAAAAATGGCAGTAAAGAAAACCTTGGGCTAAACATTATGTCTTGTATGTTGCTGGACAGTGTGGTCACCCTTTAATTATATTTTACTGGAAAACTAAATTGAAAAACTATTATTTTGACTCGGACAAGATATTTATAGTGGTAGGCTGATGGAGACTCTCGCTTGAGACTATGAACTTATGTGTTGATGATGTAAGCCTCTCATATAGCTATAACAGTCTTTATAGGAAGGCCCCACGTAATAAGTTGTTTAGGTCTAATGATGCACCCTTGGTAGATCAAAGCAGCGCAAGCGGCCCGTGTCAAGACAGAGCATGGGCCCGAGGGGGTTCCTGTCACACTACGTGTACAGGGTCAAAACCTCCGACACAACAGTAAATTTCTTAGCCGCACGTCAAAGGAAGTGTTTTGTGACCGATATTAAATGATGATCATATCTTGTAAGCAAAGCAGTACAATTTCTATAGGGTGTAAAATCTATTCGAATAGTCGTGTCCTCGATTACAGGCAAAATTTTGTGATGTCGCTAAGGCTATCTTATGTTTTCAAAACTTGGTTGGGTGGGAAGGGAAGGTATCTTGTTTGTGTAGCTTGGTCATGAGGACGTCGTTGCTTATGGCTATGGAGGGCCATTTGAGATGATTATGTTTATGTTATATATATATATATATATAGGAACATATCTAGTGCTAAAGGTGATTTCAGTCTAACATGCTAAAATCTAATCTAGACCTTTGGATCAAGTTTTGAAGGTTATATATATATATATATATATATATATATATATATATATATATATATATATATATATATATATATATATATATATATATATATATACACAACCATAGAGTCTGCTCGTTTCATGTACTGTTCCTTTGTAACGTGCCAATCGAACTAATAAATGTATTGTTCCCTTGTATGTACATGATTTTTTTTTGTTTTAGCCATAATTTTTTATTGGTAGCTCTGATTCACGAACGGATTTCATCATTGGCTTACTGACGAGCAACATATTGATATAAGTCTCACCGTACAAAGCAAATTTTGCTATCTGTATACATATATTTTACTACCATATCAGAGATTTAGTAGCCTGTGCGGTAGTAAAATCTTACGATACATTCAGTAAATTGGCAATAAAAGCACTAAATAGCATTTATTAGTCATTCATGTATAAACACACATAGTCAACTGGACAGTCGGTTGCACTAATTAAAACCACGTGTGTGCTCTGTCGAGGAGCAAAATTGGCTAGCGTGTAGAACATGCTATTCTACACGCAGATGTAGAATAGCATATATATATCAACTTCTTTTATAATATCTGATTGCAATCTATTATAAATAAAAAATCGCTTTGTGCAAATGGAAAACTTGGTAGGATAGCCTTCTACTTTGACGTAGCTTTGTATACTATATAACCTTTGCTTAAAAGTCTTACAGGGTACGATTTTTGTACTCACCGTTGCTTGTTGAATATTATCAGAGCAAGAGGAAGGAGACTCCTTGAACGGTTATTTTCTTCTCAACGGGTTTTGGCAAAGATAACATTAGTTGCTAAGGTTTAATCTTAGTCAATTGCCTGTGGTGGGTTAAGGCATACTTGCTGGAATTTTTGTCTCATTTGTCGTTCATTCCGCTGCTATTTACTTGTTATGCAAATTACTTGGTCGATCAGCCTTTTTGTTAAAAACTTAGCTGTATGAGGCTATGTTCGTATGTTTATTACTATTATGTTACTATGATTATTTGTATGTATATGGAAATGGTGCAACAATGTTGATTGTGTATACTAGCTAGTGATAATGAGACTAATACGGTATACACATAGGGATCGAAATAGTATATTCCAGGTCCCGACATTCTGTTAGTGATTTTTAAAAAAAAAACTTTCTTCTGGTAATTCACTGTCCTCTGTAAACACCGTGCTTTGCTTCCCAACTTTGTGACAAGCCATTCCGGGGAGGAATGTTCTGCTCGTTCCTAACTACATGAAAATGCTATGTTGTTTATACCGACATCCATATTTGCAATCAAACAACATTTGGTATCTTGCTTGTAATTCGTTCTCGTATATAAAAACTCCTTCGAAACACCCAACTTTCCCTTTCAACTCTATGTCATGTCACCTGGTGATCGAAGAGGAGGAATGCTCTGCTCGTTCCTGAAGAAGTCATCAGGATCCACCTTAGCCTTCACCGCCGTGAGCCTCTCAAAGTTGGCCTTAAAGTATTTCTCCCCCCAAACTCTCGCCTTCTTATAGCTCGTCACGCCGTCGTCGTCGTCGTCGTTCACGCCGAGGTCCAGGTCTCTGAAGTTCACGTACGCGCCCCTCGGGTTCTTGGACACGTACTGCTTCATCTCTCTGTACAGCCCCCTAATCCAGCCCATATGCTTCTCCGCCACCTCTGTCCCGTTATCCGACCAGGACCCGGAGTACTGGAGACTGTAGAGCTCCTGCCGGTGCGGGAACGGCGTCTCCGACGGCGCGACGCTGCCCATCCTGCCGCCGTAGGGGTCGAGGATGAGCTGCCCGGCCCCGTCCTTCAAGAACCAGCTCCAAGTGCTCTCCCACACGTGCCGTGGGATGGGTTCTTGCACGTAGTCCAACTTGGTTTTGAAGTACCTGTTCGACTTGTTCCCCCTGTCCAGGAGCAGCTCCATCGGGTTCACGTTGCAGTTGAACGCGAAGTAGAGGACGGATTTGATCCATGTCATCTCGATGCAGTCCTGCTGCTTCACGCCAAGCTCCGGAAACCTCTCGTCCATCGTTGCGACGAGGCCGCTGCATGTGCCGAGGTACAGGGACCGGAACTGCGCGTCCTGGTTCTGCACGATGACGCGGATGAAGACGTCGCGGGGCAGGGCAGGTGCTACATGTTGCCACTTGGTGAGGAGATCGGTGGCGGACTGGTTTCTTGGCCGGTGGATGGTGAACACCGTGACGGTCGCCGGCACGCGCACGAGCCGGAGCTTCCAGGACACGACGACGCCGAAGCTCCCGCCTCCGCCTCCTCGGATGGCCCAGAAGAGGTCCTCCCCCATGGCGGCCCTGTCTAGGAGCCTCCCCTTGGCGTCCACCATGACGGCGTCGAGGACGTGGTCGGTAGCGAGGCCGTGCTTCCGCAGCATCAGGCCGTAGCCGCCGCCGCTGAGGTGCCCGCCGATGCCAACCGTAATGCCCACGCCGGCGGGGAACCCAAGGCGTGCGCTCTTGTTGGCGATGGCGTAGTACAGCTCGCCGACAGTCGCGCCGGAGTCGACCCATGCCGTCTTGCTCCGGACGTCGACGCGCACTGCGCGCAGCGCCGCCAGGTCGACGACGGCAAATGGGCAAGCCGCATCGAGGGAACGGTAGGAGAGGCCCTCGAAATCATGGCCACCGCTGCGCGCGCGCACGGGGACGCGGTGTCGGGCGCCGCAGCGCACGGCGGCCTGGACGTGGGAGGCCTCGGTGGCCTTGACGATGACGAGGGGCGTCGTCGGGATGGCCGGCGAGACGAACCGGAGGTTCCTGATGGAGGACTTGAGGACAGATGGGTAGGACATGGACGCGTGCGTGTAGAGGATCCCCGGAGGCAGGTGGACGGCGAGGCAATTTAGAAAGTTGGTGGTGTTGGTCGCCGCAGTGGCCACGCCCGAGTAGACGACGATGCAAACGGCGAGCAGTGCATATACGAAGCTCCGTGACGTGGCCATCTTGTTGTAGCTTGGTTCGAGGCTGAGGGGGCAGGACGTTGTTGCAACTTATAAACACAGGATGGAAATGGAATTAGGGCGGTAAACTCACCAAGTCAGAATCAGTAGGAGTGTGTACCATGTGCCTTTTGTTGTGTTTTTCTGCTGACAGACAGACTGTGTGTGTGTGTGTGTGTATATATATATATATATATATATATATATGGTTTTGATAAATATCATCCGGATGTTTTCTTACTAAAAATCAACCAAATCGTGAACCGTTGGATTTTGCTGTGATTAGTGCAGTTAAGTGGGATTGATTGTGATTTGCTGTGATTAGTGCACTTAAGTAGACCTGATTAGTGCAGAACTTAAGCCTTTTGATCCAACGGTTGGGCTAATCAATCCAATGGTCCAAAATTTGGATGTTTTATTACATAAAAACATCCGGGAGATGACTATATATATATATATATATATATATATATATAACGTCTGAATGAATTTGCAAAACTAGCTTAGCGACAAGCAATACTTATCACATACCATATTCCTGTACCGCGGCGCCCAACCGACGCAGCTGGTGCATAGCAGCCATAGCCTAATAGCTCGACAGGTGACCTGCCAAGCTTCCTTGCCTCGATAGGCTAGAATTAAGTGATTTAATTAAGAAAAGTAATTAATTAATCAAATTTGATTAGCGGTTCCTAACGAGGAATGAGAGCTAGGTAGGAACTTCAAAAAGGTGAAGATTTGCACAAAAAAGTACAGCTAGAGAATAAGGACCTGTTTAGGGTGGTTTAAACCTAGCTTCAGTTTTTGAAAAGCCGATAAACCCATCCAAACAATTTAGTTTTTAAGTAGCTTTAGGCATAAGCGAGAAGCCAAATAAAACTAGCAAAAGCTGAAAACTAGACAAGATCTGTTTTTGTAATTTATTACTGAGGAAAATTAGCTTTTTGTCAAACGACCTTTTATAAAAAACTATATCAGTTTTTCAGCCTAGAAAACAAAAAAAAACAACTTTTTAAAAAAACTATAGTTCACCAAACAGGTCCTTAAAAAAAAGCTGAGGCTTCATTTCCTGTTGTATCTCCTACGTCTTATTTTGGTTGGTTTTGCTCAAAGATAAAATCTTTAGGGATTTGCTGCACATAACTTTAGCCAAAATTTGAAGGGATTTTCGTCAAATTTTTAATCTTTGGATGTACTTCAAGATTTGTTCACTGGCGAAATATTTAATCTTGCTAGGATTTGCTGAAAATCAGTCGCATAATCTTTTCTAGCAGCGGGCGTTGACGGCACATTGACATGCAACATCAGTGCTGGGACAGCGAGACGGTCGTTAGGGAGCGGTTGATCTTACGTGGAAGGGAGGATCAGGTACGGCAAGGCGGTGGCGCACCTGCACCAATACCATGATGGGGCGGCGATGTGGCAGCATGCCGCAAGTAAGGGCATCATTTTGGGCTCTAGGTAGGTGTGGGCGGGGGAAGAAGAGTACAAAGAGATGGGTGGGAGAGGAGTAGATTCATTAGACGTTGATCCGACGATCATAAAATCTGGTCGATTCGTTGAAAAAAAAAAGTTGACTGGTGTAGAAGCTCTCGAAGGCTTCATTGCTTGCATTACTCCCGTATCGCGGCACCCCACTGGCATTACTGCCGCGCAGGTGAAGCTAGAAGCCAGTGGGGCGGCTCAATGCTCGGTAGGAACATGCCGAGCATCCCTACATCAATAGACTAGCCCCAAGTGTTAATTAAGTAGTTTAATTAAGCAAAGTGCTAATTAAGTGAATAAGTAAAGTGATTAATTAATCAATTTGATCGGTTTGTTCCTATTGAGGAAAGGAAGCTCGGCAGAACCTGGGTCTCGCCCTGTAGTGCTGCCAGTGTCTTTCCACGATACGAAAACGCGGCATGTGTTATATCTTCTGCGGTGAGGAGGAGGCCACTTTTTTTACAATTTATTTGGAAGAATGCTAGATTTGCATAAAAAAATTGTGTCGAAGCTAGTAAAGCTAAGGCTTCGAAACTCTTTGTTGTGAGTAAAAATGTTTAATCCATTTAAACTTGTGCAAACTGAACTTGCAGAAGTCAAAGGTGTTACTTCCTACGTCCTTTTTTTTACTGAATTTTGGACTTTTCACGGCCTTTAAATGACTTTAAGTTATTTTGATAAATTTATATATTAATATATCCTAATAAAATTATAATATTATGAAAATATTTTAACGATAAATTTATTTATATAGTTTTCATATAGTCAATCTAAATAATCTTAAACATATTGAACACATTGGCTGTTAAACTTTTAAAAATCTGACTGTATAGATTTAGGAGTTAAAAATCTATGGACTCTTCGTATTAGCATGTATAGCAACAAGCGGCTGCTGCTCCCACCTACACGTACCGGAGGCAAGTAATGATGCATGAGTACACGAGTCAGTGCATGGATCCGTCGCTTGGGAGATCTACAGCATGCATGCATTTGTATCTTGGCCCGAGAGAACTCCCTGAGACCAAGTCTAGCGGAGAACATGAGAGCTAGTGTATTTTGTTTAACCAGAAGCTGCACCATTTGTTATGTGAAAGACAACTGACAAGACGTCGATGTTGTTTGGCTCTATTTTATCGGCTTACAGGTTAGCTCTCGGCGGACACGTTCCCGTCGGATTGCAATAAGTAATTCTCTGTGGGTCTTGTCAAAAAATGAACAATACTCTGTGCTATTTTTTTAACCGCACCATGTAGTTAGCAAGTTACTATAGTAACACACTATAAAAATCAGATGGTCTATGCCTACGGAGACCGTTTAAGCTGCAGTCTCCGTAGTGTCTACTGTAGGAGAACCGCGTCCGCCTTGACAAGCATGGACACATGCTAGCCTCAAGATGTACAGCTTCATAAATGCCCAATGTTTGACCAGTTCGCCTCATTGTATAGCCCGTTGTGGACCAAGTTGGCTAAAGCGCCAAGCCACCAAGTACAAGTCAAGCTCATTAATATCAGATTAGCAACTTCTGGAAGACCTTGTATGCGCATTTATGTGCTTGAAAGATTGTTTGGATATGGATGAGTTCCTTCCGTATGTTCTCAATATTTCGCTTTTACTGATTCAGAAAAAGATCTTCAGTGGACTTCAAAGATACAAGGAGTAAGATTGGTTTCTTGACAACTTCAATGCTCATGTAAAATGCTCACTCTGATTGGCCTATCACCCTGCTGATATCGTTTTGCTTTTTACAAAACTTTTTTTATTTTTATTTTTTGACAGTGACTGTTTGTAATCTCAAGGTCTGTCTGGTTTGAAGCTAATTTTGTACGCCTAAGCTTAGGTGTGCTACAAATTGTTGAGCAGATGTTTGGTATACTTTCTTAGCCACATATCTCACTCGTCGTAGGTTTATTTTCTTATCACACTTTGCCATATTTATGATGCTGAATTTTGTTGCCTAAGTTAGTTGTGGCAAAAATTGACTTTAAACCAAATAGCCCACAGGGAATTTCATGTTGCAGCATGCATTTTAATCTGGTGTAAGCTAATCGGTGCTCAACACTGCTACGCACGTAACCTTAGCTACTAATGAGATGCACATAAATGAGAAAATGAAATCCTAAGTAATATAGACGAGTTCAACGTGCGTAACCTCAGCTACTAATGAGATGTACATAAATGAGAAAATGAAATCCTAACTAACCATAGACGAGTTCAACCTTTATTTTTCCCTTTCTGAAAATAGATGCCCGGTTACTAGGGGTGGCAATAGGGACCCGTTCCCCGATCCCGGCGGGGAATTCCTCTATTAGAGGATGGGTATGGGAAGAAATCGTTCATGAGGATAAAAAGCGAAAATTATTCCCCGTTGGGGATGGCGAGGAGCGGGGGCGGGATTTTTTCCCGCGAGGGACCGATTAGGGATCAAATTTAGGCCCGTTTGATGCGATTCAGATTCTAGTAGAAGCGGAAGCGGTTCCGGATTCTTGGTAGAAACGTTTGAGTAGAATCGAATCCGGAGGAACGGGTTGCTAGCCGATTCGACCACGGCGTGTAAAAATCAGAAACGATTCGCTTTGAAACGTTCCGAGTCCTATTCCGTTTGGTTGGATTTATTTCAGATTCTAGGAGAAACAGTCCGGTTCCAAGTTGCCAAACGGGGCCTTAGTTTAGTCCAATTTAGTTATTAGATTGCAAACATAATTTTCATAAACAGGACAACATAATCTTCAATGAATGCATGCATTCTTTTTTTCCTTGTCTGTTGATATGATTTTAGAGTTAAAATGGCTATAAGAGCTCTTCTCTTGTGTGAAATTTTCGCGGGGATAGGTCCCCGACGGGGCCCCGATACCCGAACGGGGATGGAGACGAGGGGATTTTCTCCCCCGAGACGGGGAACGAGGACGGGAAAAATTTTGGATCATGGGGATGGAGACAGGGAGACACTCCCCGGCGGGGAATGGCCCCGTTGCCACCCCTACCGGTTACCATTGTTGGGCCGGAGGAGACCAGCCCAAAATCATCGGGTATTTTTTAGAACTAAGAGGCCCATGCGTTGTCCGACTTTTGCCTAATATTTTGGGTGCTTCTTTCTCCACTCAAAAACCGTGAGCAGAGGCTGGGCACAAGACATGTGGTAGTTGGCATCTCCACCACTTGGCTACAGACTCCAGCGTCTGTCTGTTCACTAGCTCCGTCCGGGTAACCACCAGAGAAGCACGATGTCACACACACGACCGATCGAGTGACCAATGCAGCCTGTCGCTTCGATGATTATGATTGATTGGTCAAGATGAGAGGTTTTTTTTTCTTTTCTGCTTGATATCGATAGATCCAAACTTCTTTGTTCAAGTATGTTGACCATACCTTTTCGTTGTCTTAAGGTTTTCGGTTTTCAGTAAAACTAGTACATGCAAACACAATATAGTGTCAGAGTCTAGAAGTTTTGAATCTAAGATTTAGTCTTAAAAAAATGATTTTTAAAAATATATTTGTGACCCACCTCTAGTTTACATCTTATCCCTAGAGAAGCTAGATGCAAGAAAGGAAGTGTTCAAGTATAATGTGCACTTTTCCCATCAACTTTAAATTTTGGATGAACTTGTTAGTGCACACAACTTAATATTATTCGTTAGATAACCTGTTGTTTTGATTATTACCATTGATCACATAAGAGCCGCATTTCACGATCTTTAATCTTAATCACTGTCGTCAATAAACAGCATATATCGGCTAATTAACACCGCTGCATCACAACAAGGAGTCAAGGGCGGAACAAATTCCATCTTTTTTTTTACAAAATTGCTAATGGGAAACA
This sequence comes from Guadua angustifolia, assembly GCA_036346375.1. Lineage (NCBI taxonomy): Eukaryota > Viridiplantae > Streptophyta > Magnoliopsida > Poales > Poaceae > Guadua > Guadua angustifolia. Next base: position 54,904,851 of record CM070511.1, read on the forward strand.
CCCATGCCCATTAACAATTTTCCATCCCATACACATGCGAAGAAAGCAAATTTAACACGACTATACGTAGATCCTTATTAGTTGGAGCAGAAAAGTCACAGCACTCCTATCAAGGCCGTGGGAAACGCCAACCACGTACTAAATCTCCATGCAAATGTATCTCTGGACGCATGCGCAATGCATGAACCGTCTAATTAATTAACCCCCAAAACTTGACTCGTCGATCACTCTCCATGAACACCGCATCGATCGATGGATCGATGATCGATCTCGCTCACTTGAGCAATGGCGGGATGCTCTGCTCGTTCCTGAAGTAGTCCTCAGGATCGATCTTGCCCTTGGTCCTGGCGAGCCTCTCGAAGTTGCCCTTGAAGTACTTCTGGCCCCAGACCTTGCCGCTCTTGTAGCTGGAGACGTTGCCCACCACCTCGTTGGTGCCGAGGTCGAGGTCCCTGTAGTTGACGTACGCCTCCCTGGGGTTCTTGCTCACGTACGGCTCCATGAACGCGTACAAGTCCCTGATCCACCGCAGCGGCTGCGCCGAGCTACCCTCGTTGAACCAGTAGATGACGTACTGGATGTTGTACAGGACGCCCTTCCGGTGTGGGAACGGCGTCGCCGACTCTGCGGTGGCGCTGATGGTGGCGCCGTAGGGGTCCATGATCATCACCCCCGCGCCGGGCTTGGCCAGCCACTCGTAGATCTTCTCCCACACTTTCTTCGAGATGGCCTTCATGACGTAGTCCGACTTGTACTTGCCGAGGGCTTTCATGGTGGTCGTCCGGTTCAGGATGTCCTTCACGGTGGCGTTCTTGCCGAGGTGGATGTAGGAGATGGACTGGACCCAGGACATCTCGTTGCAGTGCGTGCGGTTCACGCCGAGCTCCGGGAAGCGGCTGCGCATCAGCGGCAGGAGGTTGCTGCACGTGCCGAGGTACAGGGATTCGAACATGGCCTCCTTCCCATGGGCCATGATGCGGATCATGAGGTCGTCGGGCAGGGCCGGCGCGAGCTCTTGCCATTTGGTGATGAGGTCTATGGCACCTTCTTTCAGTGTCTTGTGGATCTGGAACACGGTCACTGTGGGCGGCACCGTCACGAGCTTCACCTGCCATGCGACCACGATGCCGAAGCTCTCGCCCCCGCCGCCCCTGATGGCCCAGAAGTGGTCCTTGTCCATGGTTTTCTTGTCGTGCAGCTTGCCGTTGGCGTCGACCAGCTTCGCGTCGATGACGTTGTCGGCGGCGACGCCGTACTTGCGCAGCAGCATGCCGAACCCGCCCCCGCTGAAGTGGCCCCCGACGCCGATGGTCGGGCACACGCCGGCCGGGAAAGCTAGCTTCGGGCTCGCCATCGAGATGGCGTAGTACAGCTCGCCGAGCTGCGCGCCGGACTCGACCCACGCCGTACCGGACTTGGCGTCGACGCGCACCGACCGCATCTTGGATAGGTCGACGACGGCGAACGGCTCCGGGAGTTCGGACCGGTACGACAGGCCTTCGTAGTCGTGCCCGCCGCTCCGCACGCGGATGCGCACGCCGTGCCGGCGGCCGCAGACCACGGCGGCCTGGATGTGAGAGGCGCTGGTGGGGGTGACGATGTAGAGCGGCTTCAGCGTCTTGGGCGACAAGTACCTGAGGTTCCTAATGGAGGACACCAGGACGGAGGTGTAGGAAGGCGAGCTCTTCGCATAGAGGAGCCGGGCGGGGATGTCCTTGGTGAGGCACGAGAGGAAGTCATCCTTGGAAGCCGGCGGCGAGCCGGAAATGGCGACGTGACAAGAAGACGACAGGCCGCAGAAGAGGAGCACCAACGCCAACGCCCTAGATTTCGCCATGGTACGCAGCTTGCAATGTCCTCGGTGTAGGTCGTCATTAAGGGCATGCAGGTGGCGAGCTATACGTAGGAGGGGTCTTCGAATAGGCAATTTGTTCCAGACCCTACTCCTGCGGATCGATTGGTAATTAAGGGAATTGCTATTGGTTAGCTATATCTAGAAAGGTTAACCAGTCTAAGGTCCCGTTTGGTACGGTTCCAGATTCTAGTAGAAACGGAAACGGTTCCGGATTCTTGGTAAAGCGTTTGGTAGAATCGAATCCGGAGGAGCGGGTTGCTAGCCGATTCGACCACAGCGTGTAAAAATCGAAGCGATTAAGCTTTGAAACGTTCCGAGTCCTATTCCGTTTGGTTGGATTTATTTCAGATTCTAGGAGAAACAGTCCAGTTCCAAGTTGCCAAACGGGGCCTAAGTCTACGTTTCTACAGGCCCGTGCGTTGTGGGTTTCTTCGCTGCCTCCTCCCTCGAGGTTGTGCATGGGAGAACTTGTGATAAGTGATTGGTCACATGACCAACCGTCGGAAGAATGATACTCCATTCGTCATAAATTTTTTTATGACATATAAATCAAGGAGATATTAATATTAACTAAGCATTATATTTGATGCGTGTGTGTAGAGAATATAAAGTAAAGTTGGATATTTATTAGGGGTATAGAGGGAACATCATATTAATTTTGTACTGAGATATGAAATACACTATATATTTATACATAAGACCATTCAAAATATACAATTTATAAATTTGGACTGAGATAATACTTTAGTGGAGAAGTGAAATAGCAGAAGCGTTGAAAAGTGAACTTATCCTAGGAGTGCATGAAATTGTTTACGACGGGAAAATTTATTGCGTGCTTTACTTATTTGGTCGCAAATCAATCCAAGAAGATATTGAAAATAACTAGATTATTTCTAATTATTATTATTAAGCACTATATTCAGTGCATATATGTAGAGAATATAAAGTAAAAACGGATATTTATCACGCATATATATAGAAAACAGCATACTAATTTTGTATTAAAATATTAAATACACCTAAATTTATGGACAAGTCCATTTAGAAAAATAAGCGTTATAAATTTGAACGGAAGGAGTTCTTACCTTTGTAATTGTTTTTGTTCAACTTGTAATAGAAGAGTGATCCTTTCCCTTTTGCTTGCTTTTGTTTTACTTGTATTAGAAGTGTAATACCGCAAATCTTCTTTGCCTGGGTTTCCGCCAGATTTGTTTTCCACTTTTTTGATTCAAGGTTCAGCCGTCGCGCGGTTATTAATTCTATTAAAGGTTTTGGGTTTTTTCGTGAATTATTTATCGGATTGGGTGTTTTTTTCTCCGTGCCGTTTAGTTTTGCAGCAAGTTGTCTATCCTGACAATTGCCGTTTCGCGCCAAGAATTTAATTTTTTGTTCGCGCTAATGGTTAAAAGTTGGATTGTGGTTTTTAGGAGAGGTTTTTGGGAATTTTTACCCTTCCTCACCTAATCCCTCTCTCTCTTCTTTATTTGTGTGGCTGACATTAGCTTGGAGGGGAGCCTTGCCGATTTTTTTTCTCTTCCTGCGTTTGCTGGCTGAAGGCCATTCTTGGCATGGAGATTTCCTGGTCAGCTTCCTTCGGCGTCAGCACCTCCACTCGATCGCCATGTCCTGGCCTTCCTCTGCCGAGCCTTCCCTAGCGCTTTCCTCCTGCGCCTCCTCTCCAGGGCAACAAGCGGCGGCCCAGAAGCGGCAACAAGAACTCCGGCGCCCTTGGCCGACCTCCGGCGGCCGGCGACCACTCCCTCGGGCGTTGCAGCTCTTCCCGCCTCCCTTTTTTCCTCCATGGACTTCCTTGAGGTAAAACCCTAGGTGGTGGGGATCCCTTTGGCTTGCATGCAAGGTGTTTGTGTTATTGCTTAGCTAGAATTCCTGATTTTGAGATGTTGGAGGTTGGGGAAATGGAGAGACTAGAGTGATTGAGAATTTTCTGTTCGGACAGATTTTCGTCCTTGGTTAGAGCTGCTAATGGAAAATTCCACAAGCATTTTCTGGGGGTTTGACTATTGCAAAAGTTGTAGATAATCGAATTACCTTTCAATAGAGACCGAAATCACTAAGTTTCGTTTAGCCGTTTGAAAGTTATGACTGTTTTACCGATTTCTGTCCAGAACAAGTTAAATTGTGTTCGTTTGCTGTTCGTCGCAAATCTGGGAATAATAGGTGCTTTTACCGGTCGGTTGGCTATAGAAAAAGTTGTAGATAATCGAATTACCTTTCAATGAAGTCTAAAATCGCTAAGTTTCGTTCAGCCGTTTGAAAGTTATGCCCGTTTTACCAAGTATTGTCCCGGGTTGGCAGATTTCTGTTTTCGGGTTTTAAGTGGGTTGCGAAGCCAACTTAGCTATGAGTCTTGTGATGATTTTGGGCGTGTTTTGAGTGGGCAATATCTATGTGCAGGTGGTGTGAGCCCGGGTGTGGCAACCTCGTCTCGCCACATCGTCTCGAGAAGATTGAAGGCAAGTGCATTGTATCGGTTGTGGCGTAGGTGGCCATTAGGTTTCGCAATCATACAATTATCCATGTGTTATTTTAATATTTTCATGTTTGATTTTGCATGCGATATGATGAATGAGCATGGTTAATTGGTTATGCTATCGTTTAAACCGAGAATTATATGCAAGTGCATCAATTGATTGAACCTTGTGAATTGTAGATTGAATGTCTTGATCGATTTGATATGTGAGCTGCTAATGCTTGTTGTGGTTATATTGACAACCCTAGTATGGGTAGGATATGTGAGTACTCGTGAATGACATTAAAGGATGAAACTTGCATGTGCATCCTTGTGTGTTTGCTATGTGTGCTATATTGAAGATTTATGTGTTCCATGTTAGTGCTCGCTAGTAGGATTAGGGTATTATTGATATCAAAGACATGAGTTTTGGGTCAAGAATAATGGCTCAATTCATAGTCATGATAAAAGATTATGGTTTTTATATGAAGTATTGATGACAAATGAATGTGAGGACGGAGTATGGAATTTGATTGCGAAAATGGTTGATATATGATCAAGATAGATGGAATTAGTAATTACTCGAGAATTGGTGATGTGAATGTGATTGTGAGTGTTGAGAATGTGAATGGAAATTTCTGGATGTGAGAAGTGGCTGATGTTTATGTATTTGGTTATGGCTATGCAAATGTGAGAAATGAATGTAGTTTGCAAATTTGTTATGTCATTTGCATTTGTGCATTCATGATGGAAGAGTCGACCCATTCGATCAGGCCTCTGTGCTCACATGTAGTAGTCTGAAAGTCCTACCTCGTAGTCCGTATCGTGTTGTACGGGAGCGAGCCAGTAAGAGTAGGCACCCTCCACCACGGGGTGGAAGGGGAATGAGAGGGTGCACACCAACGGGTGTGCACTCGGTCATACCGGTATGTGCTAAAAGAGGAAATGAGACATGCATGATGCATTATATGCATGAAAATTGTGAAATGAAATGAGCATATGAACATGCAAGCATATTTGCATCTGTATTGCATTTACGATGATGAATCATGTTTAATGAGTTGATTATAATGTATGGATATGAGATTCTGCCTTTGTATGGCATATGTGCATCTGTATTGCATTTACGATGATGAATCATGTTTAATGAGTTGATTGTGATGTATGGATATGAGATTCTGCCTTTGTATGGCATATGTGCATCTGTATTGCATTTACGATGATGAATCATGTTTAATGAGTTGATTGTGATGTATGGATATGAGATTCTTCTTTTGTATGTGTTGTGCATTCGAGCATGAAAACATAAACGCATTCCATTGCATTGTGTGTTGTAACTGATAAATAGGATTGATGAGGATGGGAAGAACAGGTTGAGGTTTGAGGCATGGACTTATCCAGAAATGTTTATTGAGGCAGGGGTAAGATTTAGTTATGTTTTCGAGTTGGTTGTGGTAAGTGGAGTTAATTATTGCTTCTTTTACTGGTTGATTTCCATTTAGTAATAGCTATATTAAATTCTAGAGTAAAAGTAATTCAGTTGAATTCATTACTTTTTATTATTGTTGCACTTTGCTGAGTCTTGGACTCACGCTTGTTTGCTTCTGTTTTAGGTACCTTGAAGCCGATTAAATGCGGTTGGGAGTAGTATCACGTGCACGATTTCGGTCTTCAACAATTTATTTAACAAATTCAATAATTCTGGATGTAATTATTGAGATTGTAATATGTGGTTCGTCGTGTTGGAGTTTCTTAAATTCTGTTGGGTGTGATTGCTTAACTAAGGACTTGCTAGAATGATATTAACTGCTGCTATTGGTTTGTCTGCTGAGTGGATGTCCTCTGTTCTAGAGAGGTCATGCCAAAATTTTGTAAATTTCGGTGGTTTAGTTTATAAGCCGGTCTTAATAGTTTAGGGGGTTGGTAGCATCCGTGACACGTATGAGCTCCGGGGTGTTACTAAGAAGAGTGGTGTATAAAACACTACTCGGGCTTTATTGTGCATGCATGTACTGTTCGACAAGAAAAGGGGCGGATGGAGTATTGTGTACTACCTAACTTGAGTTTCTTCAGTCAGAACAAAAAGTACTGATGGAATAATTGATAGGGTTAGTGTGGTCATTTCAACCAACTCCATATATAATCCTAGTGCCAAAGGCTAAATCGTCATACAATGATTGTTGTAGCATCAAGGCTAAATAATGAGTATTTTCATACTCTCTGTCATAAGAAAACCAGTAAGAATGAGAGTTGAGAGAAAGAAAATGGGAGAGACCCATGCCTCTCGCCGTCCATGGGGTGCTTTATATAGAGGAGGGGTGGAGGGATGTATTCCCCAAAATACCTCTCAACTATATGACTTAGGAAAGAATATTTTGGTACATTTCTTTTTAATACAACATGAAAAGTGATACATACATTTAGTCCAAAAATAAGATGACAAACTAAGGGTGTGTTTGGTAGGGATTCAGTTTCTTCAGATTCATGAATCTGGTGAAGCTGAAAATTTTAGCTTCACCAGATTCGTGAAGCTGAAGCTGTGAGTACATTAAGAATGTTTAGATAGGTCATCTTGTTTACATTTTAGATCAAAAATATAAATTTAATTCACTTTATTTTAGCCTACAAGATTTAGATTTTAGATAAAGTTAAAATCTGAAACACTACCAAATAGGTTCTAACTGCACTAGTCTTCAGTTTGGGGAAAAAAAGGAAGAACGATAGGGAACGAGAAAGTTCAAACAAGTCAAACAACCTGCGATTTTTTTAATTCAGAAAAATAGGACAACATGAGTTGAGATCGAAGCGTTAATGGATGTGCAATCCACGAACAACGTTGGATGGAGTGCGAAGGTGTTTTTCCACTAGAAAAATGCAACCGGCGCGCGTAAGGAGGACTGCGAACCCAACATAACCCATTCCTACGCTACGTAGACAGTCAGGTTCTACACCGGAACATCGTATCAACGGAAGAGTTGGAACAGAAGTAGAGCACGTACGCACGAAGAAGCGAACGCACTACCGGCGAGTCAATCCGCCACTCTTCTCACTTGCTTTGGAGCGATGGCGGGATGCTCTGCTCGTTTCTGAAGTAGTCGGTCGGATCCACCGCCCTCTTCACATCCGAGAGCCTCTGGAAGTTACTCACGAAGTACTTCTCGCCCCAGACCTTACCGCTGTCGAACGTGCTGACGTCGTTCATCACCACGTTCTCGCCGATGTCCAGGTCCCGGTAGTTCACGTACGCACGCCTCCCTTGGGTTCTTGGTCACGTACTGCCCCATGAAGTCGTAGAAATTGCTGATCCAGCCCGTCGCCGCCGTGCCATCGCCCTGCCAGAACGTCATGTACTGGATGTTGTACAGCACGCCGCTCCGGTGCGGGAAAGGCGTCGCTGCGGCTGGGATGCTGCTCAAGAACCCGCCGTGGGGCTCGAGGATGATGAGCCCGGCGCCGTTCATCGTGAACCAGGGGAAGATGTTCTTCCACACGCCCTTGGAGATGGCGCGCCGGACGTAGTCGGACTTGCTCTTGCTGTAAACGCTCAGACTGGTGCCCCGGTTCAGGAGCGCCTCCACCGGCGTGTCGATGTTGCCGAAGTTGATGAAGGCTAGGGACTGGAGCCAGCTCATCTCCCGGCAGTCGGCGCTCGTCATGCCAAGCTCTGGGAACAGGTCGCCCATCGTCGGCACGAGCGTGCTGCACGTGCCGAGGTACAGGGACTGGAACAGGGCTTGCTGCCCCTGCACGATCACCCTTATGGTGAGCTCGCTGGGGAGGGATGGCGCGAGATCTTGCCATTTGGTCAGGACTTCTATGGCGCCCTGGTCAAGTGTCTTTGCGATGTTGAACACTGACACTGTCGGCGGGACCTGTACGAGATGGATCTTCCATGACAACACGAGGCCGAAGCTCTCGCCGCCGCCGCCTCGGATGGCCCAGAAGAGGTCCTCCCCCATGGCGGCCCTATCGACGAGGTCACCATTGGCGTTTACCAGCTTGGCGTCGAGGACGTTGTCGACGGAGAGACCGTACTTGCGCATCAGCATGCCGATGCCTCCGCCGCTGAAGTGGCCGCCCACGCCGATGGTCGGGCACACCCCCGCCGGGAACGCGATCTGCGAGTTGTTCTTCGCGATGGTGTAGTAGAGCTCCCCGATCGTCGCGCCGGAGTCGACCCACGCCGTGGACTCCCACTGGTTGACGCTCACGGCGCGGAGGTTGGCGAGGTCGATCACCCCGAACACCTCGGGCCGCTCGGACCGGTACGACAGGCCCTCGTAGTCGTGCCCGCCGCTGCGCACCCGGAAGCGCACGCCGTTCATGCGGCCGCAGAGCACGGCGGCCTGGACGTGGGAGGCGTCGGTCGGTGTGACGATGCAGAGCGGCCTCACCGTGCTGTTCGTGAAGAACTTTGGGTTCCAGATGGAGGACACCAGCACGTTGGTGAAGTTGCTCGAGCTCTGCGTGTAGATGAGCTCGCCGGGTATCTTCTGCCATAGACATTGCAGGAAGTCGTCGGAGGAAGCTAACGAAGGAATGGAGGTCAGGTAAGAACAGAACGAGCTAACGATGAGCGCTAGCACTAAGCTTCTGAGCATAGCCATGATCTTTTGCTTCTTGCAATGACAGAACAGTGCTTAAAATTACTTGGCCTGATGAGCTCCTTATATAGCTGTTGATCTGTTCATGTGTGAAGTCAAGTGCAAGTTTTTGCAGTATGGCTTGTGACTTTGGGATGCGTGCCGATTATTTTAGCCCTTGCTAGATGTCAGAGAGTAGTCAACGATTCCGACGGTCCGTGGAGTCCACGTGGAGATCATGGATTGGGTGGCCAAAGTCCACGGTTAAGTTGCGTGGGGGATTGAACTGAAATACACGTACGGGGAAAAAAATATATTGCACTATGTGGCTTGTAGCGTCTCTTGTAAAAATAGATACACGATAAATATAGATCTCAAAATAACTAATTTTTTTCTCTTTCGTTACATACCGTGTCTTTATTTCTGTATATGCTGTATATGGATGGACATGAAACTATGAAAGAGGTATATATATGCATGGTTTGTACCTTCAGATTCGTGTCATGTGAATCTGTCGGGCTCGGCGTCTCGATCAAGTCGAGGGTCGGTATTAATGAGGTTTTGATCTAGATCTAGAGATCTGGTTTACAACTAAACTAAGAGCCAATAGAATTGTACAGATGTGTGTTGTGATACTGACACACTGTCAAACCAGTGAAGTCGCGTCTCCCAAGGAATTCTATGACCGTGTGCGTTCACGAAGCTAGCATGCATGGAGTCATGGAGATGCTCATGCATGATACTAGTACGTACATCACGGGATGATTATGTAAAGTACTGGTAGTGATCACTTGCGCTAGTTTGGACCATTTGAGCCAGGCGAATCTTTGGAGAATATGGGGCAAACGCATAAAATTCCAATCGGCATGCAATGGTAACATGTGGCTTCCTTGGATTAGCTGCCCATTTGTCCCCAAATTTTCGATCCGCACGTTAGAAATATGGCCTTAAGAAAGAAATTTGAGTACTGTTTATATTTTGTCATGCATGTAAGAGACCACGTGGTGGTTTTTAACCAAATTTATGATGAGTATTTAACTGTGTTTAAGTTTGGGGTGTTCAGATTTAATTTTGATTTGTTGAGAGTGGTGCTACCGGTCTATGAGGTCAATTGTACTAGGGTGTAGGGACCCTTCTTTATGGCTTGGAATACTAATGACTGTTTCATGTGCATACAACACTAGTTTTATGATAAGTGGTTAGTACGCACATTTACAATATTGATAGTACATCTATGCGTAATATTATACATATAATAGCGGAAAATAATTATACAATAATATCTTACAAGTTAGAATAAAATATAGTGAAAATACATAAGCTTTATAGTTTGCCTACACAACTCTCGGGCAACTGACAAGGATAAACCTTTAAAAAGATGCATAAACGAAATCCCCGTAACCTACGTTACAGAATGCGTCGTCGGAATTTTCTTGTTCTTCATATATTGAATATCAACAAGAGTAAGGTTGAGTACTTTTGTACTCAGCAAGACTTGTAGTGCATAGCAAAAGTATAGTAAATGTAGGCTATGTTAAGTAGAAGGCTACTAGGTTTATTTTTGCATAAAACGTCATTAAGCATGGATACCAACTATTAAATTGCAAACAACATTTAAAGAGCAATTTAAGTTATATATAAATGACAATTATGAGAGTATAAACGCAGACTCACAACCCTCCATGATTGTGAGTACCAAACCATTCCCTTACCCAACCTCAATTTACAAAGTTGAAACAAACTTGTCGGGGATTGGATATACTGTACCAAGACGACCATCGAAGCCCGGCGCCAACCGACTATGCCCTTGCCCGGACAACGCATGCAGGACCGACCTTCGTGCACCCCGGCCCCGAGCAAGCCAGCTCGGGGGTCCTCGACGAGGCGACGTGGCATTAAATGCATGGCGGCTCAAGGATCGCGCGCCCGGGATCCGCGCCGCCACGGTCCGCGCTGACTTGGTCTACGCTCGCTGTTCCCACGTCGCGTGGTACCCGGCGGGTGGCGCGGCTACTGCACTGCGCACGACCTCTACAGTAGAGCGCCCCCTGTAATAAATAACTTGTCTCCTGTAAATCCCCTATAAATACCCCCTCGCACGATGTATTGAGGGCTAGCTTTTCGGTGCCACACATGCTCAGACATAAAGCTTGTTCCCTGGAGTCCTTAGGCTAGTTCGAGGCTCCTCCGAGCAAGCACATTGTAACTGCTCCATATTCATTAGTGAATCCACTGGATGTAGGGTTGTTATCTCCTCCGTGAGAGGCCCGAACCAGATAAAAACGACCCTTGTGTGCTTCCTGATTGTCTTATCCGCCCCGATCCGTAGCTCGGCGCACCCTTAGACGTATAACCCTTGCGGGAAAGGGGCTTTAGGTTGATCCCTCATTCAACAAGTAAGCTCGGCGAGGGACCCCTGTCCCGAATCGTCGACAGCTGGCGCCGTCCGTGGGGATCGACTGAAGTCCTTCTGCAAGGAATCCCTGAGGATGCCCAACTCGCAAGACAATCGAGACCTCTGCGTCTTCGGCGACGTGGAGGGCGACGACGTGTGCCACGCCGGCGGCGTGGCGGTGTGGCGATCCGGAAGGCCACACCGAGACCATGTTCATGGCCGAAACCACGCCCTTCGCTCGGCGCGAGTCTCTTCCGAAACGCGCGTTCGCTCGAAACATCCCATGTTCCGCCGAGCACGTCCTTCGCTCGGTAGCGAGTCTCTTCCACCGAAGCACGTTCGCTCGCCGGTCCATATTCATGGCCGAGCACGCGTCCTTCGCTTCGGCGCGAAGTCTCTTCCCGAGCACGCGCGTCTGCTTTCAATTTGTCCGTGTTCCGCTACCGGGCGAGCCCCTCGCTTCGGCGCGAAGTCTCTTCGCGCCAATAGTTCCCCAAAGCGTCTAGTCCATGTCCGAGATCGGCGATTCGAGCATGTCTCGTCGCCGATTCCTCAAGCATTTGACTCACGCTGCGGTAGCTCTTCACTGCGAGATCCTCGTCCCGAAACCTGCTTTGCTTTCGGGCGCGCGATAACTCTTGCTGCGAATCCTCGTCCCGAAACCTGCTTTGCTCGGGCGCCGCGATAACTCTTATTGCGAGATCCTCGTCCCGAACCGTGTTGCTCGGGCGCGCGGTAGCTCTTATTGTGAGATCCCGAGCCGTGTTGCTCGGGCGCGCGGTAGCTCTTGGCTGCGAGATCCTCGTCCCGAAACACTTTGCTTTCGGGCGCCGCGATAGCTCTTGCTGCGAGATCCTCGTCCCGAAACCGTCTTTGCTTTCGGATACGCGATAGCTCTTGACTGCGAGATCCTCGTCCCGAGCCTGCTTTGCTTTCGGGCGCGCGATAACTCTTGCTGCGAATCCTCGTCCCGAAACCTGTTGCTCGGGCGCCGCGATAACTCTTGACTGCGAATCCTCGTCCCGAGCCGTCTTTGCTCGGGCGCCGCGATAACTCTTATTTGCGAGATCCTCGTCCCGAGCCCTGCTTGCTTTCGGGCGCGCGATAACTCTTATTTGCAAGATCCTCGTCCCGAGCCTGTTGCTCGGGCGCGCGATAACTCTTGGCTGCGAGATCCTCGTCCCGAAACCTGCTTGCTTTCGGGCGCGCGCGATAGCTCTTGACTGCGAGATCCTCGTCCCCAAACCGTGTTGATCGGATACGCGGTAGCTCTTATTGTGAGATCCCGGCCGTGTTGCTCGGATGCGCGATAGCTCTTGCTGCGAGATCCTCGTCCCGAAACCTGCTTTGCTTTCGGGCGCCGCGATAACTCTTGACTGCGAGATCCTCGTCCCGAGCCTGCTTTGCTTTCGGGCGCGCGATAGATCTTGCTGCGAGATCCTCGTCCCGAACCGTGTTGCTCGGAGGCGCGGTAGCTCTTGGCTGCGAGATCCTCGTCCCGAAACCTGCTGCTCGGGCGCGCGGAGCTCTTGACTGCGAGATCCTCGTCCCGAACCGTGTTGCTCGGATGCGCGGTAGCTCTTATTTGTGAGATCCCGAGCCGTGTTGCTCGGATGCGCGATAGCTCTTGACTGCGAGATCCTCGTCCCCAAGCCTGCTTTGCTCGGGCGCGCGGTAGCTCTTCGCTGCGAGATCCTCGTCCCGAAACCTGCTTTGCTTTCGGGCGCCGCGATAACTCTTACTGCGAATCCTCGTCCCCGAACCGTGTTGCTCGGAGGCGCGGTAGCTCTTGATTGCGAGATCCTCGTCCCGAAACCTGCTTGCTCGGGCGCGCGATAGCTCTTGACTGCGAGATCCTCGTCCCGAACCGTGTTGCTCGGATGCGCGGTAGCTCTTATTGTGAGATCCCGAGCCGTGTTGCTCGAATACGCGATAGCTCTTGACTGCGAGATCCTCGTCCCGAGCCTGCTTTGCTTTCGGGCGCCGCGGTAGCTCTTGACTGCGAGATCCTCGTCCCGAACCGTGTTGATCGGATGCGCGGTAGCTCTTATTGTATGATCCCGAGCCGTGTTGCTCGGATACGCGATAGCTCTTGACTGCGAATCCTCTCCCGAAACCTGCTTTGCTCGGGCGCGCGATAGCTCTTGGCTGCGAATCCTCGTCCCGAGCCTGCTTTGCTTTCGGGCGCCGCGATAACTCTTGCTGCGAGATCCTCGTCCGCGAAACCTGCTTGCTTTCGGGCGCCGCGATAGCTCTTCTGCGAATCCTCGTCCCGAACCGTGTTGCTCGGAGGCGCGGTAGCTCTTGCTGCGAGATCCTCGTCCCGAAACCTGCTTGCTCGAAACGCCGCGATAGCTCTTGACTGCGAATCGCCGTCCACTGAACCGTGTTGCTCGGATGCGCGGTAGCTCTTATTTATGAGATCCCGGCCGTGTTGCTCGATTACGCGATAGCTCTTGACTGCGAGATCCTCGTCCCGAGCCTGCTTTGCTCGGGCGCCGCGATAACTCTTGACTGCGAGATCCTCGTCCCGAGCCGTGTTGCTCGGATACGCGATAACGCCGGCTGTGAGATCCCGAGCCGTGTTGCTCGGATGCCGCGATAGCTCTTGGCTGCGAATCCTCGTCCCGAGCCATCTTTGCTCGGAGGCGCGATAGCTCTTCCCTGCGAGATCCTCGTCCCGAAACCTGCTTTGCTCGGGCGCGCGATAGCTCTTATTGCGAGATCCTCGTCCCGAGCCTGCTGCTGCTCGGGCGCGCGATAGCTCTTGGCTGCGATATCCTCGTCCCGAGCCGTGTTGCTCGGATACGCGATAGCTCTTATTGTAGAGATCCCGAGCCGTGTTGCTCGGAGGCGCGATAGCTCTTCCTGCGAGATCCTCGTCCCGAGCCCTGCTTGCTGCCGGGCGCCGCGATAACTCTTGACTGCGAGATCCTCGTCCCGAGCCTGCGCTTTCGGGCGCCGCGATAGCTCTTATTGCGATATCCTCGTCCCGAGCCGTGTTGCTCGGATGCGCGGTAGCTCTTGGCTGTGAGATCCCGAGCCGTGTTGCTCGGGCGCGCGATAGCTCTTGACTGCGAATCCTCGTCCCGAGCCTGCGCTTTCGGGCGCGCGATAGCTCTTGCTGCGAATCCTCGTCCCGAGCCCTGCTTTGCTTTCGGGCGCGCGATAGCTCTTGCTGCGAGATCCTCGTCCCGAACCGTGTTGCTCGGAAGCGCGGTAGCTCTTATTTGTGAAGATCCCGAGCCGTGTTGCTCGGATGCGCGGTAGCTCTTATTGCGAATCCTCTCCCGAAACCTGCTTGCTCGGGCGCGCGATAGCTCTTGACTGCGAGATCCTCGTCCCGAGCCTGCTTTGCTTTCGGGCGCGCGATAGCTCTTGACTGCGAGATCCTCGTCCCGAGCCCCTCTTGCTCGGGCGCCGCGATAGCTCTTGATTGCGAATCCTCGTCCCGAACCGTGTTGCTCGGAGGCGCGGTAGCTCTTGCTGCGAGATCCTCGTCCCGAAACCTGCTTTGCTTTCGAAACGCGCGATAGCTCTTATTGCGAATCCTCGTCCCGAACCGTGTTGCTCGGATACGCGGTAGCTCTTATTGTGAGATCCCGAGCCGTGTTGCTCGATTGCGCGATAGCTCTTGACTGCGAATCCTCGTCCCGAGCCTGCTTTGCTTTCGGAGGCGCGATAGCTCTTGCCGCTGCGAATCCTCGTCCCGAGCCTGCTTTGCTTTCGGGCGCGCGATAGCTCTTATTGCGAATCCTCGTCCCGAGCCCTGCTTGCTTTCGGGCGCGCGATAGCTCTTGGCTGCGATATCCTCGTCCCGAACCGTGTTGCTCGGATACGCGGTAGCTCTTATTGTGAATCCCGAGCCGTGTTGCTCGGGCGCCGCGATAGCTCTTGGCTGCGAGATCCTCGTCCTCGAGCGTCTTTGCTTTCGGGCGCCCGCGGTAGCTCTTGACTGCGAATCCTCGTCCCGAAACCTGCTTGCTTTCGGGCGCCCGCGATAGCTCTTGACTGCGAGATCCTCGTCCCGAAAACCTGCTTTCGGGCGCGCGCGATAGCTCTTGGCTGCGAGATCCTCGTCCCGAGCCCTGCTTTGCTTTCGGGCGCGCGATAACTCTTCGCTGCGATATCCTCGTCCCGAACCGTGTTGCTCGGATGCGCGATACCTCTTATTGTGAGATCCCGAGCCGTGTTGCTCGGGCGCCGCGATAGCTCTTGATTGCGAGATCCTCGTCCCGAAACCTTCTTTGCTTTCGGGCGCCGCGATAACTCTTGACTGCGAATCCTCGTCCCGAAACCGTCTTTGCTCGGGCGCGCGATAGATCTTCGCTGCGAGATCCTCGTCCCGAGCCTGCTTTGCTTTCGGGCGCGCGATAGCTCTTGACTGCGAATCCTCGTCCCGAAACCTGCTTTGCTCGGGCGCCGCGATAACGCCATTGCGAGATCCTCGTCCCGAGCCTGCTTTGCTTTCGGGCGCCGCGATAGCTCTTGCTGCGAATCCTCGTCCCGAGCCCTGCTTTGCTCGGGCGCCGCGATAACTCTTGACTGCGAATCCTCGTCCCCGAACCGTGTTGCTCGGAGGCGCGGTAGCTCTTATTGCGAGATCCTCGTCCCGAAACCTGCTTTGCTTTCGGGCGCCGCGATAACTCTTGCTGCGAATCCTCGTCCCGAACCGTGTTGCTTTCGGATGCGCGGTAGCTCTTATTGAGAGATCCCGAGCCGTGTTGCTCGAATGCGCGGTAGCTCTTGACTGCGAGATCCTCGTCCCGAGCCCTGCTTTGCTTTCGGGCGCCGCGATAGCTCTTCGCTGCGAATCCTCGTCCCGAAACCTGCGCTTTCGGGCGCCGCAGAACTCTTGCTGCGAGATCCTCGTCCCGAACCGTCTTTGCTTGGATGCGCGGTAGCTCTTGACTGCGAATCCTCGTCCCGAGCCTGCTTTGCTTTCGGGCGCCGCGATAACTCTTTCTGCGAATCCTCGTCCCGAGCCGTGTTGCTCGGATGCGCGATAGCTCTTGCTGTGAATCCCGAGCGTGTTGCTCGGATGCGCGATAACTCTTGACTGCGAATCCTCGTCCCGAAACCTGCTTTGCGGGCGCGCGATAACTCTTGACTGCGAATCCTCGTCCCGAAACCTGCTTCCTCGTCGAGCTTTCCGGGCGCGCGCGATAGCTCTTATTGCGAATCCTCGTCCCGAAACCTGCTGCTTTCGGGCGCGCGATAACTCTTGACTGCGAATCCTCTCCCGAAACCTGCTTTGCGAATCGGGCGCCCGCGAAACTCTTGACTGCGAGATCCTCGTCCCGAAACCTGCTTTGCTTTCGGGCCGCGATAGCTCTTGCTGCGAGATCCTCGTCCCGAAACCTGCTTTGCTTTCGGGCGCGCGATAGCTCTTCGCTGCGAATCCTCGTCCCGAACCGTCTTTGCTTTCGGAGGCGCGGTAGCTCTTATTGCGAATCCTCGTCCCGAGCCTGCTTTGCTCGGGCGCCCGCGATAGCTCTTGCTGCGAATCCTCGTCCCGAACCGTGTTGCTCGGATGCGCGGTAGCTCTTATTTGTGAGATCCCGAGCCGTGTTGCTCGAATACGCGGTAGCTCTTATTGCGAAATCTCGTCCCGAGCCCTGCTTTGCTCGGGCGCCGCGATAGCTCTTGACTGCGAGATCCTCGTCCCGAGCCGTCTTTGCTCGGATACGCGATAGCTCTTATTGTAGAGATCCCGAGCCGTGTTGCTCGGAAGCGCGATAACTCTTGACTGCGAATCCTCGTCCCGAGCCTGCTTTGCTTTCGGGCGCGCGATAGCTCTTGCTGCGAGATCCTCGTCCCGAGCCTGCGGCTCGGAGGCGCGATAGCTCTTGACTGCGAATCCTCGTCCCGAAACCTGCTTTGCTTTCGGGCGCGCGATAGCTCTTGGCTGCGAGATCCTCGTCCCGAAACCTGCTTTGCTCGGGCGCCGCGATAGCTCTTGACTGCGATATCCTCGTCCCGAACCGTGGTGCTCGGAGGCGCGGTAGCTCTTATTTGTGAGATCCCGAGCCGTGTTGCTCGGGCGCCGCGGATAGCTCTTATTGCGAGATCCTCGTCCCGAAACTGCTTCTTCGCGCTCGGACGCCGCCCGTAGCTCTTATTTGTGAATCCCGAGCGTGTTGCTCGGATACGCGATAGCTCTTGACTGCGGCGCGCGCGTAGCTCTTCGCTGCGAATCCTCGTCCCGAGCCGTCTTTGCTTTCGGAAGCGCGATAGCTCTTGACTGCGAATCCTCGTCCCGAGCCCTGCTTGCTTTCGGGCGCCGCGATAACTCTTATTGCGAAGATCCTCGTCCCGAAACCTGTTGCTCGGGCGCGCGATAGCTCTTCGCGGCGAGATCCTCGTCCCGAAACCTGCTTTGCTCGGGCGCCGCGATAGCTCTTGACTGCGAGATCCTCGTCCCGAACCGTGTTGATCGGATACGCGGTAGCTCTTGGCTGCGAGATCCCGAGCCTGCTTTGCTCGGGCGCCGCGATAGCTCTTGACTGCGAGATCCTCGTCCCGAGCCTGCTTTCCGGGCGCGCGATAGCTCTTGACTGCGAGATCCTCGTCCCGAACCGTGTTGCTCGGAGGCGCGGTAGCTCTTGGCTGCGAGATCCTCGTCCCGAGCCTGTTGCTCGAAACGCCGCGATAGCTCTTGCTGCGAGATCCTCGTCCCGAACCGTGTTGCTCGGATGCGCGGTAGCTCTTATTGTGAGATCCTGGCCGTGTTGCTCGGATGTAGCTCTTGCTGCGAATCCTCTCCCGATGCTTGCTCGGGCGCGCGATAGCTCTTGGCTGCGAATCCTCGTCCCGAAACCTGCTTTGCTCGGGCGCGCGATAGCTCTTGCTGCGAATCCTCGTCCCGAAACCTGCTTGCTTTCGGGCGCGCGATAGCTCTTGACTGCGAGATCCTCGTCCCGAACCGTGTTGCTCGGATGCGCGGTAGCTCTTATTTATGAGATCCCGAGCCGTGTTGCTCGGATACGCGATAGCTCTTGACTGCGAGATCCTCGTCCCGAGCCTGCTTGCTCGGGCGCGCGATAGCTCTTGACTGCGAATCCTCGTCCCGAACCGTGTTGCTCGGATGCGCGGTAGCTCTTATTTGTGAATCCCGAGCGTGTTGCTCGGATGCGCGATAGCTCTTACTGCGAATCCTCTCCCGAAACCTGCTTTGCTCGGGCGCGCGATAGCTCTTGGCTGCGAATCCTCGTCCCGAAACCTGCTTTGCTCGGGCGCCGCGATAACTCTTACTGCGAGATCCTCGTCCCGAAACCTGCTGCTCGGGCGCGCGATAACTCTTGACTGCGAGATCCTCGTCCCGAGCCTGCTTTGCTTTCGAACGCCGCGATAGCTCTTGACTGCGAATCCTCGTCCCGAACCGTGTTGCTCGGATGCGCGGTAGCTCTTATTGTGAGATCCCGAGCGTGTTGCTCGAATACGCGATAGCTCTTGACTGCGAATCCTCGTCCCGAAACCTGCTTTGCTCGGGCGCCCGCGATAACTCTTGGCTGCGAGATCCTCGTCCCGAGCCGTGTTGCTCGGATACGCCGTAACTCTTATTTGTGAGATCCCGAGCCGTGTTGCTCGGATACGCGATAACTCTTGCTGCGAATCCTCGTCCCGAGCCCTGCTTTGCTTTCGGGCGCCGCGATAACTCTTGGCTGCGAGATCCTCGTCCCGAAACCTGCGCTTTCGGGCGCGCGATAACTCTTGCCTGCGAGATCCTCGTCCCGAAACCTGCTTGCTCGGGCGCCGCGATAACTCTTGACTGCGAGATCCTCGTCCCGAAACCTGCTTGCTTTCGGGCGCCGCGATAACTCTTGACTGCGAATCCTCGTCCCGGCACCGTGTTGATCGGATGCGCGGTAGCTCTTATTTGAGAGATCCTCGTCCCGAAACCTGCTTGCTTTCGGGCGCCGCGATAACTCTTGACTGCGAATCCTCGTCCCGAGCCGTCTTTGCTTTCGGGCGCCCGCGATAACTCTTATTGCGAATCCTCGTCCCGGCCCGTCTTTGCTTTCGGGCGCCGCGAAAGCTCTTATTGCGAGATCCTCGTCCCGAAACCTGCTTTGCTTTCGGGCGCGCGATAACTCTTATTGCGAGATCCTCGTCCCGAACCGTGTTGATCGGATACGCGGTAGCTCTTATTTGTGAGATCCCGAGCCGTGTTGCTCGGATGCGCGATAACTCTTGCTGCGAGATCCTCGTCCCGAGCCTGCTTTGCTTTCGGGCGCCGCGATAACTCTTGACTGCGAGATCCTCGTCCCGAAACCTGCTTTGCTTTCGGGCGCGCGATAGCTCTTGCTGCGAGATCCTCGTCCCGAACCTGCTGCTTTCGGGCGCCGCGATAACTCTTGCTGCGAATCCTCGTCCCGAACCGTGTTGCTCGGATGCGCGGTAGCTCTTATTGTGAGATCCCCGAGCCGTGTTGCTCGGATGCCGCAGTAGCTCTTCGCTGCGAGATCCTCGTCCCCGAGCCCTGCTGCTCGGACGCCGCAATAGCTCTTCGCTGCGAGATCCTCGTCCCCGAGCCCTGCTTTGCTTTCGGGCGCGCGATAACTCTTGACTGCGAGATCCTCGTCCCGAGCCGTCTTTGCTTTCGGATACGCGATAGCTCTTATTTGTGAGATCCCGAGCCGTGTTGCTCGGATACGCGATAACTCTTGACTGCGAGATCCTCGTCCCGAGCCTGCTTTGCTTTCGGGCGCCGCGATAACTCTTGACTGCGAGATCCTCGTCCCCGAGCCCTGCTGCTCGGACGCCGCAGTAGCTCTTCGTCGCGAGATCCTCGTCCCCGAGACGTGTTGCTCGGATGCCGCAGTAGCTCTTCGCTGCGAGATCCTTGTCCCCGAGCCGTGTTGCTCGGAGGCCGTAGTAGCTCTTCGCCGCATGACTCCAATCCCTCTTTAAGAAGTCTAGAGGCTTAAGGCGGAGGCCTCAGCAAGGCCTTTTCCCCCCTTTAGCCTCGGGGGCTAGCTGTCGGGGATTGGATATACTGTACCAAGACGACCATCGAAGCCCGGCGCCAACCGACTATGCCCTTGCCCGGACAACACATGCGAGACCGACCTTCGTGCACCCGGCCCGAGCAAGCCAGCTCGGGGTCTCGGCAAGGCGACGTGGCATTAAATGCATGGCGGCTCAGGATCGCGCCGGGATCCGCGCCACGGTCATGTTGACTTAGTCTCGCTTCATTGTTCCCACGTCGCGTGGTACCCGTGGTGGCGCGGCTCTTGCCTTCGCGCCGACCTCTGATGGCGCCCCTGTAATAAATAACTTGTCTCCTGTAAATCCCTATAAATACCCCTCGCCACGATGTATTGAGGTGGCTTTTCGGTGTCACACATGCTCGGACATAAAGCTTGTTCCTGAGTCCTTAGGCTAGTTCGAGGCTCCTCCGAAACAAGCACATTATAGCTTGCTCCATATTCATTAGTGAATCCTTTGGGCGTGGGGTTGTTATCTCCTCGTGAGAGGCGAACCGGACAAAAACGACCCTTGTGTGCTTCTGATTGTCTTATCCGCCCGATCCGTAGCTCGGCGCACCCTTAGACGTATAACCCTTGCGGGAAAGGGGCCTTAGGTTGATCCCTCATTCAACAAGTAAGCTCGGCGAGGGACCCCTGTCCCGAATCGTCGACAAAACTCTTGAACCATTCTTTCTAATTCAATACTTTTGTGAAAAATACCAAAACTTCTAACTAGTGTTAGTGCACCAAGTCTCCCATAACCACGGGAACAGATTTTTGAAAAATTTTATACTCTGTAAAGGCGTACATCTTTACCCATAAGTCATGATCAACTCTTTTTGCCAAGCTAATAACATACTTTCTTTAGTGTGTAGCAGAGAGATCATAACATAATTGTTACATTACCTATACCTAACTTTGCACTAGCCCGATAATGATAAACATTTACTGTAGCAACAAAAGATATTTGCATAATCATTGTACGACTAATGTTTATGCATCTTATTGTCACACTTCTTTCTATAGTAAAGCATACACCATTGTATCGAAAGACATTATTCCAAACACCTCGGTGAGGGCACTCCTTCGAGCAATCTATCCTAGAAAGTTCATACTACTTCAGCCTTTCATAGTGCAAAATTAAAACTAAATAACTTAATAAGTTAAGATCATCCCATATTAGCACTTGTAGTTGCACTGATTTTCTTGGATTATACAACACTATATTCGGTCATTAATCCAACCCGGACAAGAACACCTTACCTACACTACGTGCAAGTCTCATGCAAATCTGGCTATCGCTATATCTCGCCCACGTCAAACCATAGTTTTATTTTAAATTTTTATACCAAAATACTAGCAAATATTATTTCTCAACATGTCTATTATTTCTAATTTTAAACGAATAACATACCTGACTATTCGTCATCCCAAATTTAAAGCAGGACTAAGCAATTGCACATATAATTGAATATACCCATTTTACATTTCTATAATATCTAAACCTATCTTAGGGTTATCAACATTGACATTACAATATTTATTTAAGAAGTTCCATGAAATACAAGGTTATATCTATCAGTACCCACAATATAGCAAGTTACCGAAAATACATTTACACATAAATAGATTTGAAAAAATAGTATAAGTTAAATGAAATATTGGGATCAACATGGTCAAAGGGGGTGCTTGCCTTACTCAGTGAACTCTAGAGCGTCGGTATCTACATGTGATTTAACGTAAAGCAGTAATAAGAAGCAACTGAAATCAGCAACATCAAATTCAAATATAGGTTAAAATAGAAAGTTCTAGTGATAAAAGATTTTCAATATTGATTTCTCAATTCTTAAGCTTGTTTGCTCATGTTACGAATATTTAAGTTTTACATTATGAGAAGATTAATTCTTAGTAGGAATTAAGAGCAAAGCACGTCTGAATACAATTACCATTATTAGAGGGTCCTAACCTCTTGAGTTCTTAGAAGTTGATCTCATCGGTTTTAAAATTTATTTGTGACAATTGTTCATATTTGAATCTTAGGCCCTGTTTGGGAGAGCTCCAGATCCCAGCTCCAGTTCAGAGCTGAAACTTATAGACTAAAATAAAGTGAATTAAGTTTATATTTTTAGTCTAAAATGTAAACAAGATGATCTACCTAAACACTCTTAATGTACCCACTGCTCCAGCTCCACAAATTTCTGGAGCTAGAAATACCCTACTCCACCAACTCCACATATTTTGGTGGAGCTGGAGCTGTCCCAAACACCCCCTATTGCATTGGAGGTGAAATCATTTGTGAATGAAGTTCAATAAGTATAATCTTAAATATTTCTATAGAACTGAGACACTTGTGATCTTAGAAGTATTCAAAAATTTGTTGTATTGAATTCGGAGTTCATTTGCAAAAAAATTAAATAGTGCACGTTCTAGACCTTCATTCAGATTTTGAATTTAAATTTTAAATATAGAGAATGTTTTAAATATTTTTACATATTCAAAAATCCCATGATTTTAGATGAATTCATAAATTTATTTGACTCAATTTGGAGTTAACATACAAAAGCTATGATTGTTTAAAAGTTAAAAACTCTAAAAATCCACAAAATTACGAAATACTCTTTCAAAAAGAGAAAGCGCCTTCCTTCATTTTCGGGTTTTCCAGATTTTCTAATTTTGGCACAGCCACTGACACTCGGGTCAAATGTGTCAGTGTCTCAAGCTATAATAATGGTCTGAATTAGTGTCTGTATTTGCCTCGTGTCCACATGCCATAGACCCAAGATTCAAAACCAAGTTTGATTAGATTTTAACAGCAGACCCAACAAGTGGGACCCAGTCGTCAGCATCATAGCTCGTTGGTAGAGGGGGGACTAACTACTTAGTCCCACTCATCGGCCTCACCGAATAGGAGAGGCGGCCGACGAGCTCACCAGCGGCGAGGGAGGTGTAGCATGGCTCTGGCAAAGGTTTGGGCAGCTCGAGGAAGGCGAGGGGACTTCGGGCACCTGTCTCTGGTGGTCAGTGATGGGTGAAGGCAGTTGACGGTGGCAAGGTGCGACGGCTATCATGACTGAATGGAGAAACAAAAGAATCAGTTGTGCTTAACCTCAGAAAACATGGGGGGAAGCTTTAGGATGGTTGAGGAGTTCTGTTTTACTACTTTACCATGCCAGAGAGTGGTCGGAGAGGGCTACCACCGATCGCTGGCTTCAGGGAAGAGGAGCATAGCGGCGGCAAGGCTTCAGCGCTCTTGAGCTACAAAAAAGGCTAGGAAAAGCTTCAAGGATCCACCAGGGTGGTTCATGAGCAAGGAATTAGCTTATCACTCACCATAGTGTTGGAATAGGTTCACTAGCAATGGCGGGTTTGGGCAGAGCTAGAGTTTTGAAGGGCCGGAAAGGGTAGAGTAGGGTGTGGGGAAGTTATGGAAGGCTCGGCCAGCCTTAAATAGACAAGGAAGAGGGTGATGTGTAAGGTGTCCATGAGCTCAGTTGTGGCCAAGGGGAGAAGGGGACAGGGCAGCACAAGGCACGAGTCCTCAGGATGTTCTTGCGTCTGAGGCTGGCGGAAAGATAAGGGAGATGACGATGAGCCCTTTGCAGTGAGGCTCAATCTCCTGATCTTGACCCTAGGTGCCGGTTTATGTCGTGGTAGGGGTGCAACTAGGTAGAGGCTTGTCACAGCAAGGCTATGGCAGAGAAGTGGTCGAAGTCGCATTAATGAGCTGCACGGAGGCGGGGCCAAGTGTGCGCGGGCAGAACTCAGGGGCGACTTGGTTTTGACCAGGCGAGACAAAGGAAGAAGGTTGTAACATCCCAAATTTTTGTCTTTATTTATTTTATTATGTTATGTGTGCATTTTGTGATTTTTTTGAATTTATTAGATTTTTTTGGATTTATTCAAATTGATTTCAAATTAAGTATATTGGTCTTTTGAGAAAACTAATTAATTATAGATAAAATTAATATAAATATTGGATAAAAATATTTTATTTAGATTCAAAACATCTCAAAGTATTTTTGAGATTTTTCTTAAATTTTTCCTGGTATTTTAATTGCGTTAAACTAAATAGTTTAATTAATAGAATTACTTTTATTAATAAAACCCTAGAAAATTTACTCAACAGTAATAGGCCGAAGCCCATCACTGTGCGTGCGGTTGTCCATTAGATCTTCATCACTCAGTCATTATCTAGCCGCGCGTAGAGTTTCTTGTAGGCCGTTGGATCGTGATCAAACGGCCGATGGTAGTTAGAACATTTGGAAACCCTAGTGCCCAAGGACCATCAGATCAAGATTGAACGGCGTAGAATGGATCGAGGCGGTTTGAATCTTATTCGATCTTATCCGTTGATCTGTTGTGGGCAGTTAGGATTGCGCTACTTCGCGGTGCATCATGGTTGTTCTTTTGTGATCGAACAGTGTTGAGTTGTTGTCTCTAGCATGGACTCGGAGTCCACCGCTAACACGACTTCGCCACCACATTGGTTAGTCTCCTAGCACCGTACATGACCATCGAGACTTCTATTTAAAGCACCTGTTGTAGGATCAAGGATACCGACTAGAGGGGGGTGAATAGGAGGTTTTTAAATTTTCTACACTAAAATCAAATTTAAGGATTTCTAAGTACTAATGATAATTTTAGCACTTTTAATATCTAGCAATTTTAGTGAGTACTAAGAATTCTTCTCAACTTAACCACTACAATAGCTAAAATAATATTGCACCAAGATAATCAATTAGCTAGAATTAACACAAGAGAATCAACAATGCAAACCACAAATGAAGAACACATGAATTTTTATCCCGTGGTCTCAGAGACTTGCCGGTCTCCCCTACTCCACGTTGAGGTGGCTTGAACTTCTTCAAGCCGGCTCCACTTTCTTGAGCCTTCCTCGATCACTCGTGGTAGCTCTTCCCCGCTCCGGGTAGGCGAGCTCCTTCCTTCACAACTGTCCGGGCCTTCACACAAGCTTCTTTGTGAAGATCACCGGAACTTCACGCCTCCAAACCGTCTAGGAGGCAGCAACCTCCAAGAGTAATAAATTTGACGTAAGCTTGAGACTCTAGAGTGCTTCCAAGATGGCTCAACTAATGCAATGCACTCAAATTTTCTCTCCAAAACTCAAGAATCAAGAATTGAATGCACTTGTGAGTGGAGAGAGTTGCTAGGGCTTTAAATGAATTTAATAGAGTCACCAACCAGCCCCCAACACAGGTGAGGGGGTATTTATAACCCCTCCAACCTTGAACTAGCCGTTGCTAAATTTTAATCAGGAAAAATCTCCGGTAGTGCCGGTCCAGCGATCAAGGAACAACATCCTTTCTGCTAAAAAGTCTGCATTGTTGACTGCCGATAATCTCAGTAGAGTCTTGATACTACCGCTTCGATTATTCTTGATAGTCTTAGGCCAAGATAATAATGACCAAAATGAATGCCGATTCGAATGCATGAATGAACCATTTAGACTTTGAGCCACATTGGATGCACTTTTAAAGTTCAAACTCACTAGTCAAGTCCCTCTTTATAGTACGGCGTCTATACTATCAATCCGATCTTTTCTTCAACACCAAGATTGGCAAAAAGACTAAAAAATTATCCTTAAAATTTTATACCTTGATTTCTTGCTCCTTTAATGCGTACTCTTCCCTCTTTATACTTGTGACATTTCAACGTCCCTAGAAAAGTCTTGATTTCCCTGTTTTCAATTTACTTATGCAAACAGCGTTAGTCCTTTTAGCCTTGATTGTCATTAATTACCAAAACCTTAATCACATAGGGGCCTAGATGCTTTCACCTGTGCTACACACGAGCTCATGTGAGTAGAAGAAGAGAACTGCCACGGAGTTCCATCCACTGCGTTGCCGTCAAGCCAATATTTGCGACTTGGGTACCAGATCTGGAATCACCGTGACGAGACGCACCAGATCTAGAATCTATTCAGATAGCCGTGCTCTCGGTATTGAACATAGCTCGAGAATTACAGTCAAGGGTTAGATTTTCTAAAATATAAACTTGGTTGGGATTGGAAATATTAGTTTACTTGAGAAATGCTGAAATTACTATTTATAGTTATTTGTTTTACTGTCTTTCAATCTACTTATTGTATTCATTTGTAAATGCTACTTAATTGCAAAATAGCCATGTTAGCCATTCCTTTAGAATAAGCCTTGCATATATAGTGATATAGAAATGCGATTGTGCACAACTTGTTGAGTGCTTTAAGTACTTAACTTTTGTCAACAACAACATCAACAGATGAGGAGTCTACCCCTATTTTGGTAAGAGTACCAGTAGGACACGGGTAATTAGGGTTCGAGCCTTGTCAGTTGCCCATGGTAAACTGATGGGTAGTCTACGCCTTTGTATTCCACTACATTGTCTTAGTTTATTATTCATAGTCTAACCCTACATGGCTTAATAATGTAAGATGGTCATAAGATCATACAATTAGTTATATTCAATAAATAGAGTTTTTATATTATATCACTATGTATGATTGTGATATTTACCAATGTTGAGACTGTGTGCACTAGCGTGATCATGAACTAGTGCAGTATACATAGAGGGTTTGAATTGGTAAATTCGGATCCCGACAAAGGCAATGACTGGCTGGGAAGATCGGTGGCTTCTAGGCCCAAGAGCAGAGGACTAAGGTGAAGGGGTACTGCCAGGTGGGGTCAAGGCAAGAGCAGGGCCCACACAGTAGTGAGATCAAAAGAGGGAAAAGAAGAAAACTGAAATTCATTTTTGGGCTAACCAAGATGTTAGATTAGATTGATTGATCAAAATAAGTTTAGAATTTTTGAAACTTTTAGAGCTGGATGCTGAGGCAATGGTTAAGCCCTCCTAAATCATGATCACACTCGAGCGAATTTATAAAATTTTGACAAAATCATTGTCTTAGGTAAGTGCTTTATATTTTTTATTTTTAGAGTTAATAATTAGGTTTATTTCTTTTGAAATTTTTTGTATGATCTTGGTATGTTACAAATGATACCATAAAATTTTTAGATAATGACCAAACCTGCACATTTTTATAATAATCTGACAGTGTTATTATTATTATTTATGTGTCCTTGAAGTTTTAAATTTTCTAAAAGTATCAAATACTTTCTAATTCTCCTAAAAATCCTAGATATGTTTTAGAGTTGTATTAGGATTTAAATAGATTTTCTTCAGATTTTATGCTTACATGATTTTGAATGTCAAAGTTTGTAAATCAAAGTTTCATAAATATAAAGGTAATTTCTTAAAGACCAAAATCCAAGAAAATTATAGAAATAAAAAATTTAGAATAAGAATAAAATTCCAAATTATATTTTATATTTTTTTTATTTTTTGGGTTGTTACACGGGATGCGGTTCTATCGGCCTTTGTGTGGCAGTAATTATTTTCCAAAAAGGTTATTTTTCTAGGCTCAGGGAAGACGGTACTACCTACGTTGAAAACACAATAATATCTACCAGGCAATACTACTAGCCTTGGACTGGCGGTAGTACTAGCTGGGCGGTACTATTAGCCTCTAGGTAGCGGTAGTTATTTTTAATATGGTGTTTTTCTAGATCGAGTGAAGGCGGTACTACTAGCCTGAAAATGATAGTACCGGCCTTAGGGTGTTTAAGTGATATTTATTGCATATTTTATTGAGCGATACTACGTGATGTTTTTTTTATCTGTGATGGTTGCAGGACTTCAGAGCTAGGTCATGATGAGATGGAGGAGACCGAGACTAGGTTAGGAGAGCTGAGGTACAAATGATCAAGGTGAAGTCGAAAGATGGATGAGGCCAGAAAGTTACTGCAATCCTGAAGACAAGGAACTAAAGCGTGAGCTACTGGTGATGAACATGATGGGCAACAACAAGGTGGATCAGGACTTTGCTCAAGGAGGAGCCGAGGTTCAGAATGATCAAGGAAGATAGAGCCACCATAGTCATGCAGGCAAGAACATGTGGTGTGTCAAATGATTTGAGTCCGTTTCAAGTGAGGACGGTTCGGGGGAGTCCGGACGTATGAGTGGCTTGACAAAAAGTCATTGGAGCCACATAGAAGGTGACAAAGTATGAACGATGCTTCGAGCCGAAGAAAAAGACTAGTAGTGGGAAAAATTGATAATTTATCAATTATCGAAGATGGAGGTGGTTTGAAAAATCACGGTGCTGGTCTAAGTGGTTTAGGTTAAGCTAAAGATGGTATGGACACAAATTCAGTCTCGTGGAGCTGTTTGGAGTGTCATGGAGAAAGCCCTTTGAGAAGCGTGGGTATGAGTATGTAAAACCCGTTATGTGTTGGGTTAGTAGGTTAGCCCGTATGAGTGTAGTGATATCTACTGGTATGTCTAGGTTTAGGGTTTCTAAGTTTACCTCATCTATATATGGACTTGAGATGTGTAGAGAGAAATAAGCCATGAGAATCAATTAGAGAGGAATTAGTGTACAAGGTCGTAGATCAAGACTTGTGTTTCTTGTGTGTTTGGGTGGATGCTCCTTAGGAGTTTTTCTCTTTTTAGAGAGACTTTGTAATCATCCTTCTTGAGATGAAATAAAAATTAAATTCGTACTCAAGATTTTGCTTTAGTTTTGACTCTTTCCCTTTTTGAATTTTTTATATCTATTTGGTTTTTTTCTCTTGATTTTGAGTTGCCAATGATAAATGATTGATGGATAAATCCTCTGTAGAACATATCTCAATCATCTAGACAAGCTTTCACATGATCACCAAGATTTTCCTTAAGACATTGGTTTTTAACTTTAGAAGAAATGAGTAGTGGTAGATCTTGTTCTTACACGTTTGAGAGGTGTTTTTTTGGTGTTTTTACTTGCTGTGATATGTGGGAGATCATCTTGATCATCAAATCCTCACCAGCAAGTTTAGGGTGAAGTTTTTGATTTTGACTCGATTTTGATGCAACCTTCTCTAAAATTGAAAAGGTCATAGTTTTGATATCAATCTTTGTGAGTGAAGGTTGGAATATATTCTTGATATCAAGTTACATCAATATTTAGAATTGAATTCATTTTGATTTCACTGTTCGCTCTGTTTTTACTGTTCATCCGGTACTACTGCTCCCTATAATATGGTAGTGCCACCCTAGACTGGTTTTCTCAGAAAATTTATTCTTTTGTTCATATGTGATCAAGTAAAGTTTTGATTGATTCTTTTAGAGAAAAAATTATTGTTGATATTCACCTTATCTAATCGTTATTTTTGATCCTTGGGACAGTTATATCTAGTACTTTCACATGGTGGCATGTTTTAAGTAAGGGTGAAACTAGTGTTCGGACGTTCGATTACTGTTCATCCCATCGGACGCCTCTTGCAACATTTTTGTCTCCACGTGCAACATTTTTTTGAACACTTGCAACATCCGTTTACTGTAGCAATTTTACTGTTTGTCGAAGAAAAATGTTACACGTGTAGAAAAAAATATTGCAATGCATCTAAAAATTTCGGACGTCTGGACACAAATCATTAGGTTTAACCAACTAGTCAGACGTGTCGGGATGTGATTTCAGTCCCCACCCACTTGCTAGTACAGGCAAGCCTCGGATACCAAGTAGAAGTGTCTACTGTCGGCATTCGCCTATGAAATTACGTAAAAGATTGCCCACTGTGGTATATGCGTAGAATAGTGATACAACTTGCAAGTGCTGCATTTAGATTCTTTTAATTACAAGATAAGCACACACGTAAATCCATAGGGGAGTACATCCCTAGCACATATCTAGAAATTGTGAAGGTAAAGGATGAATTCACGACATCATGAAACATAGATACGTTTCCATTGAGCGTTTTTACAATGCACAATATTGAATATTAGCTGTCTATTCTATTTGATCTAACGGATCAGATTAGTTAATATTTAATTATACTATTACCGGTAGTATTAGTAGGAGAAATCATATGATGGTAGTATTGTAATTATCCAATTTTAATTTTGAATGTATGTGTATTTTTTTGTGCTTTTGTGTAAAATTTGAAACTGGTTCGTGGACCGTGTAAGATAGAGTGCTCGATATGTTAGTGCAAGACCACGGCGTTATCATGAATCAGGCGAGAGGGCGCTAGCTGCGGCGTGATCATAATCCGAGAGGGCACCAATAGAAAGGCAGAGACTGCGGCGTCGATCAAACTAGTGGCGATGACGGAAAAAGGAGGGCAATGATAACAAGTAATGTAACAAAGGACGGCGGCGGCGAAACATGAAGGTCAGGCATAATGATTAACGAGTAACATAGCAAAGAATTAAAAGTCCATAATACTCCTGAGAAATATACGGCTAAATCTAATTTCTACTACTACTATTTACTACCTATGTTATCTACCGTAAAATTGATCTTTCCATTAAGCTATGCTCGTATATGCATTGTGGATATGAGTACCAGAAGAGCGTTTCGAGGGAACTAGTGTCACTTCAGCTATCTTTTAGCTATACCATGTTAGTAAAATCCTACGTGAAGAAGAGAGAATGTGAAGAAAGAGAACATTTTATCTCATATGCAAGAGATGATCTGATCAAGCAAACCAACGCAAATAGTGATAGAGTGTGAGAGTAAAATATGATAAAAAATAATATAAAATAGTTAGAGCAATGATTTTAAATACGAACTATTGAAGATATTGTCTCTAGTGCTATCTCTAAGAGAGTTGAAGATAATCTTTAGAGAAACTATTGTGCAATTCCTGAGACACCGCGCCGCAGTGGGTAGGCCTGGCAGGAAGTGGCCACCGGTTTGGTGGCCTGCCAGAATGGCCGAAACAGCGCGCTTTTATGCTACGTCTAACTGGCTGCGTTGGTCGGTGGTTTTGGCCCGACGAAATCTCCGTTATTGTCCGAAGGAAAAATGCAATCTCTGTTTACTAATCCAATCAGTAACGTTGCATCCGATAGGTTCTACAAATCAGCAGAAATCGACGTGGCACTCGAACACACGGGAAACAGCTGCAACGAGTAGCTATCCTGCACGACACATTTAGCTTGACCAATTGACAACTTGGTTCACTTCCTCGGGACAAGCGGTGGCACGCTCTGCTCGTTCCGGAAATAGTCGCCGGCATCCACCTTCCCCTTGGCGATCGCGAGCCTCTTGAAGTTTCCCCCGAAGTACTTCTCACCCCACACCTTGCCTCTCTCGTAGCTCGTGACGCCGCCGACCACCGCGTTCTCGCCGATGTCCAGGTCCCGGTAGTTAACGTACGCCGCCCGCGGGTTCTTGCTCACGAACGGCTCCATGTAGTTGTACACGGCCCTGATCCAGGTGGGCGCGTCCGTCCCGTTGCCCGTCCAGAACGCGACGTACTGGATGTTGTACAGGACGCCGCTCCGGTGCGGGTACGGCGTTTCGGAGCCGGTAATGTTGCCGACTCTCCCGCCGTGGGGCTCCAGGATGATGAGACCCGCGCCGCCGCCGTTGAACCAGGGGAAGATCTTGTCCCACGAGTCCTTTGCGATGGCCTGCTTGACGTAGTCGGACTTGTTCTTGGTGAAGGTGCTCAGACCGGTCGTTCGGTTCAGGAGCACCTCCACCGGCGTGTTGGTGTTGCCGGAGTTGATGTAGACAGTGGACTGCAGCCAGCTCATCTCCCGGCAGTCGGCTCGCGTCATGCCGAGCTCCGGGAACCGGGAGCTCATCACCGGCAGGAGCTGGTCGCACGTGCCGAGGTACAGGGACTGGAACAGGGCTTGCCGGTTCTGAACGATCACCCTTATACCGAGCTCGTCGGGTAGGGCTGGCGCGATCGTTTGCCATTTGGTCACGGCGTCGACCGCGCCCTGTTCCATGGTCTTTTGGATGTTGAAGAAAGTCACTGTCCGTGGGACCGGCACGAGCCTCACCTTCCACGACAGCACGATGCCGAAGCTCTCGCCGCCGCCGCCCCGGATGGCCCAGAAGAGGTCCCTCCCCATGGCCTTCTTGTCCAGGAGCCTCCCGTTGGCGTCGACCAGCGTGGCATCGAGGACGTTGTCGACGGAGAGGCCGTACTTGCGCATCATCATGCCGATGCCGCCGCCGCTGAAATGGCCGCCCACGCCGATGGTCGGGCACACGCCGGCCGGGAACGCGAGCCCGGGGTCCTCCTTGGCGACGGCGTAGTAAAGCTCCCCGATCGTCGCGCCGGAGTCCACCCACGCGGTGGCGGCTCGCCGGTTGACACGCACGGCTCGGAGGTTGGCGAGGTCAACCACCGCAAACACCTCAGGGCGCTCGGACCGGTACGAGAGCCCCTCGTAGTCATGCCCACCGCTGCGCACGCGGACGCGCACGCCATGGCGACGGCCGCAGAGCACGGCGGCCTGCACGTGGGAGGCGTTGGTGGGCGTCACGATGCAGAGCGGCCGTACCGTGGTCGGCGTGAAGAACTTTGGGTTTCTGATGGACGACACGAGGACCGACGTGAACGACGGCGAGCTCTGCGTGAACAAGAGCTGCCTGGGCACGTTCGCCGAGAGGCATTGCAGGAAGTCGCCGGAGGAAGCCAAGGACGGAACGGGCACATAGCAACCGAAGAGGCAAACGGTGAGCACAAGAGCTAAGCGTCTGGACACGGCCATTTTTGCCGCTTACGGTTACACTACAGCACACGGTGCTTCATGTTTTCTTGGCATAAACTCTTTATATATAGCTCATAATAGCGTGTAAGTTGCAGCTACGACTTTGCGAAACGTGCGGAGGTGTTAGTGCTAGGTACGTGGAAAAGTCACGGTCAACCGTTTCGGTGGTCGTCGTTCCATCGCGATGTGCAGAACGCCAGATTCTATGTGCGGTGTTTTGATTAGTCCCTCCGTTCAATTTACAGGCTATATTTTCTCATGTCACATAAACAAAAAAAGTACAAAAAATGACTAAATTATTTCTAATTATTATCTATAAGTACTATATCTAATACATGCATATAGAGAATACTCCCTCCGTTTAGAAATATAAGGCGTATTTTAAATTTACACAAATACTAAGGTTATAATGAAATTGAGAAATGTATAAGAGAAAATGATTTAGATGCTCCTATTTAATTGTCTTGAAAGATAGGAGATAATACTTTGTGTGATGGTAATGAATAAAGAAATTTTATGGTGCATTATACTGGTAATATATAATGAGTAGTAGAAAATAGATCTAGCCATTGATTTGTTAAATGTATTTCTACTACCCTACTACTATAAGAAGTATGAATGAATTCTAACTAATATGATTTATTGGATCGAAAAGAATGAACGATTCATATTGAATTTAATATACAGTAAAAGAGCTCAATGAATAAATGCATTTGGTTGAGAGACAATAAACAAGGATATAGTAGGAAAACTTCTTTAAATCTATATGAAAGTCATATATTTGTAAACAAGACAATTCAAGCTATAGAAATTATTGTATCTCTAAGCGGATGGAGTATAAAGTAAATATATACATTTATTAGAGATATAGAAAAAATATCACACTAATTTTACATTAAAATATAAGATACGTTCTATATTTATGAACAAAAACATTTAAAAAATACATTTGATAGAGAGAGAAGCTCCCTACGAAATCAAGCATGTGAATATTGGCGAGGCACGGCATCTCGAGATCCGGATTGGAAGTAAACTAAGAACCGATACAATAGTCATTGACTGCATAGAATCGGAGGAATGCAGGATTAACGTGTAGAAGTTCGATAGTCACAAGTACGGGTTTGGAGTTTGAAAAACTAGTGCCAAGTGGCAACCTCAGAAAATTCAAATCAACTTGCAAGTCGCAACGCTAGCATGTTGGCTTTGGATCGAGGCGTTGGTATCTGCACACTTCTGGCTTACAAGCCATCAAGAGACTAAGGCCCTGCTTGTTTCAATTAGGGATTATGAAAATCATTTTTTAAAAGTTGGAAGAGCAACAAACAGCAAGCTTTTAATCTAGATTATAATAATCTGGAGGCCAGATTGTAGCAATCTCACAATCCACTCTTCCCAAACTTTTCGGCTTTTTTTGCAAAAGACCATAATACTCATCAACTTCAACCAAAATTACCCACCATTGCTGACTTTCCTAGTTTTCCCCAACTTCAACCAAAATTACCCACCATTACCCCAACTATAATCTGAGTTACCAAACAACCATGAGCTTTCAACTTCGACTTTTTAACAATCCGACTTTTACAATCTAGTTTTTAAAAGTTGCTTTTCTAATCAATTTGAAACAAAGCAGAGCCTAAGGTCTGTTTGTTTCAATAGAAATTGTGAAAAGCACTTTAAAAACTAAAAAGGCAACAAACAAAAACTTTTAATCTAGATTATAACAATCTGAGGCCGATTATAGCAATCCCACAATCCACTCTTTCCCAGCTTTTTTTTTTGCAAAAGACCACAATACCCATCCAACTTCAACCAAAATTACCCATCATTGCCCCCAGCTTTCCCAACTTTCCCCAACTTCAACCAAAATTACCCACCATTGCTCCCAACTATAATCTGGGTTACCAAACAACCATGAGCTTTCAACCTCTAGCTTTTTAACAATCCAGCTTTTACAATCTAATTTTTAAAAGCTGCTTTTCACAATCCCCAGCTAAAACAAACAGTGCCTAACTCAATTCTGTACGCGAGACTTTTGAGCCATCAAATCTTACGCATCGAGTACGGCCCCTTCGCTGCGTGGTTGGCAACGCAGGAGCGGCGGCGAGCTGAATAGCCCGCGCCGCGAGACGCATACCAAACGGCCGTCGTTTCGAACTAAGAAGACGGAATAGGAGAGCCCAAACCGAAGTCTCTCTAAAAAAACAAGAATGATGGGCCCGGAAGCTACCGCGTGTGGCTTGCTGCACGGCCGACAGGTCGTTCCACGACGCGGTTTTTTCCTTCATATCATCAGGTTCGTAGGACAGAAGGGGAAGCTTTCCTGAAGATATGAAATTGCAATTTGCTTGCCAGGACTGGTTCATGCTCATCATTTGACATTTGTAAACTACTGTGTCCATCCATTCTCTTTTAGGGCTGGTTTGAAAAGCCCATTCTCGATCGGAATCCCAAAATGAGGAGTTTCTTTTGAGGTGGCCTTGATACAACTCACCAAGCGTCGCCCCGGACTGAACCTATTAGAATTTGTATCTGAACGGTATAACTGTTAGGCTAGTATCCCGGATGTTAAGTGGCATCTTATTGCGTCGCTGTGACGCGTCGTCCGGATCGCATATTGGCGTTTAGTGTTGAATGATAATCCGGTCATACGGATCTCATGTAACAACCATCCGGTCATACGGATCTCATGTAACAACCAAATTGCCTATATATGGCATGTATTGAAGAGAATGGATAGAGTGCTCACATTCATCTTGATCTATACAAATCTTTACATGGTATCGAGCCACGATCTAGTCTACCAAAATCCGCTGAGCAAGTCATCATGGTTAACACCGGCTGACACTCGATGAACTCCGGCACCGGCGCAATGGTGTCCTCCTCTTCGCGCAAAGCGGTCTTCTTCCAACCCCAACCTTGACGGATGATCACCGTCAAGCTCTCCGGCGACAACTACCTCCTGTGGACCGCTGCATAACCGTTCCCATACACGAGAAGCGAAGCTCATGGGATACATTGGCGGCACTATTGTTCGACCGGCGTCCACCATCACGCAAAATCTGGCGATGGAACTCCACTCACCGTCGCCAATCCACGAGTACAACATTTGGTACCAACAGATCAGCTTGTGATGGCGCTATCCTCTCGTCTCGACGGAGGGTGTGCTTTCGCCTGGTCGTCGGTTGCACTCTTTGCTTCGCGACGTTTGGGCGCCATCGAAGAACATTCGCGGCCAGCTCACGCGCCCGAGATCATGCAAATTCGCATGCGGTGGCCACGATCGAAAGAAGGACCTCTCATCGCGACTACTACCGCAAGGTAAAAGGATTCGTGACACCCTCGCGATCATTGGCAAGCGCCTTGAAGGCGGCGAGTTGATCTCCTACATGCTCCGAGGCTTAGGATCTGAATATGATCCACTCGTAACAAGCCTCACTACGGCGCCCGATCGCTCCTTTATTAACGACGTCTATGCCCATATGCTCGGCTATGAATTAAGGCTTGAGCAAAACAACACCAACATTCGGGTAAATCAAGCAAGCAGGCGGGGCGAGAAGCGGTGGCGGCGTGGTGGCCGCGGCAATGGTGGCCGCATCTACAATGGTGGCCGTGGAGGCAACAGAAACTTCACTCAAGGTAACTCAAGCCAAGGCATACAAAAACAGACCTGCCAGATCTGCTCCCGTGATAATCATGATGCAGCAAATTGCTATCACCGCTTCGACCACAACTCGTCGCCAGCGGCCACGAGGGTTGCATTCTTTGCCCGACCAACAGACTATCAAGTCGACACCGATGGTTTCTTTGACTTCGGTATCACCGACCACATCACCCATGACCTCGAGCGGCTAACGACCAAGGAACGCTACACCGGGAATGATCGCGTTCAGGTGGCCAACGGAGCAGGTATGTTCATTGCTCATGTAGGTGATTCATCAATTACTACTGCTCACCGATCATTAGCCCTGAATAATGTCCTTCATGTACCCAACATCAACAAGCATCTTCTATCTGTCCACAAACTTGCTTCTGATAATAATGCCTACATTGAATTTCACCCTACTTATTTCCTTGTCAAGGATCGAACCACGAAGAACGTTCTTCTTAAAGGAAGATGTGAAGATGGGCTTTACTACATTCCAAATAAAGCGCCCAACCGGGCTCTCTTATGCGCCAAGGTCTCATCTGAACTTTGGCATCGCCGGTTGGGACACCCGTCTTCTTCGATGAGTCGTCGGGTTCTAGAAGAAAACAATCTTCTTTGTAATTCCAAATAAAAGACCACGACATCTGTGATGCTGTCAACAAGCTAAGGCTAGGCAATTGCCCTTCTTTATTTCCACTCATGTTTCTTGAGAACCCTCGGTGGTGCACACCGATGTTTGGGGCCACTCGAATCTCGATAAATGGCTATCGCTACTATGTAAGCTTTGTCGATGATTACAATGATTTTCTTGGATTTACTTCTTAAAGCATAAATCTGAAGTTGAACACATCTTCATTCGGTTCAACGTCAAATTGAAAGAATGCTAGGAAGAAAAATTCTAGCGGTCTTGATCGGATTTGGGGTGGAGAGTACCGCCGACTACACAAATACTTCGCTCATTCAGGCATAACTCATCGAGTTACATGCCCTCACACACATCAGCAGAATGGGCTGATTGAACGCAAGCACAGGCACATAGTAGAAACAGGCATCTCTCTTTTAGCTCACTCTCTTGTTCCAATTCGCTTTTGGGATGAGGCCTTCCATTCGGCCTGTTATCTGATAAACAGAATGCCGAGCCAGGTGATTAAGGGAGACACACCTTTTCATCGCCTTCTTGGCATTAATCCTGATTATAAGTTCCTGAAGGTGTTTGGATGTGCATCTTTGGCCCAATCTTAGGCCCTACAATTCAAACAAACTCGACAGATCAAAAGTGTGTGTATTCATTGGATCTGACACTAGCCACAAGGGTTATAAATGCCTTGACCGACAAAGCTGAAGAGTATATATCTCAAGAGATGTCATCTTTGATGAAGAAGTATTTCCTTTCCAGAGCTCTTCACACCAGTCCACTCCAGTCACTCAATCAAGCAATCAACCAGTTCTACTTCCCTCTGCCATAACTCTAAGTCAGTACTCAGAGAACTTCCTAACTGATATAAATCCGACAAACCAAACTCCAGAACCACAAAATTCAGCCAGTGAATCTTATAGCAATCCACTTCTGGAGAGCAGTCCAGTAAATGATGTTTTGACTACTGACAATGAACTTACTGATACTGTGTTGAGTCCAGCCAGTGCAGGTGTCTCTGAAACTGCAGGTTCTCCAGACAATGTGATGGATAATATGGTAGAGGATAATGTTCAACAACAGAGTGTACAGCAAACAGTGCATCCAATGCGTACAAGACTCAGAGACAATATAATCAAACCAAAGGAATTTAAAGATGGTACAATGGGTACTCTGCGTGCATACTAAAGCATTGTCGATTCAAGCTCCCACATTGAAGCAATGAAGCATGAAGAATGGAAAAGCAATGGATTGAG
The DNA here is from genome assembly GCA_036346375.1 of Guadua angustifolia. Lineage (NCBI taxonomy): Eukaryota > Viridiplantae > Streptophyta > Magnoliopsida > Poales > Poaceae > Guadua > Guadua angustifolia. Next base: position 54,943,217 of record CM070511.1, read on the forward strand.
TTTGCGGCACTCATGAAAAACAAGACACGGCGCTAGTACCCCCAAGAAAGGTGTCAATCTCATTGACGACAAGTGGATATTCAAAGTCAAGAGAAAAGCCGATGGTTCTATTGACGGTACAAAACTAGACTAGTAGCTAAGGGTTTCAAGCAAAGATTTGGGATAGACTATCAAGACACATATAGCCCAGTAATCAAACCAACAACTGTTAGAGTAATTATTTCACTTGCCGTCACAAGAGGGTGGTCAATGAGGCAGATTGATGTCCAAAATGCCTTCCTTCACGGGTATCTTCAAGAAGATGTTTATATGTGTCAACCACCTGGTTATGAGAGTCAGGATGTCCCTGGAAACTACATATGCAAACTGAGCAAAGCCCTCTATGGACTAAAACAGGCACCACGTGCTTGGAATTCTAGGTTGACTCAGAAGTTACAGCACTTGGGCTTCTGTCAATCCCAGTCTGATACCTCATTGTTCACCCTGAAGAGGAAAGATCTTACAATGTATATGTTAGTCTATGTGGACGACATAATCATTGTCAGTTCTATTCCAAAGGCAACTGACAAGTTAGTAGAAGAACTAACAGCTGATTTTGCTATAAAGGATCTTGGTGAACTTCAGTACTTTCTGGGCATAGAGGTTAAGCGTGACAAGCAGCAACTCAGTCTATGTCAGAAGAGATATGCCCAAGACCTGCTGAAGAGAGCCAAAATGGAAAATTGCAAGGCCATCTCAACACCAATGGCTGCGACAGAAAAGTGAAAGCAAAGACCAAAACCTTTGCTCGTTGGTGAGGAACAATTTCATCTGAGATCTATTGTCGGGGACTTCAATACTTAACAATTACGGCACGATCTCTCATTCGTTGTGAATCGGGTTTGTCAATATATTGAGACTCCAACGGATGTACCTTTGAAACTGCGATGAAACGCATATTAAGGTTTGTGAAGGAGCAGATCAACAGAGGATTCTTTGTTTGGAAGTCCAACGATGAAATATTGCAAGCATTTTCGGATCTTGATTGGGCGAAAACCACGATGATCGGCGCTCAACGATGGATTATTTGTGATGTTGGGGTCGAATCTGATATCCTGGAGCTCTCGGAAACAAGCAACTGTGTCACGGTCGAGCACAGAATCGAATACAAGGCAATCGCCAACGTAGCTGCTGAACTGATCTGGGTTCAATCGCTGTTGAAGGAATTGGGTGTTGCTCAAAGAAATACGATGGTGTTATGGTGTGATAATCTCGGTGCCGCCTACCTTACAACCAATCCAGTGTTTCACGCTCGGACAAAGCATATAGAAGTCGACTTCCATTTTGTCAGAGAGCTAGTGGCATGCAAGGCTTTGCAGGTTCGGTTTATCTCATCAAAAGATCAACTTGCCGATGTTTTTACCAAAGCTCTGTCGAAGGCGCCGTTCAACCGTATCTGTAGCAATCTCAATCTGATAGATCAGAGTTGTGATTGAGGGAGACTATTAGAATTTGTATCTGAACGGTATAAGCTGTTAGGCTAGTATCCGGATGTTAAGTGGCATCTTATTGCGTCGCTGTGACGCGTCGTCCGGATCGCATATTGGCGTTTAGTGTTGAATGATAATCCGGTCATACGGATCTCATGTAACAACCATCCGGTCATACGGATCTCATGTAACAACCAGCTGCCTATATATGGCATGTATTCAGAAGAGAATGGATAGAGTGCTCACATTCATCTTCAGTCTATACAAATCTTTACAGAACCCATGCTGTGACGCGCTTTGCATCGACGTGCACGGATCACATCTTAGAGAGGTCGACGACGACGAACGGCTCATGATTCTAGGAACGGTACGAAAGGCCCTCGTAGTCGTGCCCGCCGCTGCGCACGCGAACGCGGACATGATGTCGGCGACCACAGACCACGGCAGTTCTAATGTGGGAGGTTTTCTTTGGCGTGATGATGTAGAGGGGTCTCGTTGTGCTATTGTTGAAGAAAAATCGGGCTCCTAATGGTCTCGTCTGTATTGTCGTGTTCAAGATGGAGGTGTAGGAAGGGAAGCTCCTTGTGTAGAGGAGCCCCGAAGGCAAAGATGTCTTTGGAGAGGCAATGCAGGAAACCATTTGAAGTTGATATATCATATAGTAGGATTGGGGACGTAACAAGAAGAAAAGATGTAGAAGAAGACACGTAACAAAAAGCTACTAGATTTCGCCATCTTTGTTGGCTTCCTGGCTTTGGTCATTTGGATTAGATAGGAGCCTGATATATAGACGATATGGACGAACATTTTCCTATTCGATCAGGCCTCTATTGGCACGTGAAATTAGTAAAAGAACTGTTACTAAGTATCGGGGCAAAAACTAATACCCATTCTAGAGATGACAAGAGCCTAATGACAGTGGGCCCACACATCTTGCTTCTGGTTATCAGAGGCTGTGGCAAGAGGGGCATCTTTGATCTCAAAGGCCTGCGTCTCTGATATTACTCAAGAATAAGAGGCCATCACAAAAGCCCTACAACAAAGGCCCTATATAAGCAGAGGCCATCACAAAGGCCCTAAAACCAGAGACGGAGCCAGATCTCAAAAATCTTATGTAAATGAGCTTAAAAATTTAAGAGAAAATAAAATTTTGCCCAATAAGCTATGGGTCAGCCTGAGGCTTAGGCCTGGGCTGGCCCCGGCTCTGCCTATAACCCTTGAAGGTGTAAGGAGAACTACAATCAAAGATAGGGAACATTCAAGGTGGCATCTCTGCGTAGTGGGACTTGCATGATAAGTGGGCCCACCGACCTATGAATATGTTTTCATCCTTGAGATCACCAATCAAACAAACTCATGGTACGGTACAATCGGCGTCTGAATAAAGAAATCACAAATCAAGGACCACTGGCATCTACATAAATGATGGTTGTAGATCTTACTTGTATATATACCTTCGTTTTTGGTAGGAGGGGCAATCTAGTCTTTTGTATAGGCCTAAGAGACTATAAATACCCCATGTAACCTCATTTGGAACTTGAGCTTTCTTAAGCAATAAAAAAGCACATTCAAACTGGTGAGCTCTTGAGGATCCCCTCTTCGGTGACAACCCGTATTGACTCACCAACAAGAGTAAAGCGTCCTCTTAGATCCCCAAACTCGTATAAATCCTCGTGATATTTTTGTTCTCGTGAACGATGACCCGTTAGACAACCAACATCTAACCTCTCACTTGTGTTTGGATTTTACACTTACAACATTACACAATATTGAGAACAATTAGTGTCAATGGATCTGATAACCTTATGTTATATTTCATTACTAATTAGATCAATGCCCGTGCGTTGCTACGAAAAATAAAATTAGTAACAAAACATAAAGATCAAGCAATAAAAGAAAATTGTGCTACAAGATCAAATATCTATTTCTCCCAATTACAAAAGTTTTTATGATTTTTTCTTCGGTACGAATTAAAACCAAATATATTATACGTAGCAATATATATTACCAATCTCAAAGATCAATCAATCATTTTTATCTCTTTTTGCAATTTATATTATCAGATCGCGTTCCTCTTCCTCTCGCCATGCCCGCAGCGCACGCTGTGGAGTCCGCCTTCCTCGCCGCCCACTTCGTCGCGCATGCCATGGTCGTATGGTCAATCGCCTCGGAGAAAGAGACCACCGCCGCTACCCAGCCTTTGCACCTTCGCGTCTTCTGGATCGCCACCGCCCTCGGTGTCGTGCTCTTCTTCGCTTCGGCGGTGATCCGCTGCGCCGACGGTTCGCTACTCTTCCCAGATGACCCTCTCGCCTTTGCCAGCCTACTCGTCTCCATATCTCTGGCGTACTTAGCCATCACTGGCTTCACCAGCCATGATGCCGGAGCCTATAAAGGTGAACCAGAAAACACCAGCGCCAAGGCGCCCTCCATGCCATGCGCCGCCGCGTCGTTCCTCTCTCTCGCGACGTTCAGCTGGATCAACCTGTTTATCTCCAAAGGGTATGCCAATGACTCTCTCACCGTCGACGACGTCCCACCGGTGTCGCCGGGCAACCACACCGAAGCATCGTACGCTTTGTTCACGTCCAACTGACCAGCGCTGGGGTCACGGCACCTGTGGGCGTCGCGCTCTGGCTGTCCTTCTGACCGCAGTTAATACTGACCACGGCGCTCGGCCTCCTGCACCTCATGCCTATGTACGTCGGTCCATCACTTATTAATCAGTTCGTCGAGTTCATTCGCCGCGGCGGCACGACGTGGGAGATCTTGAATGAATACAAAAGAAATGATTGGCCTTGGGCGTGAACGTGAACCCACGCCAGGAAAGCAACGAGGTCGTGGATGCCGCCGCGAGAAGAGGCAGGAGGACTAAAGCAGAGCAGAACAGCGCCGCACCGCGGAGGGGCGAGCCCAAAGCAAACGAGAGGGCGCACGACACGATGCGTGCTATAAGCGTACCCCTGCTCATCCAGCGACAAGGGAGGAGAAGCTGAGAGGGAGTGACAGATTTGGAGAACCGGGAGAGAGAACACAGCGAAAAGGACGACTCATGGTTTACTAGTGACTGTGGCAAAGAATTCACTGCTCTTCTATAATTAACAGGTGGGACAAAGGGTTTGTGGGACCGCGTTGTCATTGATATGACTGAAATAAGGTAAGGGATAGTATAGTTGGGGTGGTGAGAGCGGAGAACGGATGACCGCTATCAACTCCTAATTAGAAATAGTAGAGATTTTTCATTCTGTGTCTTTCGGGCTTCAGCTAAGCTCTGCTCGAAGTCTACCGAACCGTCCTCACTGCTACTGTTCGACTCTGTAACAGCAACAAATGTTGTCGACAGCGACGCCGTACTTGCGCGGCAGCATGCCGAAGCCGCCGCCGCTGAAATGGCTGCCCACGCCGATGGTCGGGCACAGGCCGGCCGGGAACGCGAGCTGTTTGCTCGCCTTTCCAATGGCTTAGTACAGCTCCCCGATCCTCGCGCCGGAGTCAACCCACGCGGTGGCGACCTGCTGGTGGATACGGCACGGCGTGGAGGTTGGCGAGGTCTACCACGGCGAACACTTTGGGGCGCTCCAACCGGCACGACAGCGCACGTCGTGCCGGCGCGGTTGCAGACCACGGCGGCCTGCACGTGGGAAGCATTCGTCGGCGTGATGATGCAGACTGGCCTCACCGTGCTAGGCGTGAAGAACTTCGGGTTCCGAATGGACAACACTAAGACCGACGTGAACGACGGCGAGCTCTGCGTGTACAAGACCTGGTTGGGTATGGCCAATGGTTAGATTGTATAAATAAATCTATATACATATGATCAGGGGTGGAATCGGAATGAAAATAAAAAGAGTCATCTTACATGTCAATATATCACTATACAATGGTAGACAACAGGAAAATTTTCTAACTTAGGCATATATAAAGCTAATATGTAGCAAATTATTTGTAGCTGTTGTGCAACTTATGCTTTGTGTCACTTGTATTTCCAGGAGTTTTATTGCTTTCTAGAGTTTCCTTATCTACCAAAAAACTTCTCATTAAATCATTAAATCCAATCCCTCGCTAACTCTAACTAAGCGATAGAACCGATAGAGCAAATGAGCAATTACATGTTTACAACTATGAACTGACAAGTTAACGAACTATCCATTTCAACATCTTTAGTTCAATTTTGAAATAACCCAAAAATTTCAAAATTTGTTTTGTCCGAATTTCTTGAATTTATTTGAATTTTTGCGAATTTATTTGAATTTATCGGTTTAATTCAAAAACTTTCCTTTTCGGGAAAGTCAACCAGAATCCGCTTTCCATTTCGTCCGGCGTTTTCTTTACGCCGCTTCGCGCCTTTCCATTTTCCGCTTCCTCCATGGCAAAATTCGCTCGGCCCGGCTCCTTCAGCGCCCGCCTCACGCCCATCCACCTAAGCGGTTTTCCGCGCCCGTTAAAATCCGTCGTCTTCCCGTTGCAAAAGCCGCCTTCCCGTCACGCTTTGCCGCCCAATCCCGTTTAGCTATGTTCCCCCAATCGCCATGCGCGCCTCCTACGCGCCTTGTAACACGCTTGCCAACACATCTCCGTCACTCTCGTTCGTCCCATCACCACCGCGCCGCTTGGGTGCCACTCATCTCTCCTCGCATGACGTCTCTGCTCTGCCACGCCCAGACACCCAACCGTGAAACTCGCGTCTCCACGATCTTGCAGCCTTGAACGCTTCTCCCTACGCCATCATTCCTCTGCTCAGATTCGATCGATTCGCCACTCGAGTGCTATCTTCACCTCACATCTCTCTCCTTCGCCGCCGGCCTTGGGTTTTGCTTGCCCCAGCACCCAACCAATGGAGCTCGAGCCTCTCTGCGAGCAGCAGCAAAGTGACACCACGCCGCATTCAAATCTCCCCTCCGTTCGGTCTTTTCGCCACTCAGTACACCCCCATCGCAAGCTCTCTCTCCCTCTGTTCGGCTACAAAAACTCGGCACTGCGCCATCTTCTCCACTTTTAGAGCAGAGAGTAACTCTTCTTCATCCCGCTCTCTCCTCTTCCCATTCCGGCCGTTTTCCTCTCCGGTGGCCTCATTCATGCGCCACGAGCTTCTTCTCCCCCTCCGGTGGCGCCGCCGTCCGTCTGTCGTTCGCCACCTCTTGCGATAATTCCACCACCCTCGAGGTCACCATAAGCCACTCATTCTCTCCCGCCACTTCTTTTTCTCCCCCACACCACCGATCGCCAGATCCAACGTCAGCTTCTTCATCTCCAGTGCCCGCACGCCACCAGGTCGCTCCACTTTCTCCCTCGCTCATTTTCTTCCACCACCGAGTCCCCCATGAGCTGCTATCTCGTCCCCGCCCATCCATTCCTTTCCCCGTCCGCTGATTCGGCCGTTCGTCCCCATCTTCTTCGCCTCCGGTGCGCTCTCGCCGCCTGGCCGCCTCGCCTTCTCTCCCTCCCCATTTTCGCCTCCATAGAGTTCGCCGGGAGTCCTTCATGCTTCGCCGCCACTCCATTTCTCCCCCGCGCCACCATCCCGCCGTATCGCCAGTCATCTTCTTCCGCGCCGGCGAAATCCCCTTCGCCTCCTCACTCGCTCTGTTCCTCCGCCTTTTGTTTTATTGCAGTGTAGCCCCGCTCGCTTGTCGCTCCCAGTCACCGACTTCATGCAACACAAGACACCATCTCCATGCCGCTGACTCGCCAACCCCACCCTTGGCCTCCCCTCGCGCTCACTTGCCCGGTAGGGCCCCTTTGTCGGCTCTCCGCCTCTCGGCTGCCACCTTGGGCCCACGTCGTGCCGCCTCCCTCACATGCTTGTGTTGGGCCGTGCACACCAGTGGGCGAAATCCGGTTCTTGTGCGGCCCATTGACCTGATACTCCTCTTAATTTCCTTTCGGATTTTAGTTTATTTAAAATCCGAAAATCCTTTAAAATCCTAGAAAATCCCCAAAATTCCCCAAAATCCAAAATGCCAAAAATACATTTTCTTGACCGTTTGAGCCATTTGAGTCCAAAAATGATCTCTGTTTACGCCATACCAAGTCCAGAAAATTCCCAAAATACCACTGAGCTTCGATCCGGCCATTTTCTCTCTCGATTTTCCTTTCCATTGCTTTTCTTTATTCTTTGTTTTGATTTATTCGTTTATTTATTGTTTGCGTTTTCTCGCTAGATCAACGTCGGCCTTAACCGTTGGCACGAATCTCGGAGCAGGAGCAGACGTTAGAGCTCTACTTGGAAACGGAGCCGTTCAAGGCCAGGCACGACATCGACCAATTCTTTTTAAGCGAAACCTCGATCACGCAAGGCAAGCCACACTCCTTGAACATATTGAACCCAGTTCCATTATAGTATTTATATATATATTTCTTGTATTGCATTATTTCCGTTATTTTAGGAAACTAGAAAATGTGATAGTTTCGAATGACGTGATTAGATACAACCAAATATTAAGCCAATTGTTATGCCTTAATTCCTTCTTAACCTTAGGCTATAAAATATCGAACCCTCGTAAATGTAGCAATTCATACAATTATTACTTTTAGACAAATGCTTAATCTCCGAAAGATGGCTCGGTTGGTTTTGTGATTTTATAAATTGCTACGGTGAGGGGCTGACATTAGGCGGACCACGGAAGGTGGATCTGGCCCAATCCCCAACCGATGAAGGCCAATGGATGTGATGTGGTGGTGGTGCAGTTGGTACCAATGGATTGTGGTATGTCATTTGGCTAAGTCTTTGGCGCTTAAGGACCAATGTCTTGGGCAACGTAAATAACCGGATCCGCTCAACCACGAGTTGGGCGGCCAATCTCATTGACTTGGTCCAACGTAGCTTAGTACATTGTACCTCCTTTGGAATGCCTACGGAAAGAGCTTCCATGAGAAAATGGGTTACCAGGCAATCGAGTGCGGAGCAGGAATGGAGGGATCATTCACCGGTTCTCATAGCGATGGTGTCGCACATTCGAAAAGAGTCTCCGCGGCGGCGATGGGTCTGAATGTTGCGGATCTCGGAGATCCTCTTGGTAGGAGCTAAAAGGGAAGTTCAACAAGCGACTCGATCATCTCGGTCGGCCGCATGCATAAAAGTTGCGTGTTAATCTAGTGGCACTAACGATTGTAGATATCTTGTGGGTAAAGTGAGCACCTCTGCGAGTGATATCAATGGTATTGAATCGCCGTGCTTAGGTTAATGAAGCGGAGTTAATTTAGGGTGATTCTGTAATCGCGCCCTGTAGTTTTTATAATTAAAACACATGTCGTGAAGGTGAACTTTGCAAGTTAAACCCCACGATTTATATATCTGCTATTTATGATTTGTGTTTCAAATGTAAAATAAAAAAAGATGTTCACAACTTGCATCCACAATATTTAAACACAGGCCTACCTTTGTTTATTCACGCATGTAATATTGAGAATTTCCGTGTGGTTTGTTGAGTACGGTTGTGTACTCACCCTTGCTCCAAATTCCCCCTCCATAGATTTCCTTTGTAGATGGCGAGTTCCAGAAGACCGTAGATGACGATGTTATTTTGTTTTGGAGGCCTTGATCTATCTGCTCAAGCGTTTCCTGTGGATGTTCTGTAATGTATTCGTGCCACCGCACCTTTTGTAAAACCTTGGCGTTAGGCCCTATTTCATCTATAAAATGTTACAATTGCTCTTTTATCAAGCAATGTACACTTGGTTACCTATGACTAAAATCACGGGTAGTGCAAAAGGTATTTATCGCGCCCACGAAAAGGCGGTCCGTCGCAAGTGGTATCAGAGCTTGACTTGACAGAGTAGATCAAGACCTTAAGATGGTTTAGGCATTGTTTTTTTCGAAAAGTTACTTAAAACTTAGACAAAAACTGATTACAAAAATATGTGGGCATATTAAGCCATCTTCCTCTTCTCCTTACCTTCTTCTACCTTACCTAGATTTACTTTCCAAAAATCGTTTAAGGTTTTCTTTCTCAACTAAACTTCAAAACTTGCGTAATAGATACTTGATTAGAATCTTCTCATCCCTAGTAATTCTTAGTAGTCGCTTCTAGGTGGTGGACCTGAACCAGCTCGTCGACAAGAAGGAATTTCTGTCGTAGTCGCTCGTTAGTCTTAAATCGAACCCCTTTGTTAAATAGGTCTTTTGGTAATGTAACATGGGTCGTACCAGACCTTAAGACGGTACTAAGTACGACTCCATATTATATGCAAAACTATGTTCCCTTATTCCCGATATTTTGTGTTGTCTAGCCTTACTAAACTCAAAAAGCTCCTTCTTTTCGTCTAAGCCTCTCACCTGTTCATTCTACGCTTACCCCAAACTCTAAATCTTACTTACCTTCAGCTTGCCCAAAACCTGCTGCAGAACCGAATAAGAATCAGATTAAGTCAGATGTCAGGAGTCGGACCACACCAACATCTCAGTGAGGAAGCAGAATCAACAGAAAACCCGACCAACCTGACCCAAGTGCTAGCTATGATGGAAAGGAATAGGCATCGAGCGAGATCGTCGACGCATAGCGATGGAAAGAATGTTAGACCGATTCACCACCAAATCCCAAGGATATCCCCAAGGGCAGTTCAAGGGCGGGATGAAAATATTGGAATATCAAGATGGTGCGAATTTGGAAGACAAGACCACCCGTCTTTTCAAGTTCAGCAGAGCCACTTGCAGCAGATAATTGGATCAGAAGCATTCAATGGAGACTCGACACAATTCAGTGCTCTGACAGAGAGCGAGTGTTGTACGCCTCGCATCAGCTACAAGGACAAGCCGTCGCCTGGTGGATGGACTTTCAAGCACAAAGATTCGGACAAGAAACCGCATGGTCAGAATTTGTGGAAGCATTCAGAAAGGCCCACATCCCTGAAGACTTAATGGCAGCTAAAAGAAGGGAATTTTTGACCCTCCATCAAGGTGAGAGAACAGTTTTGGAATATCTGCACCACTTTAATCAGCTATCCCAATATGCCCCTGAAGAAGTGAATACTGAGGCCAAGAAGAGGGAAAGATTCTACGAAGGCCTACAGGAAAATTTGAAGATCCACATCACAGCATTTGACTTCCAAGACTTGTCAATAATGGTCAACAAGTTGGTAATGACCGAAGAAACCCAGAACGACTTGGAAGGTACTCAAAAAAGGAAGGCCCAACAAACAAGGATACTGGACCCAAGACCGCTAAGGGTACTGATGCCAGATTTCACTCCCAATTTCCCTGCCAAAGGACCGCCTGTAAGAGAGCAGGGGCCGGTATTCACTGTGCTTCGACCCAAGAAAGGAAGGTGCTTCAATTGCAAAGGAAATCATTTTGCTGATAATTGCCCTCACAAGACTATTCGCTGCTATCACTGCGGACAGACAGGACATTTCCGGTATTGCTGCAAAAAGAAGCATTTACCGTCCCATGTGGCCAAAGCTCATACATCCAACTCTACCTCGGCAGACCAACCGAATGTGCCATATCAACCACCAAGACAGCAGCAAGGGTTGCGACAAGAAAAGACGTCATCCGAGACAGAATCAAACCCAATAACCCGAGAAGCTTGATAGATCAGATGTTCGCTGAAAAAGCCGTAGAAGCCGCTAATGATGTAATCAGTAAATTTTAAAAAGTTCAGACTTAAGTCCGCATTGATTCTTGTAACCCAGTGCAATGTCACCCTTTGGCTTTATTAAACCTTGCATGCAAGGGTGGTTTAGCAAATTTTTCCCCTCGTTTACATTTCCCCTGGGAATGTATTAGCAAGATAGTTCAAGTATGAAAAATTTCAGAGATTGATCATTCAAGAAGTTAAAAGCATGATCAGGAAAGACGGAATGTCGCTCTAATAACGACTTAATGACCGGCATGAGACAGTCAAGAGCATTCATTATAGCCAGAGACATTGAGTCAGCATACAGATAAACCCAAGGATAACAGAAAGGAAATAAATTAGCTTCATCACCTCGGAAATTATCAAAGACAAAAACCATGTAAGAATAAGCCAAACCAAATGACAAGAAAAGTGACTTAGCCCCTTAAGGAACCAGTCAGAAATGGAAAAGGAACCTTGACCTACAAGTGGTGGCACATTCATGCCCTTAATTGAGACCCCACCAGACCATTGGATCAAGTCAAGACAGCCTAACCAGAAGTTCAACCGTATAGAAAGAGACTGACAGAGTACCAACCCCTCAAAGAGTTTCCACCAGATAAACAAAGGATATTGTGGCTCTATAACTATATAAGTGAAGATAAAAATATAAGAGGATTGATTTTGACAAAGAAAGCAGCCAAGAATGCCTATACAGTGATACGTGTTGGAAGGTTAAAAATGCCTTGCAGAAGACAGCTAATCTGCTACCGCCCTCCTTCCCCAGACAGAAGTTGGGATAAGATCGGGATAGTTTCCTCACGAGGATATTCAAGGACATGACAGGGATTCCATACTACTTGATGACAACTGACAGATTGACTAAGATAACCCACCTCATACCAATCAAGTAAGATTTCGGTCAAAAGGGATTAACAGGAATATACTTGGCACAAATAATAAGGTCACATGAAATTCTGAGGAAAATAGTGTCAGAAGCCATGAGGACAGAATTGACAGTTAGTACCACCTACAGATTTACAGACAGACAGAAAAGATCCCACCAAGATTTGATGTTGATTGAATGACAGTTGACAGGTTGACCAAGGTAACCCATCCTACTGCAAATAGACACAACTTACGACAAAAATGAAGTTCAGGAAGATATTTATGATAAGATTATAGGAAATTCCGAAATAAGTAGTGTCGGAACCAGAAACCCAAATCACGGCCAAGAAATTTTGGAAAGGTTCACCCGAGCAAAGAGGACAAATTACCCTTTAATGAAGCTTATTTCGGCGGGATGACTAATGCACCAAAAGTATCGCCAAATGTTAAAAAGTGTGCCGGAGATCATTAAAGAGGTTACCTTTTAAAAGCCCTTTTTGGGAAGAAAGTCGGGTGATTACGATTACAACAAAAAAGCTATCTGAGACCAGAGCGAAGGATGTCGGTCACGAAATAGAGACCTCGTCTATTTAGAAGTAATGCCCCAAGCCGATTACCGATTCCAAGGTTAAGGAAGAATTATGCCCGGATATATCGGACGATGTCGAATCCTCGATGCAGTTAGAGGAATGACACGCAAATCACCATCATACCAAGGTCAACCTGCACCCACAAAAATTTCGGAGTTTATTTCGGGGAATACCTTCGACGGCAAACAACCCAACCACGCTTAAAAGGATTGGACACGCTAAAAGACCTACATCATCCCAAATGGTATATCTTATCATAGCGGTATCTCCAGATTTTTGAGACAACCGAAGGACATTTCGAGACAAGGGCGTCGAGAGTGCAGAGAGGATCACAGTATTGCCGAGAGTTTATTTTAAGGAATCCGGAGAAGAAGGAATCGGGACAGCAGAATTTACCAACTTACGCCCCAGAGATGAGTAAATCTCGGGGACGAGATTTATTTTAAGGGGGGTAGATTGAAATAACCCAAAAATTTCAAAATTTGTTTTGTCCGAATTTCTTGAATTTATTTGAATTTTTGCCGAATTTATTTCGAATTTATCCGGTTTAATTCAAAAACTTTCCTTTTCGGGAAAGTCAACCACGAGTTCGCTTTCCATTTCGTCCGGCGTTTTCTTTACTTCGCTTCGCGCCTTTCCATTTTCCGCTTCCTCATAGTAGCGAAATTCGCTCGGCCCGCTCATTCATACTTCGCCTCACGCCCATCCCACCAAGCGGTTTTCCGCGCCCGTTAAAATCCCACGTCGTCTTCCCGTTAAAGCCGCCTTCCAATCACGCTTTGCCGCCCAATCCCGTTTCGCCGCTATGTTCCCCCAATCGCCAAAGCGCTGCCTCCCTGCAGCGCCGCGCGAACACGCCCGACACATCTCCGTCACTCTCGTTCCGTCCCATCACCACCGCACGCTTGGGTGCCACTCATCTCTCTCTCACTTGCGTCTGCTTCTGCCACGCCGCCAGACACCCAACCGTGAGCTCGCGTCTCCACGATCTTGCCAATAACGCTATTCCCCTACCGCCATCATTCCTCTGCTCCGTTCGATCGATTCGCCACTCGAGTGCTATCTTCACCTCACATCTCTCTCTCTTTCACAAGACGCCGTTTTGCTGCTAGTCCCCAAAGACTCCAACCAATGGAGCTCGAGCCTCTCTGCAGAGCCAGCACCAAAGTCGACACCACGCCGCATTCAAATCTCCCCTCCGTTCGGTCTTTTTCGCCACTCAGTACACCCCCATCACGACTCTCTCTCCCCTCTGTTCGGCTACAAAACTTCGAGACCGCGCCATCTTCTCCCAAGACCCGAGCCAGTAACTCTTCTTCATCCTCACTCTCCTCTTCCCATTCCCGGCTTCGTTTTCCTCTCCGGTGGCCTCATTCCGCCGCGCCACGAGCTTCTTCTCCCCCTCCGGTGGCCGCACGCCGTCCCGTCGTTTCGCCACCTCTTGCAGCCAATTCCAGCCACCCTCGAGGTCACCATAAGCCACTCATTCTCTCCCGCCACTTCTTTTTCTCCCCCACACCACCGATCGCCAGATCCAACGTCAGCTTCTTCATCTCCAGTGCCCGCACGCCACCAGGTCGCTCCACTTTCTCCCTCGCTCATTTTCTTCCACCACCGAGTCCCCCATGAGCTGCTATCTCGTCCCCGCCCATCCATTCCTTTCCCCGTCCACTGATTCGGCCGTTCGTCCCCATCTTCTTCGCCTCCGGTCTTGCTCTACGCCGCCAGAGCCTCGCCTCTCTCCTCCCCATTTTCGCCTCCATAGAGTTCGCCGGGAGTCCTTCATGCTTCGCCGCCACTCCATTTCTCCCCCGCGCCACCATCCCGTGTCAGACGCTATCATCTTCTTCATGGCGAAATCCCCTTCGCCTCCTCACTCGCTCTGTTCCTCCGCCTTTTGTTTATTTGTAGTGTAGCCCCGCTCCATTGTGTCGCTCCCAGTCACCGACTGCATGGGACCTTGCCAAGACCATCTCCATGCTGTGACTCGCTAACCCCACCCTTGCCGCTCCTCCGCTCATTGCCACTAGGGCCCTTTGTCGGCTCTCACTCCTCTCGACTTCGCACCTTGGGCCTCAAGTCGTGTGCCTCCTCCCTCACATGCGCGCTGGGCCGTGCACACCCGTGGGCCGAAATCCGGTTTACTGTGCGGCCCATTGACACAGTACTCCCTCTTAATTTCCTTTCGGATTTTAGTTTATTTAAAATCCGAAAATCCTTTTTAAAATCCTAGAAAATCCCCAAAATTCCCCAAAAATCCAAAAATGCCAAAAATACATTTTCTTGACCGTTTCGAGCCACTGAGTCCAAAAATGATCTCTGTTTCGCCATACCAAGTCCAGAAAATTCCCAAAATACCACTGAGCTTCGATCCGGCCATTTTCTCTCTCGATTTTCCTTTCCATTGCTTTTTCTTTATTCTTTGTTTTGATTTATTCGTTTATTTATTGTTTGCGTTTTCTCGCGCTAGATCCGACGTCGACGCAACCGTTGGCACGAATCTCGGAGCAGGAGCAGACGTTAGAGCTCTACTTGGAAACGGAGCCGTTCAAGGCCAGGCCCGACATCGACCAATTCTTTTTAAGCGAAACCTCGATCACGCAAGGCAAGCCACACTCCTTGAACATATTGAACCCAGTTCCATTATAGTATTTATATATATATATTTCTTGTATTGCATTATTTCCGTTATTTTAGGAAACTAGAAAATGTGATAGTTTCGAATGACGTGATTAGATACAACCAAATATTAAGCCAATTGTTATGCCTTAATTCCTTCTTAACCTTAGGCTATAAAATATCGAACCCTCGTAAATGTAGCAATTCATACAATTATTACTTTTAGACAAATGCTTAATCTCCGAGAGATGGCTCGGTTGGTTTTGTGATTTTATAAATTGCTACGGTGAGGGGGACAAGATTGGGCGGACCACGGAAGGTGGATCTTGGCCCAATCCCCAACCGGCCACGGCCAATGGATGTGATGTGGTGGTGGTACAGTTGGTACCAATGGATTGTGGTATGTCATTTGGCTAAGTCTTTGGCGCTTAGGACCAATGTCTTGGGCAACGTAAATAACCAGATCCCGCTCAACCACGAGTTGGGCGGCCAATCTCATTGACTTGGTCCAACGTAGCTTAGTACATTGTACCTCCTTTGGAATGCCTACAGAAAGAGCTTCCATGAGAAAATGGGTTACCGAGCAATCGAGTGCGAGCAGGAATGGAGGATCATTCACCGGTTCTCATAGCATGGTGTCCGCACATTCGAAAAGAGTCTCCGCGGCGGCGATGGGTCTGAATGTTGCGGATCTCGGAGATCCCACCGGTAGGAGCTAAAAAGGGAAGTTCAACAAGCAACTCGATCATCTCGGTCGGCGCATGCATAAAAGTTGCGTGTTAATCTAGTGGCACTAACGATCAGATATCTTGTGGGTAAAGCCGAGCACCTCTGCGAGTGATATCAATGGTATTGAATCGCCGTGCTTAGGTTAATGAAGCGGAGTTAATTTAGGGTGATTCACGTGAATAGCTGCGCCCTGTAGTTTTTATAATTAAAACACATCGTGAAGGTGAACTTTGCAAGTTAAACCCCCCGATTTATATATACGACTATTTATGATTTGTGTTTCAAATGTAAAATAAAAAAAGATGTTCACAACTTGCATCCACAATATTTAAACACAGGCCTACCTTTGTTTATTCCTCGCATGTAATATTCGAATTTCCGTGTGGTTTGTTGAGTACGGTTGTGTACTCACCCTTGCTCCAAATTCCCCCTCCATAGATTTCCTTTGAAGATGGCGAGTTCCAGAAGACCGTAGATGACGATGTTATTTTGTTTTGGAGGCATTGATCTATCTGCTCAAGCGTTTCCTGTGGGTGTTCTGTAATGTATTCGGTGCCAGCCGCACCTTTTGTAAAACCTTGGCCGTTAGGCCCCTATTTCATCTATAAAATGTTCGCAATTGCTCTTTTATCAAGCAATGTACACTTGGTTACCTGCAGCTAAAATCCTAGGTAGCTGCAAAGGTATTTATACGCACCCCCTGAAAAGGGCGGTCCGTCGCAAATTTTCAACTGTGAATTAACAAGTTAAGTGATAGAAACCGTTAATTCTATAGTGTCACAGTGGTAGGACACCGCTTGACCTTCACGGCTCGTTGCCGAAGAGCCCGGGCTCCACGGGAGGTGGTCCCGCCCATCGGTATGGCCGCGCCGCCGAGAGGCACTGGAGGAAGTCACGAGAGGAAGCTAGGGAAGAACGGAAGCATAGCAAAAGAAGCTAACAAAGAGAGCGCTAAGCTTCGGGACATGGCCAGCTTTGCTTCTTGCAAACGATGCATTGGTGCATGGCAACGAGCAGTATAGCCTACGAGTACCTTATTTTTGTAACTGCAAGAGTAGAAATCCCGAAAGTGAACTACTTCATGTACACGTGCAAACTGTTAGTAGTTTTTTGAAGTGTCTAGGTGGCAAGCGAGTACTGTTCTTGTTAGAGAACACACAAATTTTCAACTATTGGATCTATAAATATAAAGGACCTTATCTTTCCTGAAACCGTACAAAATTAGCCCTACCCTTTCCCTCCAACAAACCATAGCCCACCTTTCACCTCAGAAGCCACTGACGCGTAATCCCCCCACTGCCGCGTCTTCCTAGCGATGGCGAACCACCACCGCTACTCCCCTACCGCCACCCTCTCTCCTCCGGGCAAGCTCCACTGCAGCACCCACCTTTGATAAAGACATAGCTACATCAGATATATCCATAGTATTGATGATCAACGATTAATAAATTTCTCCTACTGATCAGCAGCATTGGACTCACACCAATTACACGAGCCTATGTGCGACAAAGAAATTATCAAGTTAATTCGTTTCTTGGGATACTCAATTTTACTATAAAGATAGATCGCTATCTAATAATATTCTCATATTCACGAACCATAGCAAGGATCATCTTGGACTCACACCCACTTTAATTACGTGAGAATGCAAAGAGATAAATCATCATGCAAGGTGGGAACACGAAAGAGCTCCAGTTGGCCTTCAATGACCAGTCTGAATTCAAACGGACCTAGAGAATGCAAACGGACTCTGTTTAGGGCGTGTGAGTACTTGATTAAAAGATAATTTCGTGCTCTTTCTAATAGATCTAGCCTCATCATCAAATTCCACACGAGCTGGCACAGCAGTCAAAAACGTGCAACAGTCTCAGTCTTTTGGGTGCTGCGCCACCATTATTGTCGGCTAACTTCACATGTAATTAAAGTGGCATGAGGCCAACTCCCAGTAGCCATCTCCTTGACTATATTTTGGACAAACTCCCTCTCTATCTCCTCAGGTTTTGTTAAGTTTAGTTACCCCTATGTGTGGAACTTTAACCTTATTCTTCTAACTCGGCTAGAGCAGCAGTAAATAAGTTCAGAACCTCAGTTCGTATGTGTGTTTTATCCTTATTTTTGCTAGTTCTTCGATTGCTTGCAAAAATAGACCTTCGTGGTCAGGTCATCCGGGTTTTTGGCACGGTTGATAACATCTAGGAGTGTGGTTTAGCGATTGCAGGCGTTTATCCTTATGTGGTTCGTAGTCAGATCATCAAAGTCATCCTCTGCCTAATCGAAGTTATCCTCTCACCGGAAGATCGAGCACCCGTGCGCCCATCATTTGGTATCAAAGCAACGGTTGACCGGTGAGTTGTTGTATCTTGTTTAGTTGTTTGATTGCGTTCTTCCTAGAGTTCAGAAAATTTGCCCCACAAAAAGATTGTTTGTCCGCTGTCCAAATCCTGTTATGCCTTTCAATCAATTAATTTTGTTTTTGCTAAATTGAGTTTACGTCCGTTCTAGTGTTGTCTTGTTGCTGTTCATCTTCTTATTCATCTCCCCGCCTTAACATCCATCCATAAAACCCAAAAACAAACAACCACATCTCGGTCTAAAAGATCCCCTTTCTACAGCCGCCACAAAAAATGCCATAAATCTTAATTACCGCCTCGTTTTTGAGTGAGACAAAATGGAGAAGTTTCCTCACTCAATCGTGCATCTACACGTCAATTCTTACGCGAATCCATTTAGGGAGCAAAGAGTTTGGTGTGTTGCAATATGACCTACTTGCTGTCTTGAAATCTGCATCTGTGTGCACTTGCAAAATTTGTGCAAAATTCTCGGTTGAATTTCAGAAAGTTGGCCCAAAAGAAATGTTTCTACAAAAGCTGTCAGGAAGAAGAGAAAAAAAGAATCATTAAAAAAGAGGCACCTAACCAAAAGTTACGGCCAAAATACTGACCTACTGTTTGATGGACAGAAATCAGCAAGTTAGAAAATTGGATTCATCTTGTGCTCCCAAATTGCAAATTGCATATCTTTGAAATTTTGCTGTATTTACCACTTGTATCCACTACTGTATCATTTGTTTTAGCCTAATATCCACCCTTGTTTGATCAGTAATATAGACTAATTGCCAGATTCGAACACTTATTCAATTTGTGCAAATCTGACATAATTGATTGTTTTTTTTTTGCTACTCATTATAAAGCCTTTATGAGCTCCACTTTCTGTAGCCATGGATACAAATTTCACTGAATTTCGACGAATTTTCGTCAAAATTTCAAATTTCGGGCCACAACGAAATCCAAATTACCGGCCAAATAAAAACATTTTAAAAAAATTGAAATTGCTAAAGAATTTTAAAAAATTCTGATAGTGCTACGTCCTAGTAAAAGCTTGATAATTAATACATAGATTTGCTTTAGCAAAAAAAAAAGGTTTACCAAATGGTGATAAGGAAATGCTTAAGATCTCATAAAATTTTTGAATCATTATTACACTCCAGTAAATTTATAAAATTCTTACAAGGCACAGTACTATTTATATTCTTTCTCTTTTTGATTTTTAAAATATAATATAACAAATAAAGTTCCATGCTTACATAGATTGGATTGACCAAACAAAAAAATTTAATTTTTTTGGAAAATTTTATAGAATGGTACTAAGGTAATTCTTAATCTCTCATAAAAATTTTAGATCATGATCACACTCGAGAAAAATTATAAAATTCTGACAAGGTTACTGTTCCAATTATATTCATTCTGTTTTTGATTTTTTAAAGACAACAAATGAAGTACAATTATTTTGAAAAAAATTTTGTATGATTCTACACTACTAAAGATAGTACTATAAAAATTTCAGATCATTATAAAGCTTGTACAATTTTGTAAAAATCTAACATTATTTCTGCCAAAATTTTAAAATGTCTCAAAATTCAGTTTTTCAACAAATTTTCATAGAAAATGACTTTTTACAGGGTTATTGGACCAAATCCGGCCCTAAAAGTTCAAAAACCTGCCAAAAATCAGGAAATTTCACTGAAAAACGAAGTTACTGTAGCAATTTCATTTTTTTAATTTTTTAATCCAAGCAGTAATTTGGATTTTGTAGTAGCCCAAAATCCGAAAGTTCAACAAAAATTCACCAAAATTCGGCGAAATTTGTATCCATGCTCCAGCCTACAAGTATTATCTCAATACTCAAATTATGAATGCTCGATTCATGCAAACACGGATGGCTGCCTTATTCAAATGGTCTGTTCGACCATAGATATCTTGTGAGATTAGAGAGCGAGAGACTAGGATGTCACTTGGACGCCAGAGCCGCGGAAGACAAAGGTCCTATTTGACATAGCTATAGCTTTTCTAAAAAGTGGCTTTCAAATGAACAATATGGCTAAATGGCTAGACTGAAAAGATTTGGACCCTGCTTGGAAGCAATATATTTTCATAATTTCTAAGCAATACCATGATTTCTAAGAATACCAAGGTATTTTATACCATAAAGTGTTTGGTTACCATGCCAAAAACTCTGTATTAAAAACTATAGTTTTGTAGATACCATGATATTTTTGAAGTATTTGAAACTCCACTCCAACCCAAAGTTTTCATGGTTTTGGATAGCTTCTTGCCTATTTCCATTCAAATACTATGGTTTGTGATGTTACATCCAAACAGTTGGTAGTTCCAAAGAATACCATAGTTTCAAAAGGGTTTAGTAAAACCATAGTATTCATGACAAAACAATTGCAAACCATAGTATATTAAAACCATAATTTTGAAAAGTTATACTTTCATACAGGGCCTTGATGTTTGTAGTCTTTTAGATGTGAAGGGTGCGAATCAAGAACAAGGGTACGGGATGGAATTTGAGATTTTATGTTAAGGGATGGAATTTGAGATTTTATATTTATTAGGAGAGAGTAATTTTCTTCAAAAGTAAGAATTCCAACCTACTGAGATCGTGTGAAACTACCCAATACCAGCTTTCAGCTTTTAGCTTCTGCTAGTACAAATCGACTGGACTTTGGACTTTGGGCTTCCGACTGCATATAAACCAACCGTTTGAAACAGCTTTCGGCTTCCAGATAGGGGAAGCCGAAGCTAAAGACGTCACAAACAAGGCCGAAGTAGAACAACCAAAAAAACCATGCCCACGATTTTAGCTTTCAAGTAATCCGCAGATCATAAGATCTTCGGTCCAAAACCGACTGAAGCAATAAAACTAAGCAAAATAATCTGCTCCGACATTGCACAAAGTGGATTAAACCTTGCAAAGCGATGAACTCATCAGTGAACATACCATGTCTAACGGCTGAGCCTAGAGCCCTAGACATTGGATTTTAAGAGGTATTAGCCTGGGCCTTGTTGAGAATAACACCTTCGTACTTGACCTGGAACCACTTCATGGCATCCTCCTTGGTCACCCTGTGCTGAATTCCAACACGGGACTTGCACCTGCGGCGGCGGGCAACACGATACCCAGCACGCTCAAGGACGACATAGAAGTCC
Source organism: Guadua angustifolia (assembly GCA_036346375.1). Taxonomy (NCBI): domain Eukaryota; kingdom Viridiplantae; phylum Streptophyta; class Magnoliopsida; order Poales; family Poaceae; genus Guadua; species Guadua angustifolia. The sequence continues at coordinate 54,964,558 of CM070511.1, forward strand.
ATACCATAAATACCTGTTGATGGATCGTACCTGCAGAAGATAAACAGGAAGTTCAGCCATGTCATACAAGAACAATCCAAAGGGAAGAAAGAACATGGAAATATCACTTAGCAGTTCCTTATGTTTGATGCAAATTTTCAGTATGGGAATATCACCAATACAAGCATGCCTTGCTTTCAAGGCGTCACCAATCAATACAAGCATGCCTTGCTTTCAATGCGTCACCAATCAAGACAGGCGCATAAAGTGAAGAACATAAGAACAGTAAGCACTGCTGAGAAACAAGGAGCGTATGGTAAATGAAACAAGAAGCTGAAGAATGTTTAAATTAAATAGTTCCAGTTTTTAAAGAAAAGGATGTTAAACACATGACATTATGTTGGTAGCATTCAATGATGTTGATAGTGTTTGATGACGTGAAATACTGAATGCACAAAACCATAGTAGTTAAGTCGAGAGCCAGAACCGCAGAGCTCAGTGAAGAAAACGAGATTATTAGAAACCAATGTGATCAATACTTTTAAAGAGTTTGAGCATTGCTGACAGCTGAATGAAAAAAAAAATACTGTCAACAAAGAAAGAGCTATAAAGGAGAAACAGTATTTAGGCCTCAGAGTTAAAAGGTGCATCAAATAGACCAGCAATTGCTAGGCTTCAGATGGTACGGACAATTAATTCAATTCATTGGCCCAAGATAACTCTTTAAATAAGCTGCAAACTGTGAAGGCACATAGTATAAGCAGCATTAAGTTGTGGAAAATAAGAAACATTAATGGGATATTGACTTTCAAAGTTACATGAAATAGTATTATGCAAAAACTATGTATATCAAAGGAAAATATGACTGAACTAAACAACAATCTTATATTGCCAATAAAAGATAACAATGCTAAGGCATGCTCAAAGTTATATTCCCATGACACACTGTAAGTTCGATCAATTATGAACAAAGGTGGAGTATCTTACTTGATGCCAAGATCAATGTGCTCCCCGCTTCGCTTAAAACCTCGCCGTCCGCCGCGCAACCTTCTTCGACATTAAACTTCGCGAGCGCCCGCCGACCACGCATGCCGTCAAAGCCGCCCACGCTTCCCTTCGCATGAAGCAGCGGCTTAAACCGCTTATGCTGCCTCGACCTTATGTGCAAAGCTTCTTCGAATCGCTTCTTCGCTCATGGCCAAATCGCCAGGCAAAGCTTACGCTTGAAGCGAGCTCTGTTACGCTCTGTGGTGCATCTTCTTGCCTTCTTTGTTGATTATGTAGTGAAGTAGTGATTAGTTACTCTGTCTTTGCTTCTTGCCTTCTTTGTTGAATATATAGTGAAGTAGTGATTAGTGAACATATATTCTAATATTCAACAGAACAAGATGGCAAGTGAAAGTGCAAGTGGTAGTGGACCTCCTCATTCCTAACATATAATCCATTGGAAGATCCCAATCGGCCAGTCAAGTCGATGATCAGGATGGAAGTATCGTATTATCTGAGAGCCTAACAAGCGAGAGCTGATCCAATGCCATCTTTGTCAGAGGAAGATAAAAGGAGGAATCAAGAGGGTGAAACAACATCTCGCGGGTGGGTATGGAGATGTGACAAAGTGTCCCAAGACTACCTCAAGGATCATGAAAGAGATGCAAGAGGCTTTAGAGAAGGGCAAGAGGGGCAGACCGCTGTTTCTAGATGATGAACAAGATGATTGTATGGCAGCAGAGGCATCCAGCAAGGAGTCGGAAGCCTCTAATAATAGTGTGAGTGTCCATCCAAGTTCTGGGACAGCCTCCAAAAAAATGAAGTCAGCGGCATTTCAGTTCAAGGTGCCACCACCAAAAAAACCTATTACCGCTATGCTTCGACGAACGCCAAGAGAGGTTGTAGAGCAAAGACATGCAAAGGGGCCTCATCAAACTACCATAGAAGCTACCATGAGAACTAAGGAAGAAAGAGAAGCTGTCTGTATGGAGATAGCCAAGTTTTTCTATGAGTGTGGTGTGCCATTTAATCTTTGCAAACTCAAGACAATTTGAGATAGCGGTAGAGGCCATTGCCTGATATGGTTCGGTTTCAAGCCTCCTACTTTCCATGAGCTCACGGGCCATTGCTTGAAAGGTAGTCCAGAGGCAGATGGCGAGAAGAAGAAGCATGAAGAGGCATGGAAGCAATATGGTTGCTCTCTCATGTCGGATGGATGGGTGATAGGAGGGTCGTGGGTTGATCAACTTCTTGGTTAATAGTCCGAAGGACTTTCTTCTTAGTCGATCGATGCATCTAGTGAATCACATGATGCCATGATGCTTGCTAACTTGCTAGAAAAGGATTGAGATGATTGGCAAAGACAAAGTTGTTCAACTTGTCACCGACAATGGTGCTAACTACAAGGCGGTGGTAGGCTTCTAATGGATAGGATTCCTACATTGTTTTGGACTCCTTCTTGTTGCTTTGCTTGGACCTTATGTTGGAAGACATAGGAAGTGAAGGATTTCAAGAAACCAATTTCACGTGCTCGACAAATTACTACCTTTATTTATAGGCATGGGAGGATTCTTAGTGAAATGAGGAGAAAAGCAGTGGGATGGATATTGTGAGGCCCTTGACAACTAGGTTTGCCAACTGCGTTCCTTACATTGCGGAGTTTGCACAAGCACAAAAGCATTGAAGCTCCTAGTGACGGTGAAGTCTTCGCTATGAGCAAGTTGTCCAAGACCGAGGCGGGAAGAAAAGTGTATGACATTGTCATTTCGTTAGAGTTCGAATTGATTGAGGATTGTATAAGAGCTTCGCTACCACTCCTTATTGTCTTTGAGATTGGTTGATGGTGATGAAAAACCCGGCTATCTTAGGAGGTTGCATTGGCCATGAACATAGCAAAGGAAAAAGATCACCTCATCGATTACACTCAAAACAAAAACCTTTGCTTAATCGCCTCATGAAGATTATTGATGGACGTTGGACGAGGCAAATGGACACCCGCTATATGGAGCAGCTCTCTACTTGAACCGGAAAATTCTATAACATCAAAAGGGTGATGATGAAGGGCGTGTGGGAGAGCTAAGGGGTTGCTTCAATGGCGTGCTTGTAAAAATGGTAGAAGATGAGGCTCTTGAGATAAGATTGATAGCCAAGCTGTTCTATATGAGAATCAAAGAGATGTATTGCAAACCAAATGGCAATAAAACACGCACAAACAAAGAAATCCAAGTAAGTAATATAAATTTTCAGCATTTTAAATATAATTTCAGCAAGTAAACTTTACTTTTCAGCATGTAAAGTTCAATTTATTTGTTCTTTTAGTTGATTGGTGGCTTGCATATGGTGGTCGAACCGTTGAACTTCACAAGTTTGCAAGAAGAATAGTTAGTCTTTGCGCTTCATCATCCGGTTGTGGCGCTTGAATTGGAGTCATTTGAATTTGTGAGTGAATTTACCATCTAATTATTTAAATTGTAACTCCTTCATTTTGGTTCTAATTAATTGCTTTTGTTCCTTCCCACTTGTAGATTCATACCAAGAAAAGGCAGGTTGGAGCACCAAAAATTAAATGACTTAGTCTATGTCTCATACAATAGAAAGATGGCTAGTAGGTTCCAAAAATACGGGAGGAGGGTAGAAACTTTGATCCTTTGGTTTTAGAAGACTTTGATTGGGACAATGAATGGGTCAATCCATCTCCATCGGCTAATCCAACTCAAAGTGGGTGTATAAGGGGTGAAGGTGACTTGACATGGGACCAAGTTGGCCGAAGCTATTGGTGCATCAAGCAATCTTGAGGCCGCAATCTTCCTAGGAGAGCTCATTTTGAGCATCACTCATACGTCGTGTGAGAAGAGTTGAGGAAGATAACATAGAGGAGGCATCACATTCGGACTCAAGCAATGGAGGTGAAGAAGATGAGCTCATACTTGATGATCTTGATGTGGATGATGATGACAACTCAAGCAACCATGGAGATGGTGATGAGCAAGATGTCAATGCCACCATTAGTTTGGATGATTTGAATGATGACTATTGAGAGATGAGAGTTAGACTTGTATTCCAAAACCAAAGCACCCTGTGTCACTAAAGTTTCTTCTCAGCAGTTCATATTCCTTCACCTTTAGTCCACTCTCAAGAAGCTGCATTGCCTTCTCACCCCTTACAGTTACATAGCAGGCAATCTTCTCATTACGCCTGATACCAAATGAGCGGACAGTGTATCTAGCTGAAGAATGTGGACAATGACAATGTAAAACAAGGGAAAAATATTCTAGCTGTTATGAAACAAGAAAACAAATCTGGTACAAGAGAAAGGTAAATATACCCTTGGAGAACACTGGTGACTGTCCACTCAATTGCTCCAAGACCTGCAAATGCGGAAGCAAAATGTATTTACTGGTTCTAGCTTAAGGTAAGAGTAATGACATCAACTACAGTGACCAAAATCTAAAACACTATGATGCATGCTTGACCTTTCGGTATGCACAAATTAAAACTGTGGTTCACGGTAAGCCCTTAGGCTAACATATGTGATTAAAGCAAACAGCTCCATCCATTTTAGGCAGAGCAACCTATGTTAAATTATACCACATCCTTAAAAATGCACTACTTTCCTTTTGCGACAGAGCCATAAAAAGGGAAAACAATTAGTAACTACTATCCAGGTACAACAACTGTGATTTATACTAGAACAATATACAAGCTTTGATGTATACACAACGTAAGAATGTCCTTGTCTCACGAATTTTACAAAATTGCAATTGCAAAACATGCAGATTGAATTCGTATTCTGCAGTCAATGATCCACATTGCTACAAAAAAATTATCAACAAGTTATCCTACAAGACGTCAGGGAACTTATCTTAAGTCTAAACAATTGACCATCGATAACTAAGTAGCTCGGCAAGTACTTATTAGTTCGTTCAGTTGTCGTGACAATAAACGAACAGCATGCTAATTTTAAAATTCCCTCGCCCCGATTCCATCCTCTACTACCAAGAATCGCTTACTTCGAACATATCAAGGCTTAATAACACAAAGAACTCTGAGCTCACATAACTACGGTCAACCAAGATGGCAAACTACGTAATAACGCACTAACGCATCAGGTTGTAAGTTGTAACCATACAAAGCTCATTTGCTGCTCAGACAACCGCAACAACCTGAACATTTGTTGGCGCAAATATCTTGATGCGCAAGAAGGGTCCCAACCTTGGAGGCACGGGTGAGGCGATCTCCGCTCTCTCCGACGGAGATGTTGAGCACCAGCTTCTGAACCTTGATCTCCCTCATCGGGTTCGACTGCTTCTTCTCCGACGCCTGCGAGAGCACGCATGGGCACACCGGCGCACACAGAGGTTAGCTTCATGTGAGCATCAGGGCGCGTAAGGCTGGGAGAGGAGGGAAAGTAAGAGAGTCTGACCATAGAGGAGGTGGCAAGGGCGACGGGGTGTTGTGCGTCCGCGGCGGGGGAGGGAGGAGAGGGTCGGGTGCCGAGGGAGGCGGGAGGCGGCGGCGGGGGATTAAAAGAAGGAAACCCTAGAGTGGGGTGGAGATGGGGAGGAGACGAGGGGTGTTGTGTGGGCTGGCTCCCTGGGCTTCATATCTTAGACCAATTAAAAATTTGGGCTGTGCTGCCCGAAACCATCCATCCGTACACAAGCCTAGAATATTGGGCTGAGTTGGGCCGAGGTCGAGAAGCACGAATGAATTAGGACTAGGTCTAGTCACAGACTTTTATGACAATCTGCTGTTCATGTTTATGTCTGAAAGGAGAAATAAAAATGATTACGTTCGTGTAGGAGACTAGGAGGCATTCCCCGATGCCGCACGTCAATCATCGCAGGCTCAGACAGGTGCGTTTGGTTGGGTATACGAGAGTGAGCTGAACTGTTTCATATAGAATTTGATTATGTCTCTGCGTTTGGTTGGCTGAACGGAACCATTTAATACAGGATGAGATGGTATAGATTCTTGGAATATTCTACAAAAATGTTGCACCATTCCGTACAGGTAATTTAACCGAACCAATCAGCCTTGTATCATTCCATCCAAGCAACCAAATAAAATCTTGTATCATTCTATTTAGACAACAAACACTTTCCCTATACCACCTCATTCAAGATCATCCAATCCATTCTGTACCATCTTATCCATTCATTTTCGTACACTCAACCAAACGCATTCTTAGAAAACCGTTTTTGCTAATTTGCGCTCAACTGCACACGCACAATTTTTTTACGGCTCAACTTAGTACACGACATGTGGAGCGTGCTGGTGGGACAAGCGCACTGCGGCTCTTCGTGGAGAGAAAGTCAAACCGGAATTATTGTTATTATCATGTTTCTTACTGCTATGCACAGTAATGATAGTATCACACACTTATGCTATGGTTTTAGTTTAATCGTTAACATCCCATTAGCTATCCATTCCCTTGTAGAATGTTAACAATGCTAGCCAGCTAGCGAGCCTCACTTTTCTGCTTTTCTGACCAAACCATCGAATAAGGTGAACGATTTTTTTTTAATTTTTTAAACCGAAAATTTGTTAAATAGAAACTTTTTTATCCGAAAGTTTTTTGAGTTGAAACTCTTCGATTTGAATTTTTTTAAGTTAAAACATTTTAATTTGAAAATTTTTATTTAAAAATTTCAAGTTGAAACTTTCCGATTTAAAATTTTTGATTGAATTTTTTCCGAGTTGAATTTTAAATTGAAACTTTTCAAACCAAAACTTTTTTAAAATCTAAACTTTTCGAACCGAAAGTTTTTGAATTGAATGTTTTCGAGTTAAAACTTTTTAATTTGAATTTTTTCGAGTTGAAGCTTTCTAATCTGTATTTTTTGTTTTAAAACATTTAAGTTTAAACTTTTTAATTTGAAACCTTTTGATTTGAAATTTTGCAATCTAAAACTTTGTAATTTAAATTTTGCAATTTGAATTTGAATTTTTTAGTTGAAAATTTTCTATTTAAATTTTTTTGAGTTAAAAATTTTGAGTTGATTTTTTTCCAAATTTAAAATCCTCAGTTTTGCCTGGTAGCGTTAAGTTTTTTTTAATTTATCTTGCAACGTGAAGGGTGGAGTGGGACTCCGGCGTCACCACGTGGCAGAAGCGGAGCTGAGGGAGGTACGACCGTATGGAACTCATGGTGAGCTCGATCGTATATTAGTGGTTCCTGTGAGAAAATTGTCCGTCGGAACCTCTCTGAGCTCAGCTGAGCTCGCACATCAAAATCACACCAGCAACAAAGCCACCCCCAACCAATCATGCGTACCCCAGCTCAATCATATTATCCTAAGTTGACCTAATTTCTATGACATGGATCCACGTCTTATGCACGGCTGTAAAACTAAAAATAGGCTCATCTTTACGGATCCCCACCCGTACGTTTTTAACTAGCGAAAAATGGGGCTGCTGAAACTTGAGTGATCCAGGTCGTTTAAACAACGCTGCATGATAGCGAGGCTTTGTGCAAATGGTGGTGGGGATCATGCTTTGGAATAAATCTGATCGCATCCGCTGGTAAGGCAGAGGGCATCTCGTTGAATGCTTCAGGGCCACACACAGAGAATAATATATATATGTATGCCCCCGTTTCCTTTTCATGGGCTTGCTCTGGCATCACCGCTGTATATGTCTATGCTGCTCATGCCGATACAGGCGACAGGATTAGGTGCGCTACAGCGTCTCGTTCCTCTCAATCGACCTCAGAAAAAACACGTTCTAGGAGCTCACTAAACACTTGGTCTTGATTGTTTCTTGGTCATCCATGCTTTCTGTAGTTTCTGACAGCAACCTTGGTTTGGCCAAGAATTATGTCGACAAAGTGTAATGTACTGCTCATGCCATACATACTCATACACCAGATACTACTTGTTGGTAATTAGCTGTCGCTCGAAAGAAAGCATAGAAACAAGTCGACTATTCTGTTTTCTTCGAAGAAAAATAATAATTACATGCTACAGCGAGTTATCCACTTCCCTGATATACCAATAAAAATTTAAAGCTTTCCTGAAGTGCCATTGAAAAACTGTTTTCCTACCCTTATATACCACCGTCGTTAGCATCGTTAGGCTCACTTGTCGTTAGGTCCCAAAAGATTGTCAGTATTTTCATAAATTTCCCATATTGCCCTCAAGCGAACTATTAGCTTGTGGGCCCATAAGGGAGGTAATGAATTTGGGGAGTAAAAAAAAGCTACGGGACCTGCTATCATAGGAACTGAGGGTAGAGGTGGGCACTGGGTCGAGCCATTCCGGGCCACCACGAGGCATGCCTAGCCTAGCCTGGCATAGCACTATTGCAAACAAGTCATGCCAGGCCTACTAGCCAGGCACGATGAGCGACCTGGCACAGTGCTCGGGCGGCATGCCGGCACGCGGCCAGGGGTAGGGTACACGCTAGGAGAGCGGCTGGGTGGGGGACACCAAGGGGAGGTCAGCCCGGTGGGGGGTGTCAGGGGAAGGATGTGACGAGGGCGGCCGAGTGGGGGCGTTAGGGAGGCGAGAGCAGAGGTCGGAGGGGGGCGCTGTGGCTGGAGAGGGGCGAGGGCCAGAGGGAGGCACCGTGGTCGAAGGGAAGCGAGCACACGACGGAGGCTGGAGGGAAAGGTGGGGGGACGTACTTGGTCACGGCGACCGGAGTCGTCGGACCATCATCTACCGCTATGGCCCGCACCATGGTTGGACCGCCGTCTGTCGCCTTGGCCATGGGGAGGGGTAGAGAGGAGGCTGAGGGGGCATCGAGGAGACGAGGGGGTGGCAGGAAGGCCAACTGGCCGAGTGGCGCTGGGCGCAGAGGGTGAAAAGAGGGAGAGAGAGAGGAGGGAAAAGGAAAGGAGAGAGATGGAAAAATGGATAGTGGAGGGAAAAAGAAAGGGACAGAGAGGGAGAGATTCACATGTAAATCAAAGAAAACCTAACACATGTCGGCAGAACAAACGGGCATTTTAACGAACAAAAAACAGAAGACAGATGTGACAACTGATTGATTGAAAGAAATAAAGTATTACTATCTCATGTGCAACAGTCATTTCAATAGGCATTTCAACGGACGCTTATGCTCACTATAAAATCAGCCCGAGCACTTGTGCACTGAATTGAAACAAGAGGAGGTAATATAGGAAGACAGAAGACAAGGGCAAAGGCAATTGATACCTCCTTACCTGCACCCTCACTCTGGTTATGTGGAACCTTAGCTTGCATCGAGCTAGAGACAAAGATAAGGGCAAAGGCGACTGTGACCTTCTCACCTGCACCCTCGCTCTGGTTATGTGGAACCTTAGCCTGCATCGAGCTAGAGACGAAGACCCAACTGGTTCGGTTTGGTTTGATCTGCTTCGACATGGGTCGAACCAATTGTAAGTGTATAACTCGAGTGTGGATAACTTCTCTGCACCTTATCTATACCCAACTTTATGCACAATGGAGTTCACATCAACGAAAAACACTTGATTAGCACAAAAAATTAAAAGGATGCGACTAACATATGACTATTTGTGTCGCACTATTATCTACGTCGTGGTAGCCTCTCTTTTGTTTTTCTTGCTATGCCACCGCCCTCTGCCTCCCTCGACACCATGCTCCCCCGCCTCCGCCATCCTCTCGTCCTCCCTCCACATCAACCCCGTTGACCACCACAGATGCCCCACCCTTCCAATCCAACTCCAGTGACCCCAACGACCGATGCTCATTTTCTCTTATTGCAATGGTGCAAATGGGTCTGACCTAGGTCGGCACGGCACGAAGCAGGCACAAAGTGCAAATGGGCTGTGTTTGGGCTAGTTGAAGGCGAGCCAGGGCGATATGGTATGGCACGATGGGCCATCACGGTCCAACATGGTTCAGGCATAAAGCACAATGGACCCGTGTCGGGTCGGCTCGGTCCAGCACAACACCCACCTCTACTGAGGGATTGAGGTGGTCGGGTTGGCTCGATGGGCATCACTGCCAATGGCCCATGTCTAGCAGGGTAGGGAGATAGGGAGTTTGAGGGAGGTCTCACAGGTGGTGCACCATAGTGGGGCCAGCAAGGATACAAGCGGCGGTGGCATGTGGTGGTTGTGAATTAGATAAGATGACCATGATGATGGCACCGTGGTGGCAGGATTACCATATTGGTAGAGGGGTTTTGCTCTTGGGATTCGACCAATGGAAACTACACAGAGGATCACCGAATCAAGAGATCAGGAGCTCGTCGGAGGCAGAAAAGGCAGTCATCATAGTAGCCTCCTAGAAGCTCCTCGATGACATCGTTCACCCACCTTCCAAATTTAGTTGGACGCCTCCTTCTTCTCCTCTTAGACCCCATTATGGCCGCCATCATCGTGGCCTCTGCCAAACGCCCCTCCTTGGAAGCCCCGCCGGTACTTTCCCTATATAAGAGTCTAGTGTTGAAGAATAATCTAGTCTCTAATTCTCTCATGTGCCTCTACTTTGAATGAGCCCTTTTTTGCTTGGTTTGATAGCTGTTATTTTGTTTCTCTACAAGATTCATCTTCTTCATTCTTGAGATTATGCATACTTGTGCCGTATCTTATAAAACTCTGATCTGATCCGAAGGCTGCAAAAAATTTCAATCACTTGCACAAAAGGAATATAACTAGTGGCATATCATGGAATTAAGTATAAGAAGTTCTTGTTCTTTTAAAAGAAAACTTGCAATTTTGATGCAACTACTGTGCCGGTTCCACCAGAACTATGTATTTTTTTTCTTCTTGCAAGGAACTACACTAGCACGGCTACGTTGATGGACCATGGTCCAACATGTAATTTTTGCTAGCCACTTCCCTTTGCCAAGTAGGGCAAGACTTGTTAAATATGTAAACTATCCGTGTACTCATGATCTTCTTCAGGTTGTTATCAGCCGGTAGTTCATTAATTGTAATCTCTATTGTATTCGGTTTCGGCTGCTTAACCAACTCGGAAGAGATCAAGTCCTTGTACTCCACGATGGGGATGTTCCCATCCAAGATAAATACATGCACGCTGCCTCCCACGGAGGTAGAACGCTTCCGCCCTCGATTGTTTTTCATGGTATCGAGCCACATAGCTTCTCCAGAGATCCATCTTCAAGTCGTCATGGCCATGTACTCGAGGTCTTCTATCATCAATCCGTTGATTGGCAATGTCATCTCCGGAAGTTGAACAAGACCAATCATGCGGTGTGGAAGGTCCAAGTTCTCGCCGTAGTGCGTGGTGCTCGCTTTGAAGGTCATCGGACGGTGCAACTAAAGCACTCGCCGCTATGATGATAGAAAAGCAAGGAGAGAATGAAGTCGCCATCTCCAATCCAAATAGTTCAAGAATGGTACGCCACCGATCAACAGTGCTCGCGTATCTGCTATCATCCTTATCAAAGGAGGTATCGTCCCTGAGTTGCGGTTTGTACCATCGCCGCATCGCTCGGGTGATCATCGAAGGATGTTTTCTCGATGACAAGAGCGCGATCGGTTAATACAAGGATTGCGCCGCCACCATGAAGAAAGGTAACATGTCCATCGTTTGAATCGCTCGGCAAGGCTCGTTCTTTAGCGATGAGATGGCGTTTCCGGCAAGACAATTGATGACGAAGAACTCATCTCGTACATCCTCACCGGCTTGACTATGATTATAATCCTATCGCCTCGGCTCTGGTTGCAAGACCGGACTCGATCTCGGTAGGGAGGTGTACTCTCAATTACTCGACTTTGAGCGGCGGATGGAGTTCTTTGCACGGTGGAGATTTTCATTCCTCGACCAATGTAGCAAGTCGTGGACGCGGTGGCGGCGTGGGCGTGGTGGTGCTCGCGGACGCGGAGGACGCAATAGAGGGCGCGACAACAACACACCAAGATTCTAGTACCACAACAATGGCAGCCGCTCCAACACCAACAAAGAAATGATGTTGACAATGACCAAGTGCCAATTATGCTTCAAGAAAGGGCATACGGTAATTGATTGCTGGCATAGATTTGATGAAAACTTTGTACCCGATGAGAGATATGCAGGTGCGGCTACTTCATCATATGCTGTAGACACCCAGTGGTATACGGACACTGGTGCTACCGATCACATCACGGGCGAACTGGAGAAATTGACCGTGCGAGACAGATACAAAGGCAATGATCAGATACAAACGGCAAGCGGTGCAGGTATGAAGATCAGTCATATTGGTCATTCAGTTGTTAAAACCCCTAATCGTGATATTCGTTTAAATAATGTCCTTTATGTTCCAAAAGCAAGCAAAAATCTCGTTTCTGTTCACTGCCTTGCTAAAGATAATTCAGCCTTTCTAGAATTTCACCCTGATTTCTTTTTGATCAAGGATCAGGCCACGAAGAGAATTCTGCTTAGAGGACGCTGTCATCGAGGGTCAGATCCTCTCCCCTCGCGCCACCTATAAAACAAGCTTTTGGAGCGGTTAAACCTTCGTTGAAAGATGGCATAGTCGTCTAGGGCATCCCTCGTTTCCAGTCGTCGAAAAAATTATTAGTAGCTTTGGTCTCCCATGTTTAGTTGAGTTTAATAAACAACAGTCAGTCTGTGATGCTTGTCAAAAGGCAAAGAGTCATCAGTTGCCTTATTCTATATCTCATAGTGTGTCACGTCATCCCTTAGAACTTGTTCATTCGGCGTTTGGGGTCCTCGCCCACCTCTCATTGGCGGACACAAATATTATGTTTCCTTTGTTGATGATTATAGCAAATTTACCTGGATTTATCTTCTTAAGTTCAAATCTCAGGTCTTTCAGATATTCCATGATTTTCAAAGTCTTGTTGAACGTCTTTTCAATAGAAAGATCATAACCATGCAGACTGACTAGGGTGGTGAATATCAAAAACTTCACTCGTTTTTTCAAAAGGCTGGAATAACACATCATGTATCATGTCCTTATGCCCATCAACAAAATGGTTCGGCGGAAAGAAAACATCGCCATATAGTTCAGGTTGGTCTAGCTCTTCTCGCTCATGCCTCCATGCCATTGAAATTTTGGGATGAAGCTTTTCTAACCGCTGTTCATTTGATCAATCGTACTCTAGCGAGTTATTCAAAATACCACTCTCTCGAACGCTTGTTTTATCGTAAACTTGAATACACTTTTTACGTGTATTTGGTTGTGCATGTTGGCCCAATTTACGCCCTTATAACTCCCACAAACTTCGGGCCGTTCCAAACAATGCACATTCTTGGGTATAGTAATCTGCATAAAGGTTTTAAATGTCTAGATCCCTCCACTGGTCGAGTTTATATATCCCGTGATGTTATTTTTGATGAGAATGAATTTCCTTTCTCAAAGCTCCATCCTAATGCTGGAGCAAAGCTGCGCTCGGAACTCCTTCTTCCATCTGTTCTTTTGAATCCTGGCCATGGGGTGCAACACATGAATGATCATATGCCTGATTCTTCTGATACATCTATCGCTAATGCTTCTGCAAGTGTTGATGACTTCCAGGGTCCAACGGAGGAGACTAGTGGAGATAATTCTTCAGTGCAGCACCTTCTTCCTGTAACTTCGGTACCAAGCACCTCCTGTGAATCACACACACGTCTAGGCGCCCGATCGACCGTTGCATGCCAAGTTCGACAACACGAGATATGGGTTTGCTTCTGACTGAACCACCGCTGGCTCCAACAGGTTCGCATTCCTCATGGCAACAATCGCAGGAACCATCCGCGCCCATGCTAATGCAACAGGAGGATGCAACGATGCAGACTGAACTGTAGCAAAGTCCGCCTGTGCTAACAACACATACGCCAGGACTTTCTACAGCAGGGGAGGAACCAGCACGACCAAAGACTCGGCTTCAAAGTGGTATTCGCAAAGAAAAAGTTTATACTGATGGCACGATTAAATACGGTTTCTTTACTTCTACTGATGAACCACATAATTTAGATGATGCTCTAAGTAATGAAAACTGGAAACAAGCTATGGATGTTGAGTATATGGCATTGATAAAAAATAACACTTGGCATTTAGTTCCTCCTCAGAAGGGTAGAAATATTATAGATTGCAAGTGGGTGTATAAAATCAAGAGAAAACAAGATGGTAGCTTAGATAGATACAAAGCCAGACTGGTTGCCAAAGGTTTCAAACAACAATATGGCATAGACTATGATGACACCTTTAGTCCTCGTAGTCAAACCCGCTACTATCGTAATTGTTCTATCTATTGTCAGTATCCGTGGGTTGGACTATGAGGCGACTTGATGTGCAAAACGCCTTCCTTCATGGTGTTCTCGAAGAAGAAGTATACATGAAACAACCACCGGATATGAAGATAAGACTTTCCCAAGCTATGTATGCAAGTTGGATAAGGCCTTGTATGGACTAAAACAGCACCAAGGGCACGGTATTCTCGATTGAGTAAGAAACTCGCGATCTTGGCTTTAAAAGTTCCAAAGTCGATACCTCTCTGTTCTTCTATAATCAAGGAAGTACAACAATATTTGTCTTAGTTTATGTTGATGACATCATTGTGACAAGCTCAAGACAGAAGCTATTCCAAAGATTGTTACAGATCTGCGAAGGACTTTGCATTAAAAGATTTGGGTGATCTACATTACTTCCTTGGTATTGAGGTAAACAAAATCAACAATGGCATTATATTGACGCAGAAAAATATGCTTCGATTTACTAAGGAAGGTTGGCATGTTTAATCAGAAACCGCTTAGTACACCACCGCTCTACAAGTGAAAAATTGCCGCTCATGTGGGATCTCCTTTAGGCCAAAAAGATGCAACTCAAGATAGGAGTGTTGTTGGAGCTTTGCGAGATTTAACCTTGACCGCACTGGATATAGCATTTCCGAGAAACAAAGTTTGTCGGTTCCTACATACACCAACCATCGATCATTGGGCAAATTATTAAACGATTCGAGGTATCTTAAGTCCTGTATCAAACTTGGATTAAAAATATGCGATCTACATCTATGCTAGTAAGTGCTTATTCAGATGCAGACTGGGCAGGCTGTCTAGATGATAGAAAATCAACAGGAGGTTTTGCTATTTTTCTAGGGTCTAATCTTATCTCATGGAGTGCCAGAAAAGCAAAGCTACGGTGTCAAGATCCAAAGACCGAAGTCGAATATAAAGCATTAGCTAATGCCATCTTTGAAATCATGTGGGTACAAACATTGTTGCAAGAGCTCCAGATACAAAGTCCTCCAACTGCACGTTTGTGGTGTGACAACATGGGAGCAAAGTATCTGTCGTCTAATCCATCTTTCATGCAAGGACAAAGCATATTGAAGTCGACTATCATTTTGTGAGAGAACAGTATCTCAAATCTTCTTGAAATTGATTATGTCTCTTCGAAGATCAAGTTGCGATGGCTTTACAAAAGCGCCACACAGTCGGAAATTGGAAAAATTTAAGCACAATCTCAACTTAGGAAAGTTGTGATTGAGGGGGGCTGTTAAATATGTAAACTATCCGTGTACTCATGATCTTCTTCAGGATGTTATCAGCCGGTAGTTCATTAATTGTAATCTCTATTGTATTCGGTTTCGGCTGCTTAACCAACTCGGAAGAGATCAAGTCCTTGTACTCCACGATGGGGGATGTTCCCATCCAGTATAAATACATGCACGCGGCCTCCTACGGGAGGTAGAACGCTTCCTGCCCTCTGATTGTTTTTCAAGACTCTCCGCTGACACTTGTGAGCCGAACTATAGCACCTACAGAGAATATCCGTTGCGTGCGTTGCAGTTACATGTTATAACCGTGCGCTGAATAGTTTACGGCTCCAGGAACACGTGCCAACCACCCGCCGATAAACAAACAAATCATACCATCGATCGCCATGACTGTTAGTTAGTAACAACCTCCATGGAAGACGAATCTAGTGGATTGCGGAGGATTCGAGAAGCATCGGATCGTTAATATGGCCCAAATTAAAGCAGCTGATCAGCAGCCTTTCTCCCTGCACCGTATTTTGACGAATCAAAGGCCCGCCCCAAGACTTAGATTGTTCGTCCCAAAGACACCATGTCAAACATGATGATGATGATTCAAGGCATTATAGAATCCTTAGCTTCAAAGCAACCGAAATACTTTCTTGGCATTGATACAAAACGAATGATCAGATCAGCCTGTGTGAGCCTCAAATCAAATCTTCATCATATTCTTTCACATCTCCTTTTTGTTGGTTGCAAAAAGTTTTCAGTTCCATGTTCCAAAACCCAGAATTGTGACGAATACATACATTTTCAAAAGCTAAACTAAAACAAGCTAATTAATCAACTTGAAGAGATTTACATGCAAATCATAGAATACTTACACTTGATTTCGTCACCAACTCTAAAGATCAAAGCCATCACTGGACGGCAGAGGCCACGGTGTGGGCCCAGAGCCGGAGGTGCTCCTTGAGGTTGGCGCCGTCGCGGGCCGCCGGGATCCTCCAGTTTATCAGCGTCCTTTTCACCTCCTCCTCCTGGTCCTCCCACGCCTCCGACAGGTACGGCCTCCTCGGCGCCGAGGACGAGGCCGAGGCAGCCGCTGCTGCCGTGTCGCTACGAGATTCCTCCTCCGCGGACGCAGCCGCCATATCTTTCTTGACCTCCTCCTCCGACCGTCGCCGCCGGAGCCCCGGGACGATGGACGCGAGCTCGGCATCGACCTCGGCATCGGAGAAGGTGAAGCCGAGGTCCCGCAGCCCCTTCACCTCCTCGAACTCCAGCTCCGACATGCTCCGCCCGCGGCGGCGCCGCCGCCGCCTCCCCCCCGGCAGCCGCATCTCCGGCCTCCTCCGCTCCGGCAGCGGCTGCGGCGCGGCCAGCCCGTCCTTCCCGGAGAGGATGGTCTCGAGCCTGGCGGGGTGCCTGTTGGGGATCTTGAGCGGCTCCAGGCCCTCAAACGCGGCCTCGTCGCTCCGCGACCGGCGGTGCCGCTGCCCGGACAGAGCCCGCCGCAGCTCCCTACTCTTGCTCTCCACTGGTACCTGCTGTTCCTCCTCCCGCCGAGGCGGCGGCGGCGGTGGAGAAGCCGGTGTGGGCGCAGGAGGGCAGCAAGAGAGGAGCACGAGGCGGTGGAACCAGCAGGTGTCGAACAGCGCGATGGCCTCCTCCGCCGCCGCTTCGCGCGGCCGCTCCATCCGGGAAGAGGCGCGGGGGGGTGTCCGCGTTAGCTTTCGCGTCGGGATTAGCTGCGGCGTTTGGGCGCGGCGGCGGGCGGATGCGATATATAGCGCGTGTCGGTCGAGGATGTTTTATTACACGGGGAAAGGGCGGTCCAGGTCAGCGACTCAGCGTGCGTAGGAAGCAAGTTTCTGCTGGATGTACTTTCTAATTACTTGCCCGTTCCGTACCAGTATTATACCGCTTTGCATACGTATGTTGCCACGGCTGCTGATGTATGTGGCTGTGCCATGCACGAAATGTTTGTGTGGTAATTACGTCACGTGGATTGGAAACAATAGTGCTCCAGCCATAGAAATTCGAACACCCTCGGCGATGAAAAATGATAGAAAGTTTGTAAAGTCAAATTTTTTGAATTTGACGGTCAAAAAGTAGAGAAAAAAGAAAATCAATCGGTTTGATCGATTCTACTCGATTTTAGACCGGATTTATTTGATTTTTGACCTAGATCGGTACACTCAAGGACTGGTTTTTTTATTTCAATTTTTGACCAGTTTATATCAAAATCGGCATACTTAGAGAAAATTAGAAAAAATGTAGAAAATATGAATAAATCCCAATTAATCTATAAAATAGCTCAAAGAAATTACTATAATTTTTTGAATTCATTTATTACTTCTGAAGAATAAAAAACGACAATTAATGAAAAAGAATAGAGACACTGCTAGATTTTTGTAAAATATTATAAGCTTGATAATGATATGAGATTTTAATGTTATCATAAATAGTTCCCAGCAATCATGTAGTGAAATTTCCAAAAATATTAGACTTCATTTATTGTCCGTAGAAAATTAAAAACAGAAGAACAAATACAAAAACAGTAGCACTGTCATAATTTTACAAAGGGTGTGTCTAGCCTTCATCCAGATATTTTGTTTCTTAAAACATCCAAATTTTGGACCCTTAGATCAAAATATGCGGATCCTAAATATGTTACCTACAACAAAACCCTTCACAGCTTACGGATCTCAAAATAGATCCAATGCTTCATAATTTGGATGTTTTTAATCTAAGAAAACATCTGGGTGATGTTTATCAAAATTCTTTTACAAAAATCCACAGGTCTAATCATCATCTAAAATTCTATAGCATCATTAGCGTTACCTTAGAACCTCACACAAAAATCTTCAAAATTTTATAACACGATTTGACAGTTCAATTAAATCAGGAATTGTTGATTGATTTGCCCTTTTTTTCTTTTTTCTATTATGTATATTCGGATTTGCTAAAAAATGTCTCTCAAATTCGGTTTTTCAAAAAAAATTCATTCCAGATGTCAAAAAGCTATTAATACTAATTTTAGGGAATTTTTGGATAACTTTTTCTAAATTTTTTTGAATTTTATAAATTTAAGTTTGAATTGAATCGGTTTACCGACCGGTTCCAAATATCAAATCAACTCGATACGGAAAAAAATCACTATTTTTAAGTGATTTTCATCGACTTTTAGAACCCTGGCTGTCTTTTCCATTTTTTGTTTTGAATGCGAAGGGGCGGGCCATCTGCGAAGCTCCAGTTTCAGAATTTTCTGACCCAAAATTCCGAACTTCTAGCTCAAGATTCCATTTTGAGCACAAGATTCCGTTTACAACTAGAGATTAATAAAACTTTCACCTATGTGGATGAAGAAGACGGTATAGGAACAAGAAGCCGTGAGGCAGCGGCAGCGATGAATCCCACCACAGCGCGCAAATTGCAAATCACACAATGACGAGACAAGGAAGACGCCGGAGCTGCGCAAATTGAAGGCCAAAGCCGGCATCGAGAGGCGCCTGCAGGCAGCGGCGAGCTCGCCGACGCAGAGGACAGATGCAGAAGCGCCGCATTAATTGTTCGTGTGTCTCAGTGTTGCACTAAATAAATGTTTGGTCTGAGAGATCGTCTTATTTTAAAATAGATCAGTCCATCGTATGATCATCTATCAAATTTGGTAGGATGAGGTTAAAAAAGTGCCAAAACTGTAGAACCTATCACTCTTTCATTGACAACCCCATCTGCATACATGTAAGATATACTAACAACAACGGGTTTCAAAAACCGTTTTTATTCAGCCCTCCCCCTCATTTTATAATATCATTGTGCTTACAAGGGATATATATGATGGTGATAGGCCAACATATTCTAATTCTTAAACCAAGTGAGTTACGTTCGAAGTTAGCTAGTCTCTGGTTCCTTAAACCAAACATTGTTTAGTTAGCGAACTGGGTTGAGCTGGCAGCAAATTCTTGATCCAATGGGCTATATCTACTTTCACCGAGGGTGTGATGAATGTTTGCAAAATGGTATTATTGAAGCAAAACCTTTTTTTTTTGAACTATATATTTGACATGGCTCTTGCTCGGATAGATCATGTGTAGTTTTCGTGCATGTGTCGCCACCTAAATTCCCCCCTTTTTTTGCAATAAATGAACAGTCGAACAAACTGCTTTGACCTACGTAGACGTAAGTAAATTGCTAGGCGTAGGGCTGTGCATAATACCACCGAACCGAACAAACCAAACCGGAAAAACCGAACCGAACCGGTCAAATCGGTTTGACCAGTTTTTCGGTTTTCGGTACGGTTTCTTGAAAAATGAGGTTTCGGTGATACGGTTTTTGCGGTAAAAAACCGAAGAGAAACCGAAACCGAGCTGCTCCTAAAAATCCCCCCAATCCATGACTACCCCATCGAATTGACCGCTCCAGCCTCCAGGCCATTCCAGCATTTCCACCAAAAAATTGCAACCCTACTGGAGGGCTCGAGGCCGGGGCCGGCGGCTTCGGTCGGTGCTTCCCGTTCCCAGCGTCGGCGGCCGCCTCCCGCTTCCCGCTCGGCCGCCGGCCAGGCCCCTGCTCGGCTTCGGGAAGGATGGCGGGGAGGGCGGCGGTGGAGACGTCGATGCTTCGGAGCGCGCCAAGCTCCGCGTCGGGCTCCACTCGGCGATCGTGTCCGAGAAGCCCAACGTGAGGTGGAACGACGTCGCCGGGCTCAACGGCGCCAAGCAGGCGCTGCAGGAGGCCGTCGTGCTCCCCGCCAAGTTCCCGCGGTTCTTCACCGGTGAGGCAGCACTGGAATGCTAAATCAAGGATGCCATGTGTGTGATTAGGTTACTGATGAACGGTGAAAAATTTATTCTTGCGTGTAAGCGGAGACCGTGGAGGGCGTTTCTTCTGTACGGGGAAGTCACTTGGCGAAAGCTGTGACAAAAGAATCAAGAACTAAGCAGTCTAAGCTAGTCTTTTGAGTGATGAAATAGTCATGTTTTTTAGTTGTTACAGACGGACATGATTCATGTAGTGATGTAGGACTTGATTAGTTGTTTTTATATGGTAATTAGTCTGGAACTCTGGATTCTGAACTCTGAAGTGCCATTTTGCGTTTGCTTGGATGGAATGGAAAGCATTTGATCATTTTTCATTTCTCTGTGATTCTGTGAGTGAGTCAGGCAGAGGACTGTTCTTTCGGTTTCATTTCTCTGTGACTGTCATTTTTCATTTCTCTGTGAGTGAGTCCGGCAGACTGCAGAGAGTTGAGGAAAAAAGGGTAGCAGTGATATCCTTCAAGTACTTCAACTGCAGAAACTCGTGGCTTCTCAATGTTGCTAAGCTGAGCCAAACTGAACATTTAGGAGCTGCGTTTTTGTTCTGTTATTCTTTTCCTCATTAAGGTATACAGTGACTAGTATGTTTAATTGCATTGTTCCTGTGCTTAAGCTTCATGGTGAGGGTCTGAGGGACAGATAACCTGGGCTTCTGCTATGCAGTTGCAGTAGGCTTTCATCAGGTTAGAAATCGGATTGGCTCATTGGCTGATCATGCTCCTCCTTGGCAAATGGCTTGGTTTTAGATCTTTTATCAAGCATTAGATAGGTTAAAAAATGGATGGACATGGAGGAAAGGAAAGCTCACAGTGGTTGAAAGAAAGGAGAGTGCCTTTTCAGTCCAGGCTTTTCCTTGGGTCCTGCTGCTCTGAGTCGATCTTAAGAGGACTGTTCATTTGGTTTCACTCTGTGAGGGAGGTTAACTACATCTTTAAAAATTCGCGTCAAGTTTGGTAAATATGGTATTTACCGACACCGTACCGATATGCATTAGGATTTACCGATACCGAACCGTATTTACAACAAATACCGTATTTACCGAACTAGCAATACCGTATTAACTGAATATACCGTACAAACCGAACCGAATAAACCGATAAAACCGAATGAACAGTCCTAGCTAGGCGTGGATTGTATAATCTAAGAAAACCAGTTAGATTTTACCGATAACAAAATAGACAGAATTGCATGCGAGCGGGTAATTAACGTCGGTAATCGGTATTGCACCGAAGCTCATACAGTGACAGGGCTTGGTGCATCCCACGGAGTATAGGGAGTTAATCCATGTCCGGCAGGCACCAACTTAGAAAGGACGAGACGCGAGCGCAAAACCAAAACCATCCATGTCGTTCTGCTGATAGTGAGGACCAGGCGGTTGCTTTCTTGCTGAGTCATTCATATATATATATATATATGTTTCCGGCGAACGCACGGTACGAGCCGGACCCCAGCTCAGCTGCCCAAAGAGTGTAACAAACAGTTGCAGTTGGCCCATTGTTATCATCTAAGCAACTGCCCCCTCCCAGCTATATATAGTAGATCGGAACAAGATCAACATGGAATGTCTACCACGCAAGATCACTGGCTGAGAAGTACATACTAATTAACGGGATGTGTGAAGATAAGAGTGAAAGGACAACAGGAAATAAGCTAAAATCGCAAGATCCACGTCCTTTTTTTTCGTGTTTACCAACTACTAGGTAGAAAAGCGCGCTACGCTGCGCCGGTTGAATTTCGATAGCATGCGCTCGGAAAAATAATATTTTTTTATTTTCGCAAAACCACCAACCGGTAAAAAATAGTCCAGAGGAAAAAGGGAAAAAAAATTATCAGAGATGACAACCTTCTTTTGTCGAGTCTAATACTCTACGTGTTCACTGAGTAAAAATACATGTTCGCAAAACACCAACCGGTGAAAAATAGCCTAGAGGAAAAAGGGCGAAAAATCTTCGATGAATCTGCGTTTTTTTTATGACCAAAACATGTTTTCCGGGTTTTTTGGGTGACGAAAACAATTTTTCCGAGTTTTTTTTTTGCGTTTGTTAAAAAAAAGGGTCGTCAGGACGCGTCGGCGAATCGACGGGTCGCTATAAATATTCGGGCGAATGTATTTTTTTTAAAAAAAAGACCGCAGCTATGACCCGTTGGCAAATCCATAAGTTGCTATAAACCTTCGATGAATCCGTGTTTTTTTGGCGACGAAAACATTGTTTTCGTTTTTTGAAATCTTTAAACAGTTTTTTCGGGTTTTTGTTGCGTTTGTTAAAAAAATGGGTCGTTAGGATCCTCCGTGAATCCATGGGTCGCTATAAATCTCGGGACGAATCTACATTTTTTTAAAAAATCATGATTATGACCGTTGGCAAATACATAAGTTGCTATAAACCTTCGCGAATCTTTTTTTGGTGACGAAAACATTTTTTCGGGTTTTTGGGTGGCGAAAACATTTTTCCGGATTTTTTATGGGCAAATACATAAGTTGCTATAAACCTTCGCGAATATTTTTTTTGGTGACGAAAACATTTTTTCGGGTTTTTGGGTGGCGAAAACATTTTTCCGGATTTTTTGGTGGCGAAAACATTTTCCCGAGAAAAATGGAGAAAGGACTGAACGTAAAGCGAGGACTGATTGTTATTTTTTGGACCTGTTAGCTATCCCGAAAAATTAGAAAAGGGCTTGTTCGCGATTTGGAATTAACGGGAGGTTTTTCTGTAAAATACCGCGCCAGGGACCTAAACGCGAAGGAAAAAAAATTTTGTCTCACAAAAAATCGCGAAGGACCTATCCGTAATTTCGAAGAAACGGAGAGGTTTTTTTGCAAAAACGCCAAGCGACACGTGGGTGCCCCGGTTCCTCTCCAATCCTTGCGCATATAGGTATGTTAATGATTAGTCCTCCCCACCCCAAAAAAAAAGGACTGATTTTTAACCCATGGATCAACACCCAACGTATGTCCTTTCCTGTCTTCTTAGTTCCTACACAAACCCATCTCCCTGCACCCAAAACCTAACCCCTAAAGGTGAAACTAGGTTGGATATGGGTGGATATTGCTTACCACATATCTTGACTTGTTTTTTTTTCTAGATTCGAAGTCTGATACAGCCAGACCAGATGAGAGTATGAGTAGTCACTTTGGATTCAGTCCTAGATCCAGATTTAACTATTTGGATCTGACCCGAATCTAGTCGAATAGCGAAGTAGCTTCTCGGTCCCAACAGGATCTGACTTCAGATACAAAAATATCCGGCCTATTTTCAACCCTACTAACACCCTCCCATCCATCTAACTGCCTCGTTGGCGCCAACATTGCATGCTGACTTGCCACGGTTGTTGCTGCCTTACATAGTGGCCACCAATGTTAAATAGAGGTATCAGTGCTACCTTCCTACTTTACCATTGCCTCTCTACACCCTCTATCGGCATCATCGCCACTATCGACAACCCCTCCAAAACAAAATCTAACTTGATTCCTCGGCTTCTCACTGCGCCGCCATTGGCTACCCTCCTCCAAACCCACAGCTGGTGAGACCTTGCTACCCCGCCCCTAATACCCCATCCAAGCCAAAATCTCCACCGAAAACCAAACCAATGCGATAATTTTGGTATAATAGACGTCGAAGCCATTTCCAGATCACGATTCGCAAACTGGGGCACAAATTACAATGTACAATCAATTTTACAAGCAAATTCTCAGATGACAAAAAAGTAAATCTTTTTCAATCAAAAGCATCCATTATGTAATGTCCATCATGTATGCTATACGAATTTTAGAGCAACAGGTACTATAAAAATATAATAATTGTGTATACGTATGAACTTCTGGCACCACCATTTTGTTCACCTTCAAAGGAGTAGATCTCACAAAGACGTTTTTTGTTGCTACATGGACAGACCTTTTCCTACAGTGTGGACAATGTTGGGTAGAAGAATTTTATCTTAACTCTTAAGGCTAACAACCTGCAGATCAAGGGATCAAATCCGGAAGATGATAGGTATAAAAATGTACAGAAATAACTCACCCCATGTTTGGTTGGACTAAAGCTCAAAACAAGAAAACATGCACGTACCACACCAGTTAGGCCATGGCACCATCGACGCAGTGATGATCACACTTCTAGAATCGGAAATGCACTCTCTCTCTCTCTCTCTCTTTTTTGCCTGTTCCTCTTGAGGTTGATCCCTGTCAGATTCGCCCTAACGGCTCTGAGATTAAGGGCCTGTTTGGTAGGGTTTTAGATCTTAGCTTCACCTGAGATTTAAAATTTATAGATTAAAATAAAATAAATTAAGTTTATATTTTTAGTCTAAAATGTAAACAGGATGATCTATTTAAACACTCTTAATATATTCACGGCTTTAATCCTATAAATTTGATGAATCTGATAAAGTTAGAGCTCTACCAAACAAACTCCAAATAGTTGCCTGCTATATTCGGATCCACGAGTGTGAGAGCATTGGACCGCTGGCACGTAGGATTGATTATTGGCACGCACTCCTGAAAGGAGAAACAACTAGGACAAGACAGTAGCATGCGACTGGTCAAGTCATATGCACAATTTGTTCCTTGTGACGCAGGGAAGGCTTTCCAAGTCCCGATATTTGCGCCAAAAGCGAGTGACTTTGGTTCCAATCCAGAATTGATCGCTGGCCTTTTTTTTTCAAAATAAATGTTTCAAATAGAATTGTAAATATAGTCTTGTATCTCACCGCAAAAGACAACTTCTACACTCTCCTGCAACGTAAGACCTCCGGTGATCCTCTTAGCAACACCGTTCTCGGTGTGTTGCCCGCGCTTCTGCGCACACCGCCTTTGTTCCTATACTCCTCCTCTGTGGCTCTTACTCCTTCCACACCTTTGGAGTGCGGCAGGCGGCTCAGTCGCTGCGTGCTCCCGCGCTACCACTAACAGGAGTTGCCACCCTCTAGAGGCACGATAGCTCCTGCCGCGCTCATAGTCTGCGGAAGGTGCCGCATATTGACTCCAAGTTCTTTCATGGTCGGAGAGAGGTTAATTCCACAATTTTATTCACAACTAAACTACATTTGCTAAAAAAATTTGTTACGGGCCAGAAAAGCGTTGATTTGCTCTTTGCGGATACGAGAAGGAGCTCCACTTGCCCACGAGCTATGACCCATAACTTCATTATTAAGTACGCTCAAGATGTCAAAATTAAGGAAGAGGGGTGGTATGGGCGACAATGCTGAGACGCAACTTAAACAAAAAGATGATAATGATCTGTGATTGGGATGTCACTGCCCATCTCATCGATGATTGAGGACAAGGTCTACTTAATTAAATGCATGCCAACAAGAACTCGTATATATCCATTCCACATGACAACATGTACTTCCAGTTGAGCAGCCAATCGCTAGCTTGCCCTGCCGGGGAAATCATGGAATCAACGAAGCGATGGAGGGAAGAAGCTAGTTTGAGCTAAGTACGGTGAACGCGAAATGTAACCGTCACACGTCTGCACAGTGCAGCTTATTTGTCGATTAACCTGTCGCGGATCGCTGCGAGAGAGAGGAGCCTGAAGATATGGCTACTTCGTATTGGTTTACGGATTTATAACTATAGTGTGAACCCTCCAAATTGTAGCTGGTGGCATTAGTTGGTGCCATCTTTCTCTATTGTTTTAATAATGTAATATAATAGACGAGGAACAAATAAGTCCTACGATATAATTCTATTTGAAAAGAGGGTCAATAGTGCTAGTGCTATCAAATTTTATTGAAGTCAACAGATAAAATGCATACTTTAAGATCACGAGAGTGCCGTATCCCACACCAGCCGCAGCGACTGTAAGGCTGGTCTAGAGATTCTAGAGTACTACTTGGTAGACTACAAGGCCAGTGGTACTGGTTACAAAAGTTTCAAATTTCAGTTTTAGATCGTATCTTGAAGGTGATTGAAATTTCAGATAAAATTCAAATAAAATTCAAAAAGCAAATTTCAAATCCGGCTGTTTTTGGACCGAGATTTCCTAGATCTCAGTGACAAACACCAAATTCTTGGCCAAAAAACTTAAAATCCAGTCAAAATACCTTATGTTCATATCTTAAAAACCGTACGAGCATTTTTAAAAAATTTCAATTTTTTTTCATTTCATCGGGATTTGAAATCTCGTCCTCGACCGAAATCCAAAATCTCGACCAAGATTTCTGAAATTTCGTCGGGATTTTGAACCTTGCTGGTTACACAGCAAGAAAATCGAGCTCTAATATTCGTTCGGCATCTATATTGTCAAGCCCTCGGTTAACTGTAGTTTCCAATTTTAGGTGAAATAAATAAATATCTCTATAATGTTACGGTTATGCGATATAAGATTGTATTCATATGTACATTTCGTATTGTTGACTCAGAACACCAATACACACCATCAATAAAATGAAACAAATATAAATCCATGCTGCATGTTGCTCTCCAACAAATGAAGTCTAATCTACGAGACTACAAACAAAAATAATGTAATGATGCAAAGCTGGATTAGTTCTGTGACTGATTGATGTTTTAAGGGAACTGACCAGTACTCTTTAATTCATATGTCCAAAACCAAAATTACTTATATTTGAAATAGGAGAAATAAATAAAGGGTACCAATGTTATCAATTAATACTCCTTATTTCGGCAACATATCCTGTGCACACAGGCTTCCCGTGTACACACCAACTAATAAAAGTCATAAAAAATTATGAAAAAAATTGTAGATGTACTTCATAGATTACTCTACCTATGTATGAAGTTTCAAGATCAAATTTATTATATATCGAGAGTTACAAAAAAGAGAAAATTCTAACAAATTTAAAAACTTGTCAAAATTTTCTCTTTTTTGTAACTCTTGATATATAATGAATTTAATCCTATAATTTTATATATAGGTAGAGTAATCTATGAAGTACATCTATTATTAATTGGTGTACAGAATATGTATACAGGAAGCCCTGTGTACACAAGATATGTTGCCCCTTATTTCATATGCCCATATAAATTTTGGAATCGGGGGAATGTCTTTCTACATATTCACATGGAAGTTAATTCAAGTCTGAAATTTTAGAATCGGTAAAAAGGCAAAAAGTCCTGATATTTTGTTCAAATATTTTATATGTAGAGAAATTTTACAGTGCACAAAGTACTGGTAGTAGTAATTAAATCTAACCATTCATTTTTGAAGGGTATGCTAGTCTTTTCTCATCTATTCAGCAAGGGCATTTTAGACAATTTCTAATTTGTTTTATTGCTTGCCCTAATTGTTTTCCGCCGCCGGCCTCAGTTTTGCCTCGCGTTGTTGCCTCAGTTTTGCTCTCGTGGGGATCTTTGTTTTACCCTCCCTTTTCCGCTGGCCTTCTTCTCCACTGCTGTTTGGGAAGGTTTCCTGAAACTGAATTCTGATGGCGCTAACAATCTAATGTGACGCAAAGGGGACAAAGGTGCAGTTTCTAAGGATGACCAAATCAAGAAGATTTGTGGCTAGAGAAGTCTGACGGCGCTGGTCTCGGTTGTTTCCACGACGAGGTCGCCGCCCCTAATTTGTGCCTTGAGGAAGCGCGCGGGCGGTGCTGAATGTCATTTTCCTAAATTACCATTATACCCTTTCATGAGATGCAAGGTTGGGTGCTGGCTCAGAAATTTTTTTACCATTATACCCCTCCACGGGTTATACTACCCATACTACACATGGTAGTATAGCCAAATATAATCTAATCTCAGCCTTTGGATCTAAAGAAATGGACGGCTCATATTCATTGTTGTGTATTGTAAAAGAGCTCTATATGTAAGATACGTGCACATCTCCCTCGAGCCTCATAAGTATCAAGTTAAACTGTATACTGGCGCGCTTCGATCCATTACAGCACACTGTCGAAGTGTACATAATTATCCAATGCAGATCCCAGTGTAGTTTCATTGCGCCTAGGAAATCGGCAATTGGCAAGCATGAAGCATATTTCTATTTAGTCGAACAGTTCAAACATGGTTGCAATGGATTCACAGGAAAAACGATACCATACCTATTGATGCGGAGACCATACAACAATAGAAAGATGTGAACTTATCTAGACAAACTTTTCAGTTTAGCAATAAACTCTCTAGGTAACATCAAGGTTGCTAATGCTACTAATAATTCTCAGTCGCTGGAAAGGCGAGAGCACAAGCTAACATCACACAAGTCCAAAAATACAGCATGGCTCAACTGGAGCAGCAGCCGCCCTTCTTCACTGCCGAGACATCATCCTTTATATTGATCTTTTCACCCTTGCCAGGCCCAGAAGCAGCATCTTCACCTGGTTCGACTGCCCTCTTGCTCACAATGCGGTAAATCTGAGTCAAGACCTCTGCAAATGCATTTTCCACATTGGTGGACTCGAGAGCAGAGGTCTCCATGAAATAGAGTGATTCTCTCTCTGCAAAAGCCTTCCCTTCATCAGTTTGGACTGCTACAAGGTGACGAAGATCAGACTTGTTGCCAACCAACATTACAACTATGTTTGGATCTGTATGGTCCCTCAATTCCTTAAGCCAGCGCTCAGCATTCTCAAAGGTTGAATGCCGAGTGACATCATAGACAAGCAACGCTCCAACAGCACCACGGTAATATGCACTAGTAATAGCACGATATCTGCAGCGAGATTCAGATCAGAAACGTAATGTGAATCAAACAGACAACATTCTGACATGCAAGAAAATTCACTACTGAAACTACCAAATAAAGAATCCTAAAAGAGTTCACCAAACAAAATGACAAGATATATTTGGAATGTTTTATATAATTTTACATTTTGTTCTTGATCAACTTCCTTGTGTCTCCAGCATAGATAATTCAATTAAATAACCACATTTGGTCTGTTCATTGGAGTTGTTGCTTATCTACAGGTATGAACAACACAGTTCAGCTATAGGGAGGGGTGGGGAACTCCACTCCTATGAGTAAGGTGGCAAAATGTTGGATGAAAATTCATCAAAAGAGGGCGAGCTCAGCACATCATTTCCTAATGCATACAGTTGTACCATCATACAAGCCATGAAAATCAAATCTATGGAAGAGATGCCGTTAATATTCAAAAAGAAATAACAAAACACATTTTTTGTGTTAAACATAGATTCACTCTCAACATAAGTGCTTACAGCCAATTGAAACCCACAATTTGACACTCAATGACTCCACCTGAGGCAGTCAGGCACAAGCGCTTCGTTTGTTTCATATGGATTTTGGTAGGGGATGCTATGCCGGAAAACTGAGAGAACCCAATAGCAACAGATATGACTTTACATAGAGAAATCATAACTAGCTGGTTCACTGTCCCCTCATGTCGTGGCATTGGTAAATGGAATTTGGTACTTCAAAAATTTTCTCGTTAAACGATACAGATTGTACTACATGCAAGCTATTCCAGGTCATGGCATGCAAATCAAATGGTGTTCAGTTGATTGACAAAGTTGGCATCAGAACAATTAAAAAAGGGTTATTGTTCACTAATATGTCCCATAGAAACTTACTAACGACTTCTCAAAAATTAAACAATAAAACAAAATCACTAACTTGAATTGCATATTGTTCATTCGTCAATGGACCCCCCCTTTTTTCTATTACTGCATGTAAACAGGTAATTGCTGTGGACATTGTCAAATCCTACAGAAATATATTGTATGTTCACACCCATCAAGATTACAATGCTTCAACTTTAGCAAGGTGGTTAGTCTTAATCACAGCTATCATCAAATCTTTTTACCCCCAATATAAACCATCTTCTCCAGCCCCTTCACCGCTTCCAATCTAACAAAAACTCCCATCCTAGAAAAAAATTACTAACTTTAATTGCATATGGTTCATTCCTCGATGGACCCTCCCTTTTTTCTATTGCTGCATGTAAACAGGTAATTGCTGCTGGCAATGTCAAATCCTACAGAAATATATTGTATGCTCATGCCCATCAAGAGTCCAATTCTCCAACTTTAGCAAGGCAGTTTGTCTTAATCACAGCTATCATAAAATCTTTTTACCCCCAACATAAACCAACCATCTTCTCCAGCCCCATCACTGCTTCCAACCCAACAAAATCCCCATTCTCAAATCCAGCCAAAAAAAAAACAACCTTCTCCAAAGAAAACACAACTGTGTCCTCTTGGCTATCTTCAGTGCTTGCGTGCAGCTCCAGAAGCTGGCGCTTTCAGGGCACAAAAGCCAGCACGCTCCCTTGTAGTACACACCCAGTGCTTCACTAAGACAGAAGAGCAATACCATTTGCTTTATTAATTTTCTTTCATCATTATGGTGCCACATCGAATATACTTTGGATAGGTTCCTCCCTCATCCCCTGTTTGTGTGATAGTTGCAATTTTTTGAGTTTTAGTTGCTGCATTAGGGCATGTACAACAGTCTAGACAGTTGCTGTCTATAAGTGTATGCCATGTCGCATAAAGACAACAAAATAGACAACTTCTACAATGGCTTGTCTGTCAGGCAGTCTATAAACTAATTAATTTATGCATGGGCCCATAAATTACCGTGATCAAGCATGAGTATATAGACGGCTTCTTTCCTACAACGGGCGACGGAGCCGTCGTTTTGCATCGGAGCACGGGCCACTGCCATCCTCTCGCGAAGAGACGGCAAGCGCCTCTCTCCTCATTAATTCTATGCCACATAGGATGATAAAGATTACGTGGCAACTTGTAGACGGCTCATTAATTACTATTGTACATGCCCTTATATGCTGCCTCAAGATTGCTGCATATGGCGATGTGCACCCATAAGTCCAGATTACAGGACAACATGCCAGCTGCTTTCTGACTCCACTAAAGATGCAGGATACCCAAACAAAAACAAAATAACATAACAATTCAGCACACTGAGCGAAATGTAGGTGGGGCCTAACCATATAGCCTTTATTTTATTTTCTAGGGTATAAATAACAACACAACCTAGAAAAAATAGAACCTTGTTATATCATGCTAGGCTAAGGTTCACTAGGCATTAGAAGCACATTTTTTTAAGATTCTGGTTGAAAGCAATTTTCTGCTTAATCAATTCAACATTACTAAGTTAGCAGCATTGTCATTTTCTTAATATACAGCAGCCTTGGACGAGAAAAATGTACTTATCTACTGTGTTGTAACTTGTAAAAGTGTTGCAGTTCCCAGAAAACCACAGATTACAATGTATATCATGGTATTACAATATTGCTATTCTGTTATCAGTAATGGATACTGTTAGAGTATATTAGGCAGCACCAGATATGGTTAGTTTAGGATTGATTGTAATCCCGTGATAACCTTCCTTATCTCTAGGAGAAGCATCTTGCCCTCCAAGCCATGTACTCCTATATAAACAGCCTGAGGGCTCAGCAATACATGATCCCACGTATTATACACAATCTATTCTTCCTACATGGTATCACGAGTTTCGGGTTCTCATCCTAGACCTAGCCTTCGCAGCTGCCATCATACGCCGGGAGATCGATCTCCACCGGGCAGCGCTATCAGAGTTAGGTTGCGTGGCCGATCCTTCTGATCCGCCACGTCCGTCGTCGTCGCGTCACGTCGTCAGCAGCAAAGATCAGAGTTCTCCCCGGATCCGCGTCGTGGTGGTCGTCTTCTCCGTCATCGGTTGCGTCACGCCATGCTTCGCTCAAATCTCCGCCCACACGCTGTCGTGGTGGCAATACCGGGCTGGGCTGCTCGTCAAGCTTCCTCCGCCGCCGCCGTCGTGTTGGCGGTGAGGAACGCTGATCTGTAAAGCTTCTGCCGCGTCGGGCGGCTGCCCCTCCGCGTTCCGCCGCCGTGGTTCTGCGGGTTCCTCCTCCACTTCCCTGGCCGCGCCATCTCCGCCACTCGTCATCGTCTTGCCGACCGAGCCCCCTCCGCCGGCCGGGCCTCGCTCCATGGCTCCGTCGCTGGGGCCCTCACTTGGCCGGTCCGCGCCCGTAATAGCATGGCTATAACCCCGCCGATGGTTCACCGGGCCATGAGACGATGGGGCTATGGGTACCAGATCTGCTTTCTTTGTACCTTTATTTTTTTTTTTCCGATCGAGATCGGGTTTGCGTCGCCAGCGCCATCGGCCTCGCGATCTTCGACATCGGCATCGACAACACCGGCTTCCTCATCTTCTTCGATATGCGGCATGGCATGGCTCGCGGCGACACGAACGCTGCGTGTGCGCGCCTCTTTGCTCGCACATCGACCTCGTCGGCTCGTCGTCGCCACCACCGTCGGGAGGCTCCACCTTCGACTCGCCTCGCCGCGCCTCGGCCGATCAACCGATCACGCGCGACCATCCTCTGTGGCGTCTGCCGCCTACTACGCTACCTTTTCCAAGCACAAGGCCGCCGTCGCCTCTTGGCAGGCAAAGGCCGCCGCCTGTCGTCGTCCTCATTGTTGCACCTCCATCGCTTGCCGACTACGTCATTGCTGCGCTCTCTCGCGCGATGGTCTTCTCCATTGCTTCGCGTTCTTCGCCGACTTCTTCGAGCACCGCCGTCGTGACACTCCAGCCACCACCGTGGCTCTCCTCGTTTCTGGCTCTCTCGCCGCCCGCCACCGAGCCTTGGTGCGTCGCCCATCTACTTCTTCGACTTCGTTCAACCCAACCTCGTCGCCATTGCCGCCTCTCATCCTCGCCTACTTCGTCCCACTCCGACAACCGCGGGTCAGCATCGGCACCTTCTTCCCGCCGTTCTTTTGCGCACCGCAACCGTCGTGGAGGCCTTCTCTGCTGGTCCCTTTAGACGCTGACGCATGGTTGGGGCCCTCTACCTAGTACGTCCGGTATTGTAATCCCGTGATAACCTTCCTTATCTCTAGGAGAGGCATCTTGCCCTCCAAGCCATGTACTCCTATATAAACAGCCTGAGGGCTCAGCAATACATGATCCCACGTATTATACACAATCTATTCTTCCTACAGATACAATACATCTTACAGCACCAAATTATGTAAACAATTGAGACATTAAGATGGCATGGATACATGCCCAGTTGAGACTTAATAGTATGTAAGCACATGACTACAAGGACTTGGATTATCATTTTCATGCTTTTTTAGGGGAAACAGTAGGGGAATCATTGTCATGCTTAATGGTAGAAGTGGAAACTCTTCACATAATTCTAAATTTAGTAGAACCAAAAATAAATGGAATGATTTGGGACAAAAACAAGCATGAACTACAAGAATAGACAAGTTCTCCATCTATATAAGAGGTAAATCATGCCAACCAGTTAACAAAAATTGATCAAGAGAACCACATGAAAACAAAAATGCAATACGGTGTGGAAAAATGCATGGCAAACTTTGTAACAAGTGTAATTCATTATTACCGATAGAAGAATGGATTGATGGAATGCAAAAGACTCCAACCATCAATAAGCATCAGCTCTAAAATTAACCAACACATTCGGAAAAACTTGTTTGCAACATACTATTCTAGTAGTATGCAAGTTGCCTGGACTGCGGTGCGGTACACGATTCAAGCATGCGAGAAGTAATGGTCTAATAAAATGGTAAAATCGTATCTAGAGGATCTATGGTCAACAGTATGTACAAAGTAACTATTTTTAGCATGTCTATTAATCTCCAGTCCAATATTTTGACCAACTGAGCAAAAGTTTCCTCCAAATATTTCAAGCATTCATCTCACTTCCTTGTCATAAGGTAATCTTTTACTCAGGGACAAAGAATGGCATTTGTCTAAATAGATCCAGAAAAAAAAAACAATGCACACATTAAAAGCACTATCTATTGCTCTGTTATCCGCATCTGCACACCAAATTGATCATCCTTAGCCACGAATACTTTGGACAGCCTTCTCCAGTCCTCTCTTAGGAAGTATTACAACACCCAGACTGCAGCCGTCATCATAAATTGATTTTTTGAAATACAAGAATATATACCCTATTATCCTATCGATCAACACTAACTATTGTGCTTTTGAAACTGTCCTCTTCATTGCAATTAGCAATATAATTCCGCATGGCACCATACTACTAAGCAGACTACAGATCAAAATCTAGAGAAGTAAGCGTCTGGCCTGGAGCTAGCTCATTTCCATCACTAAAGCATCACCAACAGCATCAGCAATCGAGCATGCATGTCTAGTTCTAAAATCCCCCAAATCATCCAACCGTTCCATTCCACGGTAGGATCCATACGTGCTCTTTGAGCAAAAAGACCGTAGGGAAGATCCCTACTCACTGATCCGCACGCAACCGATACATGCGATCGGACATCATAAACAAGCTCTATGATCTAGTACCAGGATTGAACCGAACCTCACGAAAGAAACCACCCAAACCCTACACTAGCTAGCCGCATCAGCACACAACATCCATAATTCGGCGGCGAGATCCAACCCACAAAACCTCAGCATCCAGAGACATATAGACGGGCGCATGCATCGGGAACAGGAGTAGCCATCGAACCGAGCACAGATCTATCCATCTACCGCCGCGCAGAGAGAAAGAGACTGAAGTGAGGCAAGGGCTTGGGGTGTCTACCCTAC
Source organism: Guadua angustifolia (assembly GCA_036346375.1). NCBI lineage: Eukaryota > Viridiplantae > Streptophyta > Magnoliopsida > Poales > Poaceae > Guadua > Guadua angustifolia. Next base: position 54,999,213 of record CM070511.1, read on the forward strand.
CGTTCCTGGCCGGCGGTGTCCCAAATCTGGGCCTTGACGACCTTGCCGTCGACCTGGAGGGAACGGGTGGCGAACTCGACCCCGATGGTGGACTTGGACTCGAGGCTGAACTCGTTGCGCGTGAAGCGCGAGAGCAGGTTGGACTTGCCGACGCCGGAGTCGCCGATCAGGACCACCTTGAAGAGGTAGTCGTAGTCGTCCTCCGCCCGGTACCCCGCCGCCATTGCTCGGGCCCCTCGCCTCGGCAGCGATCTGGTTTTGGGGAGGAGGAGGAGGTGGTGGTGAAGAGAGGAGGGGGGAAAGAGAAGCGAGCACGGACACGGCAGCGAGCGCGGCGGATGGGGGGATTTTGGTCGGACCGGGCTGGGGTCGGTGGCTGCGGCTTAACCGGTAGGCGAGCCGCTTTTGAGTTTTTGACCAAATTTGTCGATACCGTTCTGTACGCCATGCCGAGTTGCAACTTAAAATACTACTATATTTTGGAATCGATTTACCCAGACGTACGGATTAGGTTGTTATATAATAATATATATTTATAAGTATAAATATGATTTTACTTATAATATTACTCTAAACGCATAGTAATACTATCAAATATAACATATGTTTAATAGACAATATTATCAATTTCGTCGATATAACTGATATTGTATGTATCAAAACCAGTATGACTAGTGTTGGGCCCGATGTGTGATGGGGGAGATTGTTGGATTTAATCCCACATCGGTAATTGATTGTGGGGGAGCACAACATATAAGGTGGGGCATCTCTCCTGTCGCGCTAGTCTTTTAGGTTGAGTTGGGCGAGGACCTTGGTTGTGGCTCTGGTTGGGCCAATGGATGTGGGAGACCTGGGCCGAGACCAGGTGTTGGTCTTGGGGGGTTGTGGGGGAGCACAACATATAAGGTGGGGCATCTCTCACCCATCAGGCTAGTCTTTTGGGTTGAGTTGGGCCAGGACCTTGGTTGTGGCTCTGGTTGGGCCAATGGATATGGGAGACCTGGGCCGAGACCAGGTGTTGGTCTTGGGGGGAGCCGGATCACTGCGGGCCATGAGATGGCAGGAGTGCAGCTGATCCTAACAAGTGGTATCAGAGCCAAGGTTTGAAACCCGGAACATCTCCAGGGTCGCACGGTTGTGGGGGAGCCTTGAAAACAAGTCTCGGGGTGACATGGGCTTGATGTCACGGGGGAGATTGTTGGGCCCGATGTGTGATGGGGGAGATTGTTGGGTTTAATCCCACATCGGTAATTGATTGTGGGGGAGCACAACATATAAGGTGGGGCATCTCTCACCCATCAGGTTAGTCTTTTGGGTTGAATTGGGCCAGGATCTTGGTTGTGGCTCTGGTTGGGCCAATGGATGTGGGAGACCTGGGCCGAGACCAGGTGTTGGTCTTGGAGGGAGCCGGATCACTGCGGGCCATGAGATGGCAGGAGTGCAGCTGATCCTAACAAGTAGTATTGTACTATTGTTCGGTATTGAAGCCGGTACGGTTAATATCGAGGTAGGTACAAAATATATGGCTATATATACCTATTTAGGTGGTAAAATAGTATATACGGGTCATTCTGGCCAGTATCAATACGATATTTGTAACTATGGTTTTAACTACAACTTACATGCAGGATAATTTTTATCAAATGACTTTTTAATAATACTTTATAAATTTATCTACGTAAACTTATTTTTATGTCAATTGTCACACCACCGATGAGGGCGTGGCAAGCAATGCTACTATTAACATGCTTTTGCACGATACATTGGCCCCACTTCATGTTTTAGTACCCCTTTAAATCCCTACAGTCTTATGTGGCCACACGTACCTAGGGCTTTGTGTATATAAATAATGTCACCCTTTGAGGCATTGGGTATCTCTAGGTGAAAGGTTAAACATGTAATTTGAAAAAAAAAATAGGACATGTTCAAAATTCAAGTCAAACTTTTACATATTTCCGGTTGAAAGTTTCTTGAAATCTCCGGATAGAATTCATCAACTTAGTCCCTATCGCGCCAGCCTGTAACAAAGAGTTGTCATATGATTTTTCAAACTGACACATATCTAAGTAAGTTCGTAAATTTTGTAAGGATATGTACAATAGTGTGATGTCAATCGTTTATATACTTTATCACGTAATATTTTTGCTGGTATAGGAGAGAGAGTATAATCGTCTCTTTATGAAGAGACGAATATGTAAACAACATAAAACATCATTGTATGAGTTTTTATCTGTAATAAACATTTTTCCATGCCATAATTAAAATATTGTAGGATCTCACATATGTTAGAGTTATATTTAGTTTTATCTTTAGATAATATATAAGTGTATAGACAATAGTCGTATCTAGTATTGTACATGATCTAACCTACACGTACGCTTGATTGATTACTGCTTAGTACTCGGACCATCGGCAAATTAAAGCCGGCTGCAAAGCGTTTTGATCTTCAGCACGTATCGCTACCTTTTCTTCGCTGTAATCTGGTTGTCTCTGATTGATTATAGGAATAATTGGATATTTGCCACTGTTCAACATGAAAATTGGATGGCATGTACAAAAAATGCCACTCCAATGGCATGATTTGTACATGCCATCCAATTTTCAAATTGAAGAGTGGCAAATATCCAAATCGATTATATAGCCGTGGGTGCCTGCCAAAGTTAATTTATTACTGAACCGCCCGAGTACCATGCTAGGTAATTGAAGCCGCTCCTGCGAGTTCTAAGGAAAAAGGAATAGCTGAAAGCCTGAAACCACGCTTGCTCACACATAGCGGCGGAGGAAGGTGCCCAAATTGGGAGTTCGGCAATGCATTTAACACCCAATCACCGATCCCCTTTGCGAAAAAAGGTTGCGATTACTCATCTTAAATCAACCGAAGTGTGCAAATCCAACACAATTCCTCACAAAGGAAAGAAACATCAGCGGTGCCCACCTCACTAGCGAGTGGTGATCTGTGAACCCCCACATCGACTCCTCTCTACTCCAGTGTTGATGGAGGCGAACAGGCCGGAACAGTGCCGAAGATGTGCATAAGAATGGCTACTTTCTTGGTTGTTTCTCCACCCAAACTGATTGGATCTTGGATCTAATGAGTCGCATCGATCTAATCTTGAAGGACCAACCTGTGCGGATCGATTGGAAAAGGATGTGAGATCGTCTTCAGTTGGCAGCCAGGTCGCTCTAATGGTAGGTGGTTCACGATGTCCCAACGTTGCCTGCCCCGCTATGCCCACAATCCGTACGGAAAAAGCTCATCTTGATTGCCGTCTTGCTGAATCCCTAACGCAGCCGGATCAAGATCTAATTCTAAAGCCGCGCATAGTTGCGGAGAATTATTGCCAGAAAATGTCAATCTAGTATGGCGAGCAAACCTCCGTTCAGAGAAGTAGTGCTACCATTTGGGTATTGATTTGCTGTGATCAACGTGGCTTGTCACAAAGTTGCACTAAAATCCTCTGCATCTTGGTGCATGTACGCGTGTTGTCAAAAGGTTCAAAATCTTGGCTTTTGGCTGGGACCGGGACTCTAAATCTCGGTGAGATAAAAATTTTGAAAATTTTCAAATGCTACAGTGATTTTGGGATTTTTTTTGGGTGAGATTTTGGGGTTGTTGACTGAGATGATCACAAATTCAATCAGTTTTCGTATTTGTAGGACCGTATTTAGCACCAAATTTTTTGCGACGAATTGTAATACCTTTTCTAAAGAATATATGTGAAATTTTTGCAAAAAAATACATATACAAATTATGTAAACCATCTCAATGACCTAGACATGTCACAGTGTGATCTACGCGGCGCAATTCCCAAATGTGCACCAACAAAAGCAGCGAGGTGAAGTCAACAAACAACTCCGACCTAGCCCAAGCAACACCAACAACATAATTAGTGTCATCGCGAGGGCAACACAACACTTATTCTATAGTTTCCCTCAAGCGAATTCCGGAATCGCCACCACAATTAAACTCCACGAGAGGGGGAGAAAGAAAAGGGACAAATTGAGACAGGACGCAAGCCCAAATTCCCCTTTTGACCAGCTACGACCCCTGTGATTTGACCCGCCCCCAGCGAATCCTCCTCGGAGTTTTCTGAGCCTCTGTCCGCCTCAGGTGCCGATCGACCGGGGGAGGATGAGCTTTTAGGACCTAAATGCCGGGCACGTCCACGGGGAGCCGCTTGGTGGGCGAAGGAATGCCAGGGGAGGGGTAGAGCCGGCTTTGGGCGTGTTCTAGATCAATATGGTGATGGCACCCTTCCAACGCCTTGTCAACACGCTTGGCATGCCCAAGGACACCCCCGACCTCCGCGACTAGATGTGTGTTACCTTTGCCCCTACTTAGTTCCCCGTCTACCGATTTCGAATCGTTCGATTGTGAAAACTTAGTATTTTGTATTTAAACAGATAAAAAATATAGATAAATGCTTTCATGATTTTTTTCATATTTTTCTCAATTTTTCTAACCTGAGGAGACTATTTCATAAGGGGTTAAAAAGGGCCAAAGTTTCGGCTATTTTGGCCGAAATTTTGATTTTATTGACCACCAAAATATCGGATTTGAAATTTTGTTTTTCCATTTTAGGTGAATTTCGATCGAAATTCCGAAATATAGCCAAAATTTTGAATTTTGGTCGCTCTGAAATTTAGTCCGAAAATGAAATTTGTAACCTTGGATGTACCCAAGCTCTCTCCATCACGGTAATCTTGCTTGAGTGCGACCCTGGCTAGATGTGAGGTTTCTCTCCAAGTCTATAGAGACATCACATGATGGAGAGGTGCCTGGTTGGTTGCTAGAGAGAGAGAAGAGATGAAGTGTATTTGTTGCAGGAGGTGAGAGAATAGACACCAATAAAGAAAGGAGGAGATGGCCTAGTAGTGGCCCTACTCATCACCGATCGATCATGCACATAGACGCCATGGTTTCTCGCAGCCAAGATCAAATGGAGGGGTCCAAATGTCTAATTCCAAAGCAAGTCATTTTCCCTTACAACCACCGCACAATCTGCAGCAAATTCTCCCTTCTCCTGCAAACAAGCAGATACTAAAAAATTGCAACAGCTCACCAGCCTCTCTCTGATCGTATCTTTCTTTATTCATCCGTCTGTTTGATTGATCCTATCTAGTATCCTACAATGCCATCATCTCTCCAAGAGATCACGAGCTTCTCATCTGAGGAATCATCGCCTATGATCAGCAGTGGGTTCATTGTGCAGCTGGTCTCAAGAGACGTCTCTGATGAGCTTCTTGGCAAGTTCGCGGACACCAGCGAGTTCGATTTCGACTACGACAGAAGCGGCCTCTGGTCGCCGCTGGTGCTGCGGCCGGAGGTCCTGCTGCTCGCGCAGTCGTCGGGCCGACGGCGGCGGCGGAGCCGCCGGAAGCGGAGGAAGGTGAGTACTGCAGAATCTTGCATTTTGTGTGTGCGTTTGTGGCGTGAATTGGCAATGTAACAGGGAAGGAAGGTTCATGCATGATATGCTATGCAGATGCTCTGCTGCTGCTGCTGCTTCTGGTGACCTGTGCACTGTGGATGCTTCATGTGAAAAGGCATCGTCCTCGTGGTTTGCTCTGCAGTACAGCAGTGTGTCAAGTGTGCGTGTGGTCCTGTAGCTGGCATTTCATATGTATGTATGTATGTATGTATGCAATGACCAAAAACCAAATAACAAGAGGGCATGCAAGTATTTGCAGTACACTGCTTTGCGGTTGGTCATGATCCTGAGTAGTGAAGTCCCCGATTGCAATGTAATTGCCATTGAAATTTTTGAGAGCTGTACTGTTGCTCCATGTGATATTGATTATATACGGATCTAAAACAAATTAATCGTCGCAATTCTTTGTATAACGCATACAGCATACCCTCCGTTTCATGCAGAGGAAATTAAAATCATGACATAGTAGGTAATGTTTGTTGGGGCTTTATCAGCTTAAAAGCAAAAAAAAAAAAAGTATGAACAAATTGGTAGATTTTTATCTGGGCTTTTTTAAAAGCTATAAGGCTCTATAACTAAAAGTCAAAAACTACTGGAGAGAGGTTTTTTTGGCTTATTAAAGATTGGTTTTAGACTAATACTATTAAAGTTAAGGCAAAATTACTCACATTTATCATGTATAAAAACCGATAGCTTTTAAGCTATTTAAACCCAAATGCTGACTGTAAACTACAAGAAAAAAGTCTAAATCTAAACAAACATGCTTTAAATGTTTTCCTCTGAAAACCCAATGGAGAAAGAAGGGGAAGTGTGCAAACCCAGCAGCACAAACAGGTACTTTCACACGCTTTAGCTAGAGAACAAAAATGAAGTTAGAAAAACAAAGAAAAATTAGACATATGCCACTCCAACGTGACCGTTTTGGATAGAGCTCTTTTATGTTGGGCAATACTGAATATTAGCTATCCATTCTATTTGATTTAACGAATCAGATTAGTTAGAATGTACTTATATTACCTATAGTAGTATTGGTAATAGAATTGGTATGAGGGGTTAGTAGTGTAATTAAAAGAGCTCAGCGCTTGAGTTGGGCCAGTAGGCAGCGTGTTGGTCCAACCCATTACAGGAGTGTTAAGGTTAGGACTCAGGACTTACGAGAAACTCCTTATGGTCAGGACTCACGAGGATGACGGCATTGGTGCGTGAGGATTGGCGACCGACGCTCGGTGTGTTCAAGAGGAGGAAGCGATGCGCAGAAGAAATGGATCGCGGTGGCGCGGCACATTGAGAGGTGATCCTCATTGCCTTCCGCTCCGAAACTGCCTCTAACGCGGACACCGATGCCTCCGCGCGCCTCCTCCTCCAGTCTGATAGCATCTAGGCTCCCTAATTTTTATCTTATATTTAATTGTATGGTTTTGGTGTTGATGATTAAGTCAATGATCACTAAACTATAAAGAATATTGGTTGAAGTATTGAAAAAAGACATCAAAAAAGTCAAGATTAAGAATCCTTATTACTAGTGTTGGCTTGGGAAATGATTCAAGCCAAGTAGCCAGGATTAGTTAATTTGGCCATACTATTAAAGGGGGTTGTGCATAAGTTAAAATTTTGGTTCATGGACTAAGGTAATTAGACTGCTTGGAGTCAAAATCCTTTAGTCATCCTTTATTGAATCAGTCCTTCCTTCAAATAAATAGTATGTGTTTCCCTGGACTCAACTTTATTGCTCTTTCCTTAAGTCCGGTGAAATTCCAGTAAAAGCCTTATTCTTGTCAGACCATCCTTGATTCCTCTAAATTCCTGTCCGGCGTAATTTAAAGTCTTCGCTGGACCATTCTCTTTAAGTCCAGTGCTAAAATATCATTAGATTAATATCAAACCAAGTGCATGTCATTCACACCAGACCAACTTCACCTTACACAAATTCAAAAGTTCAGTGCAGATGCATTCCTCTCGGTTAGACTCATATCTATTCTTTCAAAAATTCTGTTGGTATAAAGTTCCTTGAAATCCTTCTACGACGGACCAAATTTTTCGATCCGGCGCACATATACAAGTTCACATCTTTTTGCCGGACCAAAATATTCTAAAATCCTATGTACGACGGACCAAGCTAATGTAGTCCGGTGCAAATGTTCATATCAGCAATATTAGGGCATGTTTGGTAGGGATTCAGTTTCTCCAGATTCTGAGAATCTAGTGAAGTTGAAAATTTTAGCTTCACCAGATTCATGAAGCTGGAGCTGTGAGTACATTAAGAGTGTTTAGATGGATCATCTTGTTTACATTTTAGACTAAAAATATAAACTTAATTTACTTTATTTTAGCCTATAAGTTTCAGATCTTAGGTGAAGCTAGAATCTAGAGCTCTACCAAACAAACCCTTAGTCTGGAGTGCAAAGAGCTAATCTCTAAGGCCACCACTAGTTGTGAAGAGGTTGAGATTCACCTTACCGGAGTGGTGAAAGAGTCACACTAGTAATCACCAAAGTTATTGCGGCTAGCTTTGGAGGAGCTATACTTCGAGAGAAGTGCTCTAACGTGGAGTAGGAGGCTGGTTCTGAACCATGGGATAAATTCTTGTGTCTCTTGTGCAAGTTCTTGCTTTTGTGATAATTTCTCGCTGCCTTTTAGTTATCTGTGTTTTACTTTCTTTCACCTAAATCTGGTAACTAAAGTACTTAAGTAAAGATATTTGTTATGTGATTAATTCTGAAATTTTGAAAAGTTGCCTATTCATCCCCTTTAGACCAACTTGATCCTTTACAGTCCCAATCCATCAGTGAGGAGGAGGAGAGAGTCGAAGAATATCATCACGCGCGCTTTGGGGCTCCACTGTCATTGTATGCTTTTAGCCAAGATTTTACATCTTTGTGACAGTTGCTTACTTACTTAGATACTGTACAATACTAGTGTTCTTTTTTTTTCCTTTGTGCATACAACAGCTGGGCTGGTAAAGCCTATGTCTTTGATCCAATTTTTTACTTTCGATCGATAGAACATAGGTGCTTGTGATCCAATTCCTCTACTTCTGTTTGATTGTCTAGGAAATGATTCTTCAGAACTAAAGGACTCTTGCTTGGCTGTGATATTATTTCTTCTACATGATCTATTCTTAAGAAATGTACAATTGAAGCACTTGCTTCATGAATCAGGTGCCCTCATTTGTGTTCCTCGCTCTATACTTGCATTTAGTTAATTGATTGCATCCTCCGCGCACCCACAACCCGCCATACTTTTTCTCCGTCCTCTTCTTCTTCACATTCAACTTCGCCGTCACCCCCTGCTACTCCCCTTCGACAACCGGCAGCTGTTTCAGCTACCTCGGCCTCGGGGTTCCCTTGCCGGCCATCGAAAGGTTGGTGGTTGCAAGCTCCTCAGGGGAGAGGATCAGGCCGCGATGTCCACACGATTTGAGATGGCAACGGCCCGGCACCGTCGCGGTGGACATGAAGTGTGTGGTTGAGACAATCGGAAAGGGGGAGGGCGTCACCTCCTGAAGATAAGGCAGAGACCGCGGTTTGGAAAAATGCCGTCGGCGTCGACCGAAAAAAGAGGAAAGTGCCAAACGGTGAAAAGACTATAATGCCCTTGACAAATGGATGGTCAGATCTAATTTTTACTACCACTGTTTACCACGTATGTTATCCACCAAAAAATTTCTCTTCGGATAAATGCCACTACGAAGTGACTACTTAGGAAATTGCCATTGTGAAGTCATGTTGTTCACAAAAATGCCACTCAAGTACATATTTCCCAAAATAAGACCGAATTACCCTTGTTCGTGTACCTCTTACGTGTTTGCCTATGGTGGAGGCAAGCGCCGCGCCACTGGACCTCCGCCGGCTAGCACCTCAGTGCTAGTGGCCCGACCTATCTGCTATAGGAACCGTCTTTTGCAACGACTGTCGGAAAGAGTCTGCATTGGGCATTGCTCCATTAGAATCATGGAAGATGGAATGGTGGGCCGGGCAGATGGAGAGGAAAGAACACTGAAGCACTCGAGCATGGCTATACACAAGGACAATCATCTTTGGATCCAGGCTACCGTGGCGTCGAAATTTCGGCATCTTCCCCCACTCGTTTTCCTCCCTTCTAGCTGCGAATCATGGCGGCAATGGTCATGTCGCCTATGACGGACTATCGAGGTGGTCATATCCAGTACTCCCTGCAACGTCAGCTCCTTATCCTCTTCTGGCCGAGGAGCCACCGCCCTTCTCCAGTTGCCGCAGGCGTCTTCAGATTTGCATCGGCCGGCAACATGGAAGGCAGATTGGCTCGGACTCAGGCTATGGATGCAGATGGCGCTGATGGATCTATCCGAATAAGACCACGGCGACGAAGATCCATTCGTCCGTGAAGCTCCTTTGTCGAAGTCGGGGCCTTGCACCGCTGCCACCTCCACGAATCAGTCGTGGAACACGCTTTCGGACGCCTCGCCTAGATTGGAATTGTTGGACTGCTTTTGATGGATTCTGCTTCTTTGTCTTCGTAGTAAGCAGCTGCCAAGCGACGGGAGTAGAAATCCCAGAGGCCTCTACCTCCTCCGGCTTCTACGGCCACCGGAGAACCATCAAAGTCATGGAGACTTAGGAGGCAGAAAGGAACGGGCATTATAGTCCAATACGAAAATACTTATGAGGAATACATTCACGAGTGGCGTTTTTCTGAATGAATACATTGAGTTTCAGTGGCATTTTCTAAAATGACCACTTTAAAGTGGTATATATCAAAATTTCCCAAAGACAAATTACACTACAAGGATGCAACGTAATTTTTTTTAAAAAAAAATCTTCAAGACATGCTTCTGTCAGAGAAACTACAGAGTACGAGGAAAGGATGCTAGTTAGTGACAGAAGTGCGGACTGAAGGAGACCTCCGTCCGTGACAAACTAACAATCGCAAGGATTCGGGTGAATGGGTGATTATTATTATTATTTGCAGAGAAGAATAAGGAGCATCAGGAATTCGTCCAAGTATATCGTAGGACAAAAAAAAAGAGAAAAAGAAATTAATTAGGTCCCACCGAGACTTGAACTCGGGTTACTGGATTCAGAGTCCAATGTCCTAACCGCTAGACCATGGGACCTTTGATGACCACGCTTTTATCTATTATATATATCAATATTACGATTTCACGTGCTGCCTTAAGGGAAAGGGAAAAGGAATAGCGTCTTCCTCGGCCACGACATGCCAGTGGAGTTACGCGCTTGAGCCCGGGGCCCCGTCCAAGGCTAGCTCCGGCGGCCGGAACACAAACGTGTATGCGCGCACATTGGCGGCAGCGTGCACCTTCGAGTTGCTTGCTTCTCTCAGGAACCCATGGGGGCGGTTGCCTCCGGAGCTAGCCCGGGCCGCCCACCACTTGTTCGATGAAATGGCCGGTGAGAATCCTTCGGCTTCCTGGTTTACACTCGTGAAGGTATGCTCTCTTTATGACTGCTTTTCTGTTTCCTCTATGTTTGTTCCCTCGGTACCACCATTGCCATACTCACATTGCAATGCCATGGGCCCATAGCAACGACATGCAACGATGGGTGATGCATAGTCCAATGGTTTTCATGCATCTGAATTGGGTACTTGTTTGTTGTGGATAAGTCTGATTAGTTTTGCATCCTAGGAACCAGGGTCGGTTATCGAGTTTCTTTTAAAATTAATATAGCTCAACATAAATTTATTTTATTTATCATTTAAGTGATTATTTCAAGTTCGATCTAATGAGTAACTTTCGAGCCGAGCTTCATTAACTTATTTTTATTCGAAATGAACTCATTTTAATTCTGAATCTATTAACTATTGTAATTGAAGAAATTTTAATTCGAGCCTCACGAGCTTTTTATTTTTATTTTTTATTTTTTTTGCCAGCGCTATTAGCAACCAATTGCTTGTTGATTATTTATACATTTGTGCTAGGAGGCAATTACGCCACAAACTGCGTTGGTGGAATTAGGCTAAGGACTGGCCTTTCTAATTGTGATAATTATTGGACTCAGTGATGTCCAACGGTTTGGGCTAGCCTGGTTTTTGCTAGGTAACTGTTTTGCCAGCAGATGACCAGAAACTAGCCCACCAGAAAGGACGAGGCTTTGTGAGCACGGAGAGGTACAATGGATAAGGTCAGAAGATAGGAACTGAACAATCACTTGCTTTGATAAAAGAATTCAAGACTTATTTCTCTCTCAAGGATTCAAATTTTGATTGAGAAAAAATACCGGGTATGGCCGAAATCTAAAATTTCAGTGAAATTTGATATTTTGGATAAATTTCGGTCGAAATCCAAAATTCAAAATTCAAATCCGGTCCGTTTGCAACCGAAAAAATCCGAATTTCGGTGAAATTTCCCGAACTTTCGAGCGAAATTGCCGAAATTTTAACCGTTTTGCACCGGCTGAAAAGTGGGTCAAACGATGATGAAAAATTTTGAAATTTTTTCTGGAGAGTCCTGACACATTGATGATATTTTCATAAAAATTTCAGATAATTATCAAATCTCAGAATTTTTTAAAATTCAAACATTGCTATTGTCTTGATAAAACGTTGACCAACAAGTTTGAATAGAATGAAAATTAGAACAAACGAGGTTATAAAATTTTGAAATTTTTTGTGGATGGTCCTGACACATCCATAATATTCTCATATAATTTTTAGATGATGATCAAGATGTATGAATTTTTAAAAATTTAAACAGTGCTACTGTTCTGTTGAAAGTCTTATCAGCAAACTTGAATGAAATGAAAAATTATCCAAACCACATTATAAAATTTTGAAAAAAAATTTGGATGGTCTTGATGTAGCATTAATGGTTAGATAAAAGTTTTAGATGATGATCATACTTAAATAATTTTTAAAAATTCTGACAATGCTATGTCCTGATAAAAAACCGATGATCAATACATAGATTTTCTTTAAAAATAAAAAAAAAGTTTAACATTTTTATAAATTTTACAGAAGGGTGATAAGAAAATATTTAGTATCTCATAAAAATTTTGAATCATGATCATACTCCAGTGAATTTATAAAATTCTTACAAGACACAGTACCATTTATGTTCTTTATCTTTTGATTTTTGAAATATAATATAACAAATGAAATTCATTGTATACATATATTTGATTGAGTGAGCAAAACAAGTTAATTATTTTTAAAATTTTTATAGAATAGTACTGAGGCAATTCTTAATCTCTCATAAAACTTTTAGATCATGATCACACTCGATAAAATTTATAAAATTCTAACAAGATTACTGTCCCAATTATATTCATTCTATGTTTGATTTTTTAAAGATAAAAAACAAAGTTCAATTATTTTGAAATTTTTTCTGCATAATCCTACACTATAAAGATTGTACTATAAATTTTTTAGATCATTATCAAGCTTATATAATTTTATAAAAATCTAACAGTGTTTCTACCCAAATTTTAAAATGCCTCAAAAATTCAGTTTTTCAATAAATTTTCATGGAAGATGACTTTCTTAAGGGTTATTGGACTAAATCCGGTCAAATCCGGCCCTAAAAGTTTGAAAAGCGGCCAAAAATCCCAAAATTTGGTGAAAAAAAAAGAAATTTCGGTGGTTACTGTAGCAATTTCAATTTTTTTTATCCGTCAAGTTTATTTTCTTTTATGGCCGAAGCAAGACGTACAAGCCACGCACACCGCTTATAGTGACAGCTACATACGGATGATGCCTATCTCTTAAACGCCTTTGCGCCTATGGGGCAGTAGGTGATGCCTCTTTAGGTCGATTGATCGATCTCGTATTACGGCATTACAAATTTACAATCCCAATTGCTGTGATATTATTATTTAAGTTTATGAAATTAAAGATAATTTTAAGCTCGAGTTTGCAAACAGGTGCTTGGAATTTGTATGCTTCGATGAATTGATTTAAATATTTAACCATTGCACGTTCAAAATAAACATTATTATTCAGATAAAGTTATTGCTCTTAATTTGCAAATAAATTTTTTATCGCAAATTTGCTGTCTAGGATCATCTTGATCATTAAAATCCCACGAGTAAGCATAGGGCTAAGTTTTTGTTCTCGAACTCATATTTATGCGCTGAAAAAAGGCTAAAACTTTTATATCAATCCTTGTGATTGAAGGTTGGAATATATTCCTGACATTCATAGAAAGATGTCTACAAAGTTTCATAGGGTTTGGATCAGTCGATCCAAAAATTTAACAATTTTCGATTTTGAAGTCCTGATGATTTTTCCTATTCATCGTTGTTTTTTTACTGTAGCACAGCACTACTACTGCAGCAACCCGATAATATTGGGGTTACTGTTCATCCAGCACTGCCGGCCTCTATAGCTCGATAGTGCTGCCCTTGAGCTGGTTTTCAGAAGTTTTTTCTTCCACTCTTCTGAGGTTTTGGACGTTTTAGTTGGATTCTTTGGAGGCAAAACTGTTGTATGATCATTCACCCCTCTTTGAGTATCTCTTGGACTCTAACTTATTCTGATTTTGATTTAATGGTTCGCACTTTAGTCACCTTATAAATGGCCAGCCTTGCTCCTTTTCGAAACTAGTTTTCTCGGTGCAGTCCATTACTAGTGATTTTAATTGGAGAAAAACTAAGTAATGGTATCACGTGGAATGTTGTCACTGCCAACCTCCGTAGCGCGGTAATGCCGCCTCTGAGTTGATTTTTAGAAGATTTTTTTTCTTCCGCTCTTCTAAAGTCGTTGAAGGTTTTGGTTGGATCATTTATCCCTCTCTAAGCGTCTCTGGCTTATTCTAATTTTGATTTAATGGTTTGCACTTTAGTCACCTTATAAATAGCCAGCCTGGAGTAATGATATCGTGTGGAATGTTGTTTCAACGAGATATATATAGCCAAGAACCTCGCAAGCTCCACCCTTCTCCCTATTTCGGTCTTATTTGATATAGTTTTAGATCTTAACTTCATCTCAGATCTGAAACTTGTAGACTAAAATAAAGTGAATTAAGTTTATATTTTTAATCTAAAATATAAATAAGATGACTCACCTAAACACTCCAGCTCTACGGATCTAGTGGAGCTACGAATATCTAATTCCACCAGATCCATGGATCTGATGGAGCTGAAACTGTATCAAACACAGCCTTCATCTCTCAATTGCACTCGGAGGAGATCGGGGAAGAGCACACTCTCGAGGTTTCTAAAATGTTATGGCTAGCCAGGAAAGGTAAACGGTGAGTAGTGATGGCATGATGAAGTCGCCAAGGCAACGGCGAGGAGGGAGATCAGCGCGATCTGGTGAGGCCAGCGAGCAGGACTGAGGCAACGCGGCCAGTGCTATGCTCACCTCCCTGTGACCTTCGTGCTTTAGCCCAAGTGTATCTATTCCCTCAGTCTGTCACCGTAAATCTGCTCAAGTTTGTATTTGAATCTGGTAGAAGCTTGTATGTGTTTTTGTTTGAAACTTGAAACCATCTCTTTTTATTTCCTGGAAACTTGCTAAAACTTAGTCGAAATTAACTTGTTGAAACTAATTAAGCTGAAACTTGAAACCTGGATGACAATCCCGATCAGGGTTCAAATTTTCGCCGAAATTCGGCGAAATTTCGGATTTCGGACCCCCCGAGATTACAAAAGCCGAGCAAATTCAAAAATTCAAAAAAATTTGGAAATGCTACAGTAATTTTAGAAATTTCGCCGAAATTTTGGGTTTTGAATCCGGTTTTTTAAGTTTGAGCACCGGATTTGGTCCAATAACCTATTAGAAAGTGATCTTCTATGAAAATTTGATGAAAAACTAATTTTGAGATTTTTAAAAATTTGGGCAGAAACACTGTCAGATTTTTTACAAATTTTACGAGCTTGATAATGATATGAAAATTTATGGTACCATACTTAGTAGTTTAGGATCATATAAAAAAATTCAAAATAATTTAACATCGTTTGTTACCTTTAAAAAATCGAAAACTGAATGGACATAATTGGGACGGTAAACTTGTTAGATTTTTCTAAATTTTCTCGAGTGTGATCATCATCTAAATTTTTTATGAAAGATTAATAATTTCATCAGTACCATTCTATAAAAGTTTCAAAAAATTTCAACTTTCTTGATTTGCTCAATTAAATCTATCAATGCAGTAAGCACTAAACTTAATTTGTTGTATTATATTTCAAAAATCAAACAGAGAAAGAACATAAATGGCACAGTGTCTTCTACAAATTTTATAAATTCACTGGAGCGTGATCATGATTCAAAATTTTTATGAGATGTTAAGAATTTCCTTCTCACCCTTATGTAAAATTTTTAAAAAATTTAAACCTTTCTTATTGCTAAAGTAAATCTATTATTGATCATTAGCCTTTTAACAAGATAGTAACACTGTTGGAATTTTTAAAAATTCATGACATCTGATCATCATATGAAAATTTTATGAGAATATTATGGATGTGTCAGGACCATCCAGAAAATTTTTCAATATTTTATAACCTCGTTTGTTCTAATTTTCATTCGGATGAAACTTGCCGCTCAGCGCTTTACCAAGACAGTACCAATATTTGAATTTTTAAAAATTTCTCACATTTGATCATCATCTGAAATTTTTACATAAATATCATAAATATATCAGGAATCTCCAAAAAAAATTCAAAATTTTATAACATCGTTTGTACTATTTTTCATCCGGTTCAAAATTGCCGATCAACGTTTCATCTATATAGTATCAATGTTTGAATTTTTAAAAATTCCATAGACCTGATAATCACCTGAATTTTTTATGAGAATATCTCTAATGTGTCAGGAACCTACCAAAAAAAATTCAAAATTTTTTGACATCGTTTGAACCAATTTTTAGTCAGTGCAATTTGGGTGAAATTTCGGTACCAAACAAACCGGATTTGAATTTTGAATGCACTCCAGCCGAAATTTTGAAATTTCGTCCTAAATTTTGGATTTCGGAGGGGTCCGAAATTTTCTTCAAAACGAAAAGTTTAACCCTGCTCCCAACTGGGAATGTTTCCAACAGGATTTCGTTGCCCATCTGCTGGGCATGTTTGAGTATTTACGGTGGTGCTCAAAATATTTGTTTCCCGATGTTACTTTTCTACGTTATGCTTACGAGCTGATGAGTTTAATTTTTTTTTTTGTAGACTTGGTTCCTCTCCTTTTTCTCAGTACTCGTGAACAAAAATGAGAAATGGCAACGTGTTCCAAAAGAAAATCGGCAGATGGCGAAGGACCGAAGGAGCCCATAATTACTTTCTAAAGGTTCTCAGCCCATTGTGCTGAGTACGGACGATGCAGCCATGCAGGGACTCGACCGAATCTTACCGCTCCTGCCTGCCATCCAAAGCAAAATACGGTGATTTTAATTAAAGGCAACCGTGCCGTAACAGTCCACATGAATCGCACTGCCGTTGCCCAGTCCAAACAGCATTTCACAGCCAGTGGCACAGGCATGAAAAGACGTAAGCCCAACATGCGGGTAACAGCAGTCACAAGGCGAATAAGATGGGCAGTAAACGCAAACATGGGCGCGCCCCTCCGAAAAAGATCCGTCCCAAATCCGGAGGCAACTGCACGATATGCGCCTGGCCACTAGGCTGTGAGCCTGTGGCCATATGTGAAACGATCGCCGCGTTTTTGCAACTCAGGACTTTGGCCTAATTTATTTTCAAGTTTACCATGTATCCAAATAAAATTATAAATACAGAATACAGTCCAGTTCATAACCACGGAAGGATCAGACGGTCACCTGCCGCGGTATGTAATCACGGTAGATATTTGCCGTAGTCGAATTTACAAATTTAAATTAGGCTAAGAGACAAAAAAAAAAGGAAAAATTTCAAAGCTTTACGAACGCTAGCTGCATGCTGGAGAGTCACAGAGATCACCCCTCTCGCCTCACGCGATCGCGCTTGCTTTTTTGCCCCCGGCCGCCAAAGTCCGTGCCAGGGCTCGGCGTTTGTGCGCGCGTCCCTTTTCTTTCTCGGTCCCGTGCCGTGCGGGCGCCAGCCTGCGCGGGATGGGGTGCCCTGCCCTCTCGCCTCGTGGACGCGCCGAGGGCATGCGTGCATGCACGCGGGGGCGGTGCGCATCCGAGGACGGTTTTAAGTGGTTTTTCGGTGGGCAAAAGGTGGCGTCGTGGAGCGGCCGGCAGGGCAGGAGGCCCTCGTCTCGTGCTTGGCGAGGCCCAAGGACGCGCTAGCTTGATCAGCCGCTGCGCGCGTCGACGGCGTTTGGTTCTGCGCGCGCGCCCCGCCGGGTACGTCAACGTTGCGTTGCGTGTGGTCGGTTACGCGATTACGTATGCCGTCGCATTCCTTTCTAGGATTCATCATTAATCGTGCATGCAAAAGCTGCATGGCGCGTACTCTTCTCCTCCGGTCCAAGCTAGATCAGTTGTCCAGTTATCCTCATCTTGTGAGTTGTGACACAGAGATCCCTTTCTCGAGTTCGTGCCAATGCCATCCTTTCCAGCAAAATGAACCATTACGGTCACCAACGATCACCATACATTAACAATAACCTTACCTTTCGAGAGGTGTTTTCAGTATTTCTTTTTTATGGTTACACAAATACTTAAACATAAATGGAGGGTGATGGTGATTATCTAATTTTTTTTAATTTCATACATAAGAATAGCATCACCTCGGATTATCCGGAGGTCATTGGATCTCTGGTCCCCAGCAATTCACTGTAGCACACGACAGGGGCGGATTCAGGAAAATTAGTTGTCGGGGTCATCGCCGACATACGGCTTGCTTTCGGATGACTAGTCAGACTGGATGAGCACTAGAGTTAGGGTCCAGACTAATCTATCACCAAAGTCATCATCTGTATTTAGCAGATGGTATAAGAGACTAACACGGAGGCGCCGGGTCACCAAACCCCGACCTATCAACGTCAGGCCCGCCCCTGGCACACGATGCTTTCCCTGGAATAATGAGAGAAAAAAATGATGTGGCGTGCGATTGCGAGCTCTCTAGATTTGTTAATTTGATTGTGCCATGACTGCAATACGGGTCCCTAAATAAATTGTCACTTAAATGGATCGGATCCCAACCCGTCATTTTTATCGATCAAGAAACTCTCCGATTAAAGGTGAAACAAGACAGCAACATTTTTATCACCATATATGGCGTTGCCACGAACACTCACACATGGGCATGTCACCTTTTTATAGACCCGGACGCGGACAGGTTGGTGACACTTTTATGAATTATCTTCGCTGCCGATCTTGCATGGAGCATTATCGTAGTCGGATGAGAGGGGACAATTGCTCTTAAAGTAAGCAGCCCAAGGACTTAAAACCATCCATCCACCGATCCTTTAGGCGAAAACACTCGCGATTCAATTAAGCGCCGGTCGCTCCAAACACGTAAAGACAAGAGCTGATAGACCGGCGGAGATGGCAGCCACGAGGGCTTGGCCCAGAAATGGAGCAACATGGAGAGGATGCGAATTGGTAGCTGCCCCTGAGCAGCATTGCACATCTACTCGCGGCTCACTGTCATGTCCCAGGGCTCCAAGCTCCCTAGTTTAGCATGGTTTGCAACTTTGCATGCATTGGCTAAGATATTGGATTATTGGTCTATATATTTGACCGGCATCGTATCGTCTTTGTGCTGCCATGCCTGCCTGCCTCGTGCATGTGCGCTCTAGGTCGCCTAACATGTGGGGAGAAAAGGTTGTTGGTCGCGCGCTGCCTGGCTTGCTTCACTTGCAGTATTGTCTTAGGTGGTTGTGATTGGGGTGTTCATGAATTCAAGGATATATGATCCAACGCATCATGCATTGGAATATTTGGAGAAATTAATCCGAACTCTCATTTTTTGGCAATCCATTGAACAGCATTTTCCTATCAATGAAGTATTTGACTTTCTTTTTATAGCCAAACAATTAATGTTGACACACATAAATAGTAAGAGCCTTTTTGTCATCTTTGGGCGTACCAAAACTTACATTGAGTAGTACCAAAAGATATAAAAAGTTGGTATCTTCACCCTTTAATTTTTTAAGTAGCTATAGTATTACCTTAATGTAAATTTTCCGATAATAGTAAAAAGTATCCTCGTCCTGTTAGAATATTGTTTGGTTAGAATTCACCGCATCGAGATGAGAGAAAAACAAAGGAGTACAGTTACGAAGATTTCAAAATTATTTCAGCTTTCATAAAAATAAAATACTTGATTTTCTTTAATCAAACAACCAATTTTAATTTCGCGAATGGTGTCCGTGGTAGAAAGTTGAGGATGCAATTCTCTCATGACTACTCTTGCTTTCATGTGTCATGAGTGCTACCACACATTGGAGGCACTGTTCTTCCTTTGCGCCATCCCCCTCGTGATCTGTTCCTCTGTGCGTCTGCTGTTACCAGATGAAGCTGATGGCAGGAGCAACAGAAAAGGAGGAGCGGCCATGAAAGACAAGCCTAAGGTGGGCCTTGAGAGAGGGCAGCGGAAAAGGAAAGAGCATTGGGATGTTCCGTGGGTTGGAATTTGAAGGAGCACACTAGCCGCGTACGGACCATCGTGGTCGGAGCAGGAAAATGATGTTTCAATGTGCAGTTAATCTGTGCTAGCTGGTACCAAAAGCTCTCGGCGATTATGAACAATTCTATTAACATGCTTTGCCAATTACAGCGTGTCTTGTTCGTGAAGTGATCGATGGATACGCATTTGGCTTAACAAGACAATGGCGTTGACAAGTTGTCGTAGCTAGTTAGTGGTGAACTGATTGGCGCTAATTAGATCTATTTGTTTGGACTTAAACTTTAACTTTAAGTAAAAAAAAGCTAAAACCCAAACTAAGATGTGTCTTTTCAACCGAGCTTTCAAGGAAAAGTGCAAACCATTTCACAATTAGAAGCTAAAGGTAAGCAAAAGATGCTTTTTTTGGCTTTTACAGACTAAAAATAGCCATTTGCCACTACACTTCACCAAAATTACCCACTAAATGCCATTAAATATAAGTCCTGAATCCTTTATTTTTCCTCCTCTGTCCTACCCAAACGAGCGCTCCTCCTCTCTCACAACTTGAGCTTGGACCGTGTCGTGCTGTGGTCACCTTCGCGCTGACGGTTAGCACTGGCAACCTGATGTCCTAATGCTGTCATCCTACTCCTTATCCTCGACGACATCAACCTTGTCCATGTCCCTGACTTTCTTGATCTATGCAAGTTGGGGATTTGGTCAAGATTTCATGCAGTGGCAGATTTGGTCAAGTTGGGGATTTCATGGGAACCTAGACAAGCCTAATGACAGTGCCCACTAGCAGAAGTGCATCCTACGCTGTGCCCGACAGCTAGTCATTGCACCGCCTACGCTCCTTGGTGTGTGCTGAGCATCCTCGACACCTGGATCTTTACTCGCCGCTCCACCGACCGAGTAACTAAGTCACCAAGATGTTGAAATCCAGCCGGTGGCTAGCTGTTAGCAAGCTAGGGTTTTCTAGGCTTTTTGGGGTTGAAGAGAAGCACCAGAGAGGAGGGCAGGAAAGAGGCCAAGAGAAATGAGGGAGAGGAACAATGGATTCATTCTATGGAGTCACCGGTAGTTGGCTGCTCGAGGAGGTGTGGGGCTGTGGGTCACTTAGTGCTTAGTAGGCTGGGTGAGGTGTGATCTCGTAAGGGTATATGCGGTGGTGCGGCCTTTGGCCCTTGCGACAAAGCAACTCAGCAACAGCCCAAAACTGAAAACGATTGCCCAGTGAGAGGCTTGTATGAGAAAACATGAATTTCATGGTGCCTGGCAGCGACGATGCATCAATGGACCTCCATGACTCGTCGCCAAGAGCCAAGATAGTCGCCCGTGCTCATCAGGAGGTGGCTCTAGCGCTGATTTGATGTGAAATGATTGTTGTGGTTCCCAATTTGTAACTTGTTCTTGCGATTCCATTTTTAGATCTACCGCTAGGCTCAAAGTACAAGGGACAAAAAATATTTTATATTTGAAGTTTGAACTCAAATGATGTACATGTTTGATCTAGTTTTTCTCTTTTTCCTTTTTACCCTGATTTTATGTAGAGAGTTTTTACCATCCTTGGGATATAGCATGAGATACCATTAGTGGCAGAACTAGAAAAATTTTTGTAATGGGTATGCACACTTGACACTGGACAGTTGACATACACAATTTCATAGCATAAATCCACCACATAGGTTCAAAATTTCCAATCATCACATCTCGTAAATCTAATTTCCAATCATCTCATCCCATAAATCTAAGGCTTTATATATGGCGTGGATTTAAGCTCCTATCGTTTCGGTCTTTCCCTTTCAGCTATTTTTCTTCTACTCATTCGATTGATCGAGGAAACTAGCCGGATAGACCATAGAGTTTATTAGAATTAGTCTGGTTAGTATCGATCTATAGATTTGAAGATGCAGAAGGGGATTGGTGTCATCAAACCTTGGGCGCTTCTTATTCTTGTCCTCGTTGGTAGCTGCGTGCAGGCGGTAGATGAGCAGATAGACAACAACGATAGGAGGAGGAGGTGTGCGGTGTCGACCAGACCGAATCCATTGTCAACCCTCCTCAAATCAGCCATTGGTCACGTGTCAGTCTGTCACTCGCGTGCCTACCCCCTGTCGCTCACGTGCCCAAGCCAGTGGTCCACTCTACCGCCTACTGTGATACCCGATGCTTGCGCTTGCACCTCGCGCCGCCCATGCCCGATGATTAGGGTTTGGGAATCAGGAGGGAGGAATGAGGAGTGGGTGAGGGGAGGAGGTGAGTGAGGAGGACGCGCTACTGATGGATTGTGCTGGGAGAGCTACGAACGGAACTTAGGTTTTTACTACTACTAGTAGTAGTTCAGCACTTGAGCCACGGCATTGGGAGTACTAGTAGTAGTTGGGCTTTTAGAATTTTTGGGGGTGTTGAGGCATACTTGGCACCCCCTTCAGTTCCCCTCATGGGTACCACTAAATTACTCTTAAATTCTTGTACCTTTTGGTACATTTGTCCTTCAAACTTTTGATACCTCCTGATACTGGCTCAATGTGTATTTTGATACCTTCAAAGAATAGTAACAACTTGTATGTTTTGAAATTTTTTTGCAGTATCTTACTTTGGAGTTTTTGGCTCGATTGCCATGGAAGGGAAATGCTAACAAAAAAGTCTTTTCATTTTTGCAATGGCAATCTTTTTGTATAATTCATTGTTTTGAAGTTTTGTACTTTTAATTTTCAATCAAAATTATATAAAATGTTTTAAATTGTGCTATTTTGCACTGAATTCATACCTGTACAGGAATTGGATTTTTAATGATGAGCACATAAGTCATTAGAACCATAAGTATTTCAGACAATTCAATAATAAACCATAGCTCAAAAGGCAAAAAAAAAGGTGACCAAACACCCTAGCTTGGTTTAAAAACTAGGGTACTTAACTGCTTAAGCAAAAAAGTTAGCTTTAATTTATAAGCTAAAAAGTCTAAGCCAACAAAAAAGGTCTAGAAACGATCTATATCCAAAAAAGGATAGCAGCTATCCAACGGTATACCATTGAAAGTGCTACCAATGATATAGCAAAGTTCCATAGAGTTTCAACGATGCAACAAGTTTCATGTAAGTTTCAATGATGCAATAAATTGCGTGGATGTTCGGGGTTATAAAAAAATCAAAGTTTCAAGAAGGTTTCAACATGACTTTTGAGTAGATTTCAACAAGTTTCAAAAGGTTTCAAGGAAGTTTCAAAGATTCAAGTAAAATTTCCGTTCCTATTTCACCAAGTTTCGTTGGGTTTTCAATGCATTTTATAGTATTTCAATGGGTCTAAAAATAGGAAACTTGATTGAAAAGTGAGTTTCATGGTAGTTTCAAGTTTAAAATGTTGTAGTTTCAAGAAGATTTAAATAGTAGGTTTTTTTAGATTCAACAAGGTTCATAAAAATTTAAACATGTTTCAAAAGGTTTTGAGGAAGTTTGAAAAATTTAAGAAAAATTTTCATCCTTATTTCATCAAGTTTCACTAGGTTTCAAAGAGATTTAGTGCATTTTTAGAGCGTTTCAATGAGTTTCAAAAATATAAAACTCCATCGAAAAATTAGTTTTTGCAAAATATTCAAAAATAACCTCAAAGTTTTGGTATGTCGATAAAAAATCCAAACAAATAACAAGTTTTAGGAGAGTTTCACAGAAAAAAATACAAGTTTAAAACTCTATAACTTGGTATAGTGTATTTCATGAAGTTCAACGAAGTTTGGCTAAAAATTCCAAAAAAATCAAAACAAGTTTCAAACATGTTCATAGGCAATTAGGCATGCCTACCTCAGCTAGCCACACCATCATCGTGAGTCTGTGCCTCCATTTCCAGTGATGAGCCGCACCGTCGCCTCTCTGTGAAATGACGTCGCATCGTTCTCCAGCCATGAGACATGGTTGCTACTTCGGCCTCGCGGCCTCTACTTGCGGTAATGAGGCATCTCACTAAGAAGCCACATTGCTTCTGGCTGCTGTGGGTCCTCCTTCGGTCACAAACTCACGTTCGCTTCTGCTCCTTCGGTGGCTTGCACACTGCATTGGATTCGGGGAGAGAAGAAGTGATAAGGGGGAAGTATCTCGATCGAGTGGAGTTAGGAAGGAGAAACAGAGGGATAAGGTGGAGGTAGAGGCAGATCAGGTGCATTGGATGGTTTAGATCGGATGTACATGAGCTATACCATTGTTTGAGTGGAAAATGTTATAGCATTTTCTAGTATTACACACAAATTATATAGTAAGATAATGAACATCTAACATTTAATGATCATGCCAACATAGCGAAGCAAAAAAAGACAATGTGTCTCCAAGCAAATATGCAAATGAGTGTCCGACAGCTCGAGTGTATGTAATTGATTTAACCACTTAGATCGTTACTCCTAGTTTCATGCATGGAACGAAAAACATTTCATTGAACAATTAAGGGGCATAAATTATAGTTGAGATGAAGAGAATATAATCAACTAGTCATTGTGCCTGGGGGGTTGCCGCGAAGCCGTACTAGGTGGGGAGGTCCTTGGCGAAGTCATGGTTGCTGAAATGTCGATAAGTCATGGTCACCAAAAGAATGTCACCCATTAATGGAGAGAGATGTGGTGATGGATGGCATGCAGAGGTCCTCGATAAGGTCGCGGCGCGCATTGGGTTGAGGGTGAGTTAGTGGCAGCCTGGCAGGGCCGACAATGGTGAGATTGTGGTCAGTGGGGAGGTTGTGGTTGTAATATGGTGAACAGGGCATGCGCGTGAGTGACGCATGTGCAAGCGAATCGGGTGTCTAGACAACAAAGTGCTTGATCGAACGACAATAGCCTATTCCATTGGATGAAGGAGGAAATATGTACCATTTTCTAGTATTTCACTTAAAAAATGTAGAATAGGCTAGATTCGACACCATATATAAATTTTCTCCTTAAAAATCTGGCAATTTTCGACCAACCAATCACCATAAGATTTGTGGAACCAAATAAACCCACTTTTCCTCTCCATCCTCTCAATCGCACCACCACCCTCCCACACGGCATGTCCCTTATCATACCACCTCACCGGTACGGTTTGCCTTCCCCACCATCACACCTTAATTCCTCCTCCTCCATCTTTAGTAGCTCACCCAAACCTAACTCACTGCTCTCAAAATCTATTGTACAGGCCTTGTAAACCATGGTCCTAAATGGCCACGAGACTCGTCAGTGAGGATCTCAAATAAAGATCCCACTGTTAAGATCTCAGATGAAGTCCCGACACTATTACGAAAATTACTTGACACGGGAGGAAATAAAACAAGTACATGTAGGATGTAATATAGCAAAATCCATTAATTAATCTCCACTAGCTTTGATATCTCAGTACATTAAGGAAGAATAGTGAAGAGCAAGCTTGTATTTTTGTGCTTGTCATGTTTTACCTGTCAGTACCTGAGGCTTGACAAACGGGCATTGAGCTAGGCGGCGGCTATACACGTAGATATGATTCGTATGCGATAGGCTATACAGTGAAAGTGGAGTACTAGTAGTGTAGCACGTACATTTTGGTAGTAAAATGGTGAAAACCACCATGACACTTGTGCTGAGAACTACACAAACACCTTGCTATGGAGTACACAAAATCTTTGCTTTTGGTAATGAGATTCCTCAATTTGCAAACGCCTTCCTACAGAAAACTCGCGAAAAGTTCCTCACTACAAGGAAAAACGAAAGAAAGAAAGAGAATGCAAACCGACAGTAGAAAATAAGAAGTAAAAGTGAAAACCGTCAGCATGTGTGCAGTCTCAGAAGTCAAGGCCACTGGCCGAGCACCCAGGCCACAAATTTCCGTTCCAAGTTCCAACGAAAATCTGAGAAGGAAGAGGAGACGGACGCGCCACACGCAACTGTGTCCGCCAGGCCAGGATTTACGCACAAAACGCCCAGAAACGGACGTTCGCCGCATTAAAACGCGCCCAGGAAAAAAGACGGTGCCAAGCTGCCGCCGCGCGGTCCCCGCACCACGCACGCAACGGGGAGGGGGGGAAAAGAAAACAAAAACGATCGAGACGAAACGGCTAACGCCAGCGCGGTTCGCGTCAAGCCCAGCGAACCGGGAGACGGCCGGGTGCATCACGCGCGCTCACGGCCGGATTCAGTCCCCCTCCCGCACGTGACGTGAACCCACCCATTTTTGCAGCCGTTCCGCTTGGTTCGGTTCGCTCGCCAAGCCGGGCCGGGCCAGGCCAGGCCACGGCTCATGATTGCGTTCTGACGCGGCCGGCCCCACGGCACCCCTGTTTGACCACGAAATAGCGATGACAGCTGGGCCCGGCCGTGAAGTACCGTATCTAACCCTACCGCCGTGCACGTGGCGTAGCCCGACGCCGAGGGCAAAACGGGGAGAGGCGGGCTGTAAGAACCGAGGTAGCTCTCCGGCAGTGATCGCCCAGCGAGCATTACATTACATTAACATTAAGCAGCCGAGCCAGCCACAGCAGCGGCGGTAGCAGCCGAGCAGCAGCTGCGTTCAGACTGCTACTTCCTCCCCAGAACCAGAAATAATAATCGGGCGAGCGAGCAGCGGCCGCAAGAACAGCGAGGCGAACTCCAAACAAACCCCGAGCCCTCGCAGATCCGGCGGCGGCGGGGGCCGATGACGAACGGGGCAGGGGGAGGAGGCGGCGGCCTGGGGGGCACGAGGGTGCCGACGTGGAGGGAGCGGGAGAACAACCGGCGGAGGGAACGGCGGCGGCGCGCGATCGCGGCCAAGATCTTCGCCGGGCTTCGGGCCTACGGCAACTACAACCTCCCCAAGCACTGCGACAACAACGAGGTGCTCAAGGCGCTCTGCAACGAGGCCGGGTGGACCGTCGAGCCCGACGGCACCACCTACCGCAAGGTAATCGATCTTGCTGGATGGCTCTTCTCTTCTTGATGGCTTCGATTCGTTCCGCCGGCCGATCTTTGCGTGATCCTGTAGCTCTGCGCCAAGGGTGACGGTAGTGGTCTGGTTGCTCCACAGGAGCAATCTTGGCTGCGAGTGCGATCTGCGTATATCTGGAGCGTGTTCGTTTCTTTGATTTGGCTTCTTGGGATATGCACGCTCTGTTTTGCTGGGATTTGGGCTGTTTTCATGGCGGAGTCAGGGAGATGGCATGCGGCTATGCCCATGAGTGGGGAATACAATGTCGTGATTTTGTTGCTTCAGAGGAGTTACTTTTTTTTTTTTGAGAGAGAGACAAAGTAGTGATCTTGGACGCGCTAAGTTCGATGCGCATATGCCTTAACTCTGTTGTCTTTGGAGCAAGATTTTCCTTGCTTTGAGTTATTTTGTTTCTTGTGAGGTTCTTGGTTTTGTTGGGATTTAGGCTATTATGATGCCAGAGTCTTGGAAACAGGGGCCAGATTTAGGAATGGGGAATGCAATGTGGCTTCCTCAGTTGAGGATGCTCGGAATTAGGATTTTCAAAAAAACAAGAAAGCTCTAGAGTTAAGAGACTGACAAGATTGCGTTTTTTTAAACGCATTTCAATTGAGGAGCCAAGGGGTATTTTTGGGGTGACCTTTTTGCTTGCCATAGAATCTTTTCACAACAATTCGCAGTACTCTGTCTTGCCACGTTGAGGAAGTTACACTTTTATATGTTTTTTCCCTGAAAATTGCCACATTTTCTGTTGGTCCGTGTAAAGAAGGTATAGTCCAAAGCTGCTAAGCAGCTTAAGGTCAGTTGTTGAGGTAAATTTTAGAGGTGAAGTCATAGACAAATATGAGCATGACAGAGTTACTGCATACTTACATCCGGAAAGAACGTAAAAAGAGGGGTTCACATCGGAAAAACACGAAGCGCAGTACGAAATGGCGCTCTTGCTACGATCTTTCCACCTTATGCACATGCTACCATTGCTTTTAGCAACCAAAAGCATAATTTTTTTACTGTGCTTTTGGAGGCTGGTGTAGAATAGGTTAGTGTTATAGGACAAGGGATACTGGCATAGGCAAGTTCTATAAGGTACACCCACAACAGCTAGGTCTTGCAACTGTCGTACTGTGGATTGATTGTCTTTGGTCTAAGCGGCATGCAGCAGGTGTGTTTACTTGATTATTAACATTACACCATTCAAGCGATTGCCTTGTTTTCCTGTTCAATGGAAAGATCATTCATTAATTGTTAGATGTACTTCTTCACTAAGAAGCAGATTGACTTTAGATTGATTTACCTAGATTGATGTTGCATATAGTTTTACACGCTTTTGAGCTAAATTTGTCAACTTATTGCTGGTAACTGAACATCTTGAGGATTCTTTTGATTTACAAATGGTGTAATCCATTGGTACTAAAAATAAAATAAAATTTGAGAAGTGTTGCAACTAATCCATCTGATGCTATTACAGAATTTCTTTTTCTTTTTCGGGGTGCTATTACAGAATTTCTTTGAACTTGCTTCTGTATGGCATGTTGAGGTTACCATTTTATGGTTCAAAACTGGCATGTTTCTGTTCAGTTTGTGCTCTCATTTGTTTGTAGAGATTGCCAAGATTCTAAAAATTTCCTTTCTGATAAAAAAAATCTGCTATACAATTGTTGGCCTTTGCCTTTGCACTTAAATTTTCTTTGGATGGAAGAAATCACAGAGTTAACTGTGTTCTATTTGTCCATATTTCAGGGATGTAAACCTCCTTCACAGGAGCGTCGTGATCCAATTGGTAGGTCTGCTTCACCAAGCCCGTGCTCTTCATATCAACCTAGTCCAAGAGCTTCATACAACCCAAGTCCTGCATCCTCCTCGTTTCCGAGCTCTGGATCCTCCTCCCAGATCACTCTTGGTGGAAACAACTTCATTGGTGGTGTTGAGGGAAGCTCCCTTATCCCATGGCTGAAAAATCTTTCCTCGAGTTCCTCGTTTGCCTCCACCAATAAGTTCCCGCAGCTTCACCATCTCTATTTCAATGGAGGTTCCATTAGTGCACCAGTGACTCCTCCATCCAGCTCCCCAACTCGTACACCTCGCATTAAGACTGATTGGGAGAACCCAAGTGTTCAGCCACCATGGGCTGGGGCAAATTATACATCTCTTCCCAACTCCACACCGCCGAGCCCCGGTCACCAGATTGCCCCAGACCCGGCATGGCTAGCAGGGTTTCAAATATCTTCTGCTGGACCCTCATCTCCTACGTACAACCTTGTTTCACATAACCCCTTCGGGATTTTCAAAGAGACTGTTGCCAGCTCTTCAAGAGTGTGCACCCCTGGACAGAGTGGAACATGTTCCCCGGTAATGGGTGGCATGTCAGCTCATCATGATGTTCAGATGGTTGATGGTGCCCCGGATGATTTTGCCTTTGGGAGCAGCAGCAATGGCAACAATGAATCACCTGGACTGGTGAAGGCTTGGGAGGGGGAGCGGATACACGAGGAGTGCGCCTCGGACGAGCTGGAGCTCACTCTTGGGAGCTCAAAGACTCGTGCGGATCCCTCCTGACCGTACTACAAGTGTGCCTCTTCTTCACCTGGGTTTATTTTTCATATTTATTTGGGCGGTGTTCTTCTGTTTTATAAGTTCAGTGTTTGTAGAAGGAGAGAAGGGAATTCAGAGATCGTATCATGGTCCTCTGCAGATGATATCCATCCTCTTTCAGGGGTCTGAACTTATTTTAGCTTATGCAACTTGTTAACTTATTTCTTTTATTTATTCTTCATTTCCTTTTTTTTTTTACTTTCTTGAGAAATGGAACGAAAAAAAATGGCAAGGGAAAAGGAATGCTTGCAGGAACTTCTGGCGACTTGAAGAAATGACGGAGATCATTCATCCTTCAGCAGTATCAAGTTCTGTGGCATTCATGTGCTCTTGTAAACAAGTTTCAGTTGTCCTTGATATGACTATTGTCGCTGTACTTCTGTCAGAAGTGTGTACATTGTATGTGGATCATTCATTGATTGTGTTGTGCCTTTGCTGATTAAAGTTTGCTGATTAAAGTTATTACAAGGTCAAGTTTCTTTTTTAGGATATCTGTTCAAGCCTGTCAGCGTAAGTCTAGCACAAAAACTGAAAAAAAAAAACTGCCAAGGTGAAAGGGTTAGAGTGCATGTCAGTGTGAGCCTGTGAGGCACTAAACCGATAGGCAACTAGGGTGGAAATAAAGCTTGAGACTCGTGAGCCCGAGCCGGGCCCTCGTGATGCAAACAAGCTGAGCCAAGCTTTTGATTCAACTCGACAATTTTTCGAGCCAAACCTGAGCCAGCTCGAGAGCTTCATACGCATTGCAGACCCGAATGTTCCCACTCCCCAGTCCCTACCATCCAGTCCCCCAAATCCCAATCTCCTGAACTCCCTCCAAAGAGCAGCTCGCCAATCTCTTCCCCATCCAGTCCCCAATTCCCAAAATCCCCCAATCCCTTCCCCGTCCAGTCCCCAACTACGGGGAGAGTGATGGAGGCGCCGGACGCTAGGGAGCTGAGGAGCCCGTAGAGCAGGCCGTGCACGTGGAAGAGCATCCGGGATTCCGGTGAGGTGAATCGTGTCGGTGGCGTCCTTCAGGCTCGCAGTGGCGTGGGTGAGGCCGAGCTTTGCGGTGGCCGCCTGTGCCGCGACGTTGCCCTCGGCATTGGTGATGAGGAGGCATGCCTCGGAGTCGGAGAGGTAGAACTCGAACTCCTCCTCCAT
Source organism: Guadua angustifolia (assembly GCA_036346375.1). NCBI lineage: Eukaryota > Viridiplantae > Streptophyta > Magnoliopsida > Poales > Poaceae > Guadua > Guadua angustifolia. Next base: position 55,029,699 of record CM070511.1, read on the forward strand.
GTAGGTCGGGTTGAGTGGCGTTCCCACTGCGCGCGCCCGAATGACTGCCAAGAACACGATCACCAGCTGCTCCGAGAACACAACATATCAAAGCGCGTCAGATATAGTATTTCACATACAATACAGGACGATTGACTAATTGAATGATCGATGCTTGCCTTGATGGTGTTGGGGAAGCAGAGCGCGACGACGTGTCTCGAGAGGACACTGGCGGAGGTTGCGAGTCGCGCGGCCGCGGCATCGACAAGAGCGTCGAGCGCGGCGTGCGACAGCTCGAGTTTGCCTGCGTCGTGACGTTGCCCTCGACGTGGTCAGCGTGAGAGCCTCCATTGGCCGATAGGGGCTTGTAATCTTTTCTTGGGCTCATGAGCCGGAATGAGCCAGCTCGAGCCGTTTGCCAAGCCGAGCCGAGCAGCATGGTTCCTAGCTGGTTCCCCAAATGAGTTAAGCCGAACCGAGTCGCGTTTTCAAACGAGCTTGACCGAGCCTAGCTCGAGCCGGCTCAGCTCGGCTCGTTTCCACCTCTAACAACAACAACACTCTCTCAGGTACTTGTACATGACTAAGAACATGGCTACCATTCGCCATTAGACTGAGAACTCAAAGTAACGGTTTTTTTGCCAACAGCAAATGTGGCGTGTCGGGTGATTCATGAGTTACGACCGATCCGTTCTGATTCCTTTATTACTTCATAATATTTCATCATGATCCTTGTCTCAAAAATCAGTGCAATTGTACGGGAAGATTCTAGCAGCACAGTATTCTGCTGGGTGATATTACTCGCACAGTTGTACTGGCACATAGTACTAGTAGTGTGTAAGCTTACCATGACTACGCGAAAAACGTGCAGACACCCGGACCACAAAAAGAAATAGTCATTTTCTACTTTTATCTTGTTTTTTTTTACAAATCTAGTTTCTCGATAAATACATTTGCAGATTTGATCTGCTCTCACCACAGAAGACGTGACATGCTACACCTATCTCATACCATACCTGAAGAGCGTCGAAGCCGGCGATGCCACACCGGAGAGCGTGGGAGCCCGTGCTACTGCTGTTGAGTAGCGTGGAAGGCACGTTGTCATGGTTCTGGGAGCTCTGGCGACCTTCTGCGGTAGAGAAGCGTAGAAGTTGACATATGTCACTTTTTATGTTTCCAAGGTCAGAGATTGGGCTATTTTTATCATTATGTTTGCAAGAATGCCAAATTTTAAGAAAAGAGGAGCAGAAGAATAGAAAAGTGATGATTTGGTCAAAAAGAAAAAAAGCCTTTAGCGCTCTGTTTGGTTCTGGGAAATGAATTGGATCCAAGGAAATGAGGCTCCAATTAAAATCAAAGTTGAATTGGAATTGGTTTATAAATTCAATTCGAATGTTTGGATGACATGAAATTGTAGAGTGGAGTTATAATCAAATTCAAATTCAAACGTTATTTTGTTGCCATTGTGAGAAATTCAACCGTTTGGGGGACGTATCAAGGCAAGAAAGAGGCTGTGGCCATGGAAGGGCAACAGAATCCATGCGACCGGAGTTAAGGCAGCGGCGGCGATTGAAGTCGGTGATGGAGGCGGCAATGCCCAGAGTTGACAGTGAGGAAGGAGGGATGGGTCTAGACGATGCTAGATCCGGAACCGAGGAAGAAGAAATATGTCGATATCTAGGTCGTTGGTGGTGCTAGCCGGAGCTAAGGAAGAAGAAGAAATACAACGATATCAAAGTCATTGTCGGTGGATCTGGAGAGGAAAGGGGGCCACGCCAGCATGGCTTGAGCGGCGGATCTAGAGAGGAAGACTTATTGCCCCAGCCCCTGGAGGAAGGGAGGAGTTAGTGGTGACAGGACGTCGGAGGAGGCGAGAACGTCCGAGGAGAGAGAGAGGAGGAATTGTCGAAGGGGAGAAGGCGCAAGAGAGGGGGCCGCCGGCAATGGCCACCGGGGAGCACGAGTTGATGGAGACAATGAGTCTTGGTGTCGAAGGCAAAATACCCAATACCCAATTCTCAGCCGTATGAAATTATTCTCAGATAGCTAGTCCAATTGGTCTAAATTTTAGAGGAGTCATCTCTTAACTGACTATTAGTCTTCTTTAGATAGATAATTAGCCACAATGATAGTAGCCTAACCTTTGTTGAGTGTCAGCATCCATTATGTCGGGGCTGGTGATCGGATCAGCTTGACCGCAGTATGCCAAATCAGAATCGATTTTTTTTTCTGTATTGGCTGTTTCAGAAAATTAACGTAATGACAAGAATAGCTATTGTTACACCGAATTAGTAAAGATAGCCTCTCGTCACTGGCTAGAGGCGCTGCAGAGGCAGAGCCGCTGCGGTGGGTTGAGCAGCGGACGGGAGGCACTGCAGCATCGCTGTAGCTGGACGGAGGCGCTGCATGCGCATGCAGCGGGTGTTTGGTGTAGTTAATTCCAGTTTTGGAGCTTCTTGTCTTGTCAAGCTGAAGCGAAGTGGATGGGAGACGCATGACTAGTATTCGATTTCGATCCTATATATGGTTGAAGGGCATGCTGGTGCCGCGCCCGCTGCATGCGCATGCAGCGCCTCCATCCAACTGCAGTGGCGCTGTAGCGCCTCCCGTCCGCTGTTCAGCCCGCTGCAGCACCTTTCACCCGTGGCTTCGCCTCTGCAGCGTTTCTGACCCGTGACGAGGGGCTATTTTTACTAATCTGGTGTAAAATCGCTACTCTCGTAATTACGTTTCCAAAATTGCCAATACAGCAAAAAAAAAAAATCATTAGAATCTCGGTAGTACGTCATCAATGAAGAACAGCAGCTGTCCATGCAGGCTTGTCGTCATCATGGAGCAGCCATTAGCACAAAACCGGTCAGGAGCAGTGAACTTAAAAAAATCTGGCTGCAGCCGTAAAAAAGATCTCATGTACATTACGCAGCACAGGGTATGTATGCCATCATCGTACAAATTAGTTGGAAAATACCAGTCCAATGCATGGTCTTCTACGGTGCTACCAGAACGAAATAAACAGCGTACATCACGACATGGTTCAAACGTTTAGGAGTCGGTGCTGCAGTACAAAAGATTGCCACTTTCGTAGGTCCTTCGGCTATGATGCCTGTGACTTTACAGCAGGACTAAAGGAGAGGAGCTTTACATATTAATAGTCATGTGTCCATACTTTGCAACGAAAATTTAATTTGCGATAAAAAAATTTTTTACAACAAAAATCAAGTAAAACTCACGTAGACACCACAGGGCTTTCAGAAAATAACGTATACGTTCTCTTTCGTGTTTGATTAGTTGGTGCTATTGAATTGACATAAACATTCAGATGTTACAAAACCTTAAAAAATATTTTCTTTAATGGTGATTGTGGTGAGAAGTTGCATGGGATCCACGACACTTGATAATTGACGGGTGGGACAAAAGGTTTGTGGGACTATATTGTCGTTGATGTGACTAGAAAATGGGAAGGGGTAGTATGGTTAGAGTGGTGAGAGTGGAGAACGGAAAACCGCTATCAACTCCTAATTAGAAGTAGTAGAGATTAAAATAATTGCCCCACGAACTTGCGTGTGGATAAATGACTTTGTAATACATGTGAATTTGCTTTTGGAAAAATAGGGGTTGCAAACTAATTTATTTGTGATATTTTAATATTATATATTATATGAGAGAATATATTCACTCGGTTTCTCAATAATTGTCACATGTGATCATGGATAAATAACTTGGTGATACATATGTGAGTTTGCTATTGGCAAAATAGATGTTGTAGAACTCTATTTGTGATATTTTAATATTATATATTGTAGGAGAAAATTTATTAACTCAGTTTCTCAATACTCGTCACATGTGACCAAAAATTTCTTTCCTAAATAATTGTATAGAAAAACAGTAAATATAGTATAACATAATATTTTTCATTTATATCATCATCTTTATAATGCTTGTCATTTCTTTTAATACTTTATTTAATACACATCACATTGCTTTTACTAGTATAGCCGAGTAAACACATATCACCCTCTAAATCTCTCCATTCCGTCGAGACCCACCAAATAAAGAGAGAATGTTGTCTTTCTTTTGAGAATTTCTAGTATATTCTATATTTTCTTAGAGCTATAAAAAACATGTCATCGACTTTTATTACATAATATTTAATAATTTATATATACAATTCAAATTCTTTACCTTACTTTTTTCTCTAATTATCATATTTCTAAAATTTTACTTCTAAATAAAACTAAAATTTATATTTACGTAGTATAAAATTTAAAAATAATCCTAACTACTTTTTTATTTTTATTTCTCTGTTATTTTTTAATTTAATTTCAAATTTTAGTTTTAGGTTAGAATTTATGTACAAATCGAACTTCTAATTTTTATTTGATTTTTATTCTGAATTTTCATCTAGAGTTCGTATGAAAATCAAATAGTTAATTGCCTTTTATTTTTATTCCAAAATTTATGTTACTTTTCATTGTTATTTTTTTATTTAATTTTGCATATCAATTTTAGGCCCTGTTTGGATGACTTTAGTTTCAGCTCCTCCCCTTTGAAAGTTGGAAGCTATTCCAAACGGCTAGCTTTTCTATAGCTTGAAGTCAAAAGCTAGTAGTCTATTAGTACTAGGAGAAGTTGAAAGCCAAAAACTGGTCAGAGTTAACTTTCCAATGCTTTAGTGGGCTAGGGTTCAGACTTTGCCACTAGAGTTGAAGAGAATTATCTCATTCTACCAAGTATAAAATCCCAAATCTCACCCCTATCATCCCTCATTCTCGACTCACACCTCTTCAGCTCAGTCATTCAGCCATGCAACCTTTCAGTCGTGCAACCTACCCAAAATCTACTTTTCAAAAAAAATATAGTCATACCCTACAGGGCCTTAGATTAGAATTCAAATAAAAATCCAATTGCTAATTTTTATCTAATTTTTATTTTGAGTTTTAGCTTTGTATAGGTTTTAATTTGGAGTTTGTATGAAAGTTAAATGGCTGGTTATCTTTTTTTTTTGTTATTTTGAATTATTTTTTATTCTATTTTTTATAGACTCTTTCCAATTTAAGTCGTTAATTTTTATTATTGTTTATTTAATTTTGAATATTAGTTTTATGTTAGAATTCATATACAAATTCAACTACTAATTTTTATTCAATTTTAGCTATATATGGATTTTAATTTGGAGTTCGTATCAAAATCAAATGGCTATTTTTTATTCTGAATTTATTTTATTTTTTTATTGTAGTTAGCATGGACTCTTTCTTTTGATCTAAGCCGTTTTAATTTGGGTCTACTAAATAGGCGATTATATATATATATATTTTAGACAATAACATCTAATGTCTACTATAGTTCAAACTTAGTTAGGATCCAACAAATGAAGAGCTAAATGTTTTACTTTTTTAAAAAGAATTTCTAGCATATTCTCCTTTTTATTGCAACTCTAAAACATATGCCATGAGCCCATGAGCTTTTAACATATAATAAATGTACGCTGGAAAAGCAGCGGTCAGCTGAAAAGCAGTATAGATGAAAATGGAACTAGAGTGGCAATTCATGCAACATTTTATCTCCAAAAATGTAGCAATGATCTAATGGCCGAGAACAAACTTATTTTCCTTTCATTTCTCACGCGAACGTAATTATATGTACAACATTTAACAATAGTTTGTGACACTGGATAGATGATCTGATGGATGTACCAATGAATGTGAAATGTACAGTTGCTTAATCGCCACCCAGGAATAAGCAAAGCTTGCAAAGCAATAACTAGAGATACCGAAGGGTAATCCCCAGGGGACACAATGTGTGCCAAAAACCTAAAGACGAGAATTAATTTTCGATCTTGTCAAATAGAATGGATAGAGCTTTGTAGAGAGTGGCCGCAGCAGGTGGCCTGGCCAATGAACCAAGAAGGATTTCTGATGCCTTAATTGGACCACCATAAAATCGGGCATTTTCTGAGTTTCGAGTAGATACCACACTTCCATTGAGCGCACAGCCCACAAAGGCACCTGTCAGAGAAAAAGAACGAGTAGAAAATGACAGATATCAATTGCGGATACTAATTGAGTAGAGTTTAACTGGCGCATTCATCACTGACATCAAGAGTATAAATTTAACATTCCAAACAAACACTGGAAACAACTACAATCAATTGGACATCAGTATGCATCCAACTGTAATAACTGAAACCATATGAAGTGATATGTGCTGCAAGCCGGCAACATTAACAATAGAAATTATGCTTAGTTGCTCTACTCTTCACCATTTACAGAAGCATCAGCGTACACCTAATACTAATAATGTGACTAAAAATTCCATTCCATTTATTTTCATTCGACAGTCAGATTTGAGCAACAAAAAGTTGCAATGCCATTTATCATATTTCTGTTACGAAGATACACAAACAGGCAAATTAAATATGTTTCATAAGTTATATGTAACAATGTACTTCTCAGGCATTAAGCACCACATGTTGATTTATTAAATTATCTCAATGTACTACTCCGAAGCTGCTACCTGCAATACCTGACAATGTTTTCCCTTTATTCAACTGCCTGGAAGTACAACTTTGCAGATGCTATATTGTCTATTATTTTCTGCCATAAGCGACATCATAACCAGGGTATGTGGCCACTGCAAATGGCCACATAGCTGAAATCTAGCAATTAATTTTTTCAGAAACATAATGTTTTGTCTAAAAGCTACCGTAGGAAGTTGAGTCGGAATGTTGGATGTATGTGTTAAATAACAAACTACTTTGTATAGACGAAAGATAATAATGCCTAAACCATAATCTCGAAACTTCGATAGTAGAGTACAATATTTGCATGTACACTATAGTGCTGCGTGACAACTAGTTCCTGACAGTTATCTGCGAGAACAAAGCTGTCCTGGCAGCCACTGCTTGGCCAAACGTCAACAGGTAACAGATTAGAGCTGGTTGGAAACTAACCAACTTAGTGGAATCAAAAGTTGTAACTTGCCTTTTTACTGCACATTTCTAAGCCTAATGTGAAATAAGAGTTTGCACTTCACAATAAAAAATGTGAAACACACACAGATTAGTGTGAATCATTCAAAACTCAGAACAAAAGGACCTAACATCTACTCCCTGAACTAGCTAATTTTCAAGAAAACTTGGTCCTGTCTAATTTTTTATTCTAACTAGTGAACAGAATAAGGAACATTGGGTTTCTTTCTTAATCTACCCTAACCTGTTTGGAACAAAAGGCTTGATTGTTATTGTTGTTGCAGTGAACAGAATAAGGAACATTGGAAGAGTATTTTCCTGGACCAATGTGGACAAATGGTAAAATGGGGTGGGTTGGGGGGGGGGGGGGGGGTAGTTCAATTCTGCTCAGCTGCTACTAATTTACACCATACCTTTGCTACAACTGTATGTGTAACAGGCAGTAAAACCACCATCGCCAGCACAAAAATCAGCCTCTGCCACTCGTCCAAGATGACCACCCGAAGCACTAATACCAGCCCTGTCGGACCTCCGAAAAACACTTCTGAAATTCTCTGTGTATCCTGTACTAGTCTAGGAAAAACTAGTACACATAACATAAATGTTACCACAACATATACAACGCATTTTTATTAATAATCAGAATTTACAATAAAAGTAGCACATGGGCCGAATAAATTAACACAACGGAAGACAGGAAAAAGTAGTAGGGTCCAGTAAATCTATCACAGGAAATCGACTGGGAAGTGACCTAGTCCATCTGGTTCTCACCATCGTAGAACTCCTCCTCTAAACATAGTAAGCAAGGGTGAGCAAAAAAGTACTCATAAAGTCACACAGTAAATGCAATGTTAATGAAAGATCACAACAAAAGGCATAATATGGTTAACTTGAGCCTAAGCAATATTTCAAATATAAGTAATTTTCAATGCATAATTGATATAGTAAAAAAACTGAGTTTTAATCCAATTTTCAACACGGACTCCAATCCGAAGTTTTATCCCAAATTTCCCTATGTGGACTCTCTCTACTTATAAACCACTTTTCTAAAATCATTTTTGAAATATCAAAATCTAGTATGTGAAATGCTTGCTCGACATGCCCATGACCGCGGGCGAGGCTAATCAATTAGTTTTACACTCTGCAGAGGTTGTACAACTCTACCCACAAGACATGATTATCTCGTGTTTGCCAAAATACACACTTTCTTTGATGTGTTGGCAGAGAGTCATGACAAGGCCCTAGTAAAGCTCTATCCACGTAGTCATGCCTACTAAGATTTCACCGCTGGTAGAGTTAAATCGTCCAGTCTAGAAGCTCTCTCTTGCACCAAGTGGCATTCTTACACCCACCCCACTTTCAACCTAATGGCATGACTGTCCATGGTATGTTGTAATACGGATAGTCAGGTCTGCCCTATTCTAGATTTGTGGTAGTACGGTAAGGTTTTACATTCAGTTTAACACAAACTGGTCCTTAACTGACTAGACGAGCTTATCACAAACCGAGAACCATAACGCCGCCACCTGATAACCAATTCTCGCCTAGTCTAAAACATATTTTCACTTTCTTTTGAATACCATCATCTTTCATAACATTCCATGGTGCACCGACACCAAGGAATGACTTCATTTTCAACATAAATCTTGGTTTGGCATAAATCCCCCAAAAGTGTTAAATTCATGTCTAAACATATCTAAATCATTTACTATATAGCGCTAGTTAATACTACAAAAATGTATCAATCAGTAATATTTTGCTCTAAGTGACAAGGTATGAATATTTCAAAGTCATTTGTGGTCATAACAATTAAGAGTAACTAATCATTTAAAACTAGGATTTAAATTGCATTGATAAAACTATGCATGCAACAATTTAAATAAAAATATAATTTTAAAATTTTGGTTCAACATGTTCAAGGATGTGTAACTTGCCTTGGTCATAGAGTAGTTGCTCGGGATCGTCAGCTGTGAACTCTCCTAGCTCTCTGAAATCTATACACTAAAAATATCCAAAATAAAAAAAAATACCAAACTAGAATATATGATAAATTTAGAATTTTAAATGAATTTAAAAATAAAAATGGAGCAAATCGGAGTTTGAACGGGTGAAAACAGGCTCCCGGAAGATTTAAATCATAGAAAAAGAGAAATGGTGATCTAGCTTATTTAGTGTAGCTTCAAGCTATTGTTCATGCACGAGACTTGCTCTCTGGAATGGCGCAAGGGGAAAAAAGGGGCCAAGGGCGGTCGACCAGCCTGACCAATGGTGGCGCAACGCAGAGGAGGATCCTCTAGTGGCGGCGACGGCTGGGGGGAGGGCTAGATGGCGGTGCACGGCCGAAAAAATGGGCAGCAGCTAGGAGCACTTTACCTCACGAAACCCGGTGAAATGAAGATGAATTAGCTCATAGGAAGAGGTAAAATGGGTTGCACAAGGGGAGAGGCACCCGGTGCTTCCCTTTTATAGGTCGAAAGGAGGACCGAATGGCCGAAATTTGGCACGGATGTCAAGGTGGCCGAAAAGGTAGAACGCAAATTTTGCTCGGATTTTGGGGGATTTAAGACCATGAATTGCAAGAGGAGGAGTAGGGGAATTGACGGACGAATTTTTGGAAAGATTGGTGCAGAAATCATGCGGCTTTTGAAGCTTCAAAATTGGAGTACCGGAGGAAGGCAGAGAGTTGCCTTCTATGGACTTGTTCGACTAGAGGTTGAAGACTGGCTTGACAGCGGGGTCCGGTCCCACTGCAGGTCTTTTCTTTTTTTGAATTATTTAATGCTAAGAGATAAAAAGGTTTGGATAAAATAGTAAAATAGGTCCAAAAATTCTATAAAATTCTCAAAAATACTTTGGAATATTTAGAACCTAATAAATTATTTTTGGAATTTTTCATTTTATAAATTTTTTGTAGAAATTAATTTTGTAAAATTGAAAATGGCAAAAAGGTTTTATAAAACCCATAAAAATCAAAAAATTTACAAGAAGATTCTAATAATAATTAAACCAAAAATATACAAATTTTCAGAGCTTTACAAACTACCCCACTTAAAAAAATCTCGTCCCCGAGATTCGAAGAGGATAGCAAAAAGGTAGGTTTACAAATTCTTCAACTTAATCTTCAAACGTACCCTGCTGCATGTTGTGGTCGGTTCCACTTCCAAAATGACGGGCGTTCACCATATGCTGGGTTCCAAAAAGATAGGAAAGAAAAAGACTGAGATCAAGGGGAATAAACATTACCCATACAACGAAGAAGTAATAAACACCAACTTATTTATATTAACTTATTTATTACGGATGCCAAAAAAAAAGAGAAAATATGACAGCTCACAATTTGTCTACTGAAATGGATAGTTTAGTCTTAGACCTTAAGTAGGGTTTTCCTCTGGTCTTGATATTCACGGCCTTCGAGGTGGAGGTTGTAGTACACTTCGAAGAGTGCTTGTCCATCTATCACTTTGCTTGATGCTATTTTTGACCATCTATCATTTTAAAAGGGAAAAAAATAGATAACGACTCCTTTTAAATAATGACTTAAGGTAAGATCAAGATAGAACAAGATGAGAGTAGAACTATTACGAAATATTTTATTATTTCAAAATAAGTTCTTAAAGTTAAACAATTCTAACTAAGGCCACTCCTATAGTCGATATGGCTTTGATACCATCTCTGTCGAACTCTGGAAAATACTTTTGAAATCCTTTGTGTATCCTGTACTAGTCCAGAAAAAGCTAGTAAACATAGCAGAAATGCTATCATAACATATACAACGTATTTTTATTAATAATCAGAATTTACAATAAAAGCAACACATGGGCCGAATAAATTAACACAACGGAAGATAGAAAGAAGTAGTAGGGCCCAGTAAATCTTCCACAGGCAATCGACTGAGAAGCGACCTAGTCCATCTGGTCCTCACCATCGTAGAACTCCTCTGAATAGAGTAAGCAAGGGTGAGTACAAAAGTACTCAGCAAGTCACACAATAAATGCAGTGTCAATGAAGGATCACAAAGCAAGGCATAATATAGTTAACTTGAGCATTAACAATATTTCAAATACGATAAGTAAGTTTCAATATGTAATTGATATAGTAAAAAAAACTGAGTTTTAATCCAATTTTCAACACGGGTTTCAACCCGGAGTTTTATCCCAAATTTCCTCATGTGGACCCTCTCCACTTATAAACCACTTTTCTAAAATCATTTTTGAAATATCAAAATCTAGTATGTGAAATGCTTGCTCGACATGCCCATGACCGTGGAGGCGGCTAATCGATTAATTTTACACTCTGTAGAGGTTGTACAACTTTACCTACAAAATATGATTATCTCTTGTTTGCCAAAATACACACTTTCTTTGATGTGTTGGTAGAGAAAATCATGACAATGTCCCAATAAAGCTCTATCCACGTAGTCATGTCCGCTAAAGTTTCATCGCTGGTAGAGTTAAACCGCCCAATCCAGAAGACCCCTCTTGCGCGGAGTGGCACCCTTACACCCACCCCACTTTCAACCTAATGGCATGACTGTTCAAGGTATGTTGCAATACGGATAGCCAGATCTATCTCATTCTAGACTTGTGGTAGTACGGTAAGATTTTACATTCAACGTAATATAGACCGGTTCTTAACCAACTAGACGAGCTTATCACAAACCGAGAACCATGACGCCGCCACCTGACAACCAATTCTCGTCTAGTCTAAAACATATTTTCACTTTCTTTTGAATAGCATCATCTTTCATAACATTCCATGATGCACCGACATCAAGGAATGACTTCATTTTCAACATAAATCTTGGTTTGACATAAATCCCCCAAAAGTCCTTAATTCATGTTTAAGCATGTCTAAGCCATTTACTATATAGTATTAGCTAATACTATAATAATGTATCAATCAGTAATATTTTGCTTTAAGTGACAAGGTATGAATATTTCAAAGTCAATTGAGATCATAACAATTAGGAGTAACTAATCATTTAAAACCGAGATTTAAATTACATTGATAAAACTATGCATGCAATAGTTTAAATCAAAATATAATTTTAAAATTTTGGGTTCAACATGTTCAATGATGTGTAACTTGCCTTTGTCGTAAAGTAGCTACTTGGGATCGTTGGCTACGAACTCTTCTAGCTCTACGAAATCTACACGCGAAAAACATCCAAATTCAAATAAAATACCAAACTAGTATAAATAAGAAATTCAGAATTTTAGATGATTTTAGAGTGAAAAATAGAGCAAATCGGAGTTCGAACGGGTAAAAATGGGTTCCTGGAATATTTAAATCACAGAAAAAGAGAAATGGTGATGTAGCTTATTTACTGTATCTTCTAGCTACTGTTCATGCGCGAGACACAGAGAGCAAGGTTCTCTGTAATGGGAATGGTGCAAGGGGAAAAAGGGGCAGGGGTTGGCCGGCCGGCCCGGCCGATGGTGGCATAGCGTGGAGAAGGAGCCGGTGGCGGCGGTGGCTGGAGGGAGGGCCGGACGACGGCACACGACTGAAAAAACTGGCGGCGACCGGGAGCACTTTACCTCACGAAATCCAGTGAAACGAAGACGAATTAGCTCATGAGATGAGACAAAATGGGTTGCATAAAGGGAGAGAGGCACCCAACGCTCCCTTTTATAGGGTGTGAGGAGGACCGAATGGCCGGAATTTGGCGCGGATGTCAAGGTGGCCGGAAAAGGTAGAACGCAAATTTTGCTCAGTTTTTGGGGGATTTAAGGCCTTGAATTGCAAGAGGAAGTGCGGGGGAGTTGATGGACGAATTTTTGGAAAGATTGGTGTAGAAATCATGCGGATTTTGAAGCTTCAAAATTGGATTAATAGAGGAAGGGAGAGAGTTGCCTTCTATGGACTTTCCGGCTAGAGGTTGAAGACAGGCCTGACAGTGGGGTCTGGTCCCGCTGTCCGGTCTTTTCTTTTTTTTGAATTATTTAATGTTGAGAGATAAAAAGGCTTGGATAAAATAGTAAAATAAGTCCAAAAATTCTCAAAAATACTTTGGAATATTTAGAACCTGTTAAAATTATTTTCGGAATTTTTCATGCTTTAAATTTTCTGCAGAAATTAATTTTGTAAAACTGAAAATGGCAAAAAGGTTTTACAAAATCCATAAAAATCAGAAAATTTACAAGAAAATTCTAAACAATAATTAAACCAAAAATATGCAAATTTTTAGGGTGTTATAAGCCCCAACTGACAGATGTGCATTTCCACTAAAAGTTTTGATGGCATCAGTGTTCCTCAGAACAATAATGAAGTCAGCTATCTGATCTCCAGCCTGCAAGGTGCAATAGCAATATGGACAAATGTTTCATGTATTAGCAGGTCTTAGCTATAATAATAAACAAGCATCTTTTAAGAAAATTCACTTGACAAGTTACTGTGAACGTCAAAATTTTTACCTCGAGCATGTAAGAATTCAATCATATAGGCACTTACGTAGGCCTGTAATGGGTTAGGTTAATAAACCAATGTTGTTTGGTGTAATGAAAAGGCTTCGAAAAAAAAATGGTTGGGTGAAATTAGGTTTGCTAAGAACCTGGGTTAGTTACTACTGTAGCACAAATCTATCAGAGAGTAAAGTGGGCCAAACCCACAAGGTTAATATATAGTGGCACAATAAGAATTGCCATTATCTCCACCCCAACATTGCTGAAATGGGTTGGAATACGAAAGGGCGCAGTGGGGCTAAGGTCGTTTAGGGTTATAAACCAAATGCAGTTTAGGTTGTGTTGGGTAGGGTTCAGCTGGGCTTGAGATTTACAACTGTAGAAAAGAGTTCCGTTGACTTTTGGTTAGTTTCTAGTTCCTACCCATGAGCAGGGTGATACTGATGTAACAGGGCACACAATGAATACTTCTAGCATTTAATAGCTCTTGATTGAGCAGAGATATGTTTCAAGAAGAAAACAAAGGCACAGGTACATATATTTCATAGAAAAAACGGTGAGATACAAGAGAATACTGATACAATGGAATGGTAAACGACCAAATTAGTTAACATGGGTAGGTAGTATCGCATAGGCATACCTTACAATATCCATGTATGGAATTTGCAGCCTTGTAAATCTCATACTCCATTTTGTGTGCCCATGGGAAGTTTAGCCACGACCTCAATGTGCTCAGGTCTGTCAAATCATTAGTTGGAAGTTGATAAGCGCGACTGATCTGATTCATCAAATAAGGTTGAATACATTCAAGACGTACTCTGCAAACAAAACAGACCCTCTGAGGATCTGAAGTCCTGAATTTTGGAGGCATCAAGCTTCTACCCTTTGAACAGCCAGCACAAAATATCTCTCCACAGAAACGACAATGATGGCGAAAGCAAATTATTGGATGAAAATGTGCTCCACAAAGCATGCAAGAAGGAGCAGCACTATCAGGCAACCACTTTGTTGGTTCTGTCTCAAGGAGAGCATGTTCAGAACCATCACTGGCATCTGCAAATGTTTGAGCCTTGTCCTTCAAGTTCAAAGCCTCTTGAAGAAGAAAATGTGAAATCAGAGACATACTATGTCTCCCAAAATCATATGATGCAACAGATAACACTTTATCATTTCCTACAAGAACCATCTCAGCAAGCACATCCCACATTGTCATCTCCTTTTTTTCTTCATCAGTATCCCACTTATTTTCTTCTTCTGGAAAGTACCCACCATTAGAACCAACAAATCCCTTTTGCCACTCCTCATGATCATGTTTTGTCATCGGCGGAACAGAAGGAGGTACCCATATGCCTGTTTGTTTGTTCACGGAGTGGGCAATCATAATATATGTTTTCTCCTGATTCCTCTATGGAGCTCATTTCATCACTGCATTCATAAACATTACCAAGGCTGCCTGCTGTGCTACTTATGTCAGGATGATCCTTTTGTCTCTTGCTCGAATACGTCGGTTCCCTGATTTTCAAAATAAATCATACAGAAATAATCTGGATAAATCCAGAATAATACTTTAATATAAATTTTTTTTGGGCAGGAATTAGAAAAATAATGAGGCATAGACAACTGATTACTATTGTAAGGAAATTTCACTCGTTGATCATGGGTAAGGCATGTGTTCCCAAGCATATACATCTCATGTAACGGACCGCCCTTTTCAGGGTGCGTATAAATACCTTCGCAACTACCCAGGATTTTAGCTGCAGGTAACCAAGTGTACATTGCTTGATAAAAGAGCAAATGCGAACATTTTATAGATGAAATAAGGGTCTAATGGCCAAGGCTTTACAAAAGGTCGGCTAGCACCAAATACATTCTTGAACACCCACAGAAAGCGCTTGAGCGAGATAGATCAAGGCCTCCAAAACCAAATAACATCGTCATCTACGGTCTTCTGGAACTCGCCAGCTTCAATTGAAATCTAAAGAGGGGGATTGGAAGCAAGGGTGAGTACACAACCGTACTCAACAAACCACACGGAAAATCTGAATATTACATGCAGGGATAAACAAAGGTAGGCATAGGTTTTAAGTATTGTGGATGCAAGTTGGAATCATCCATTTTCCTTTTTACATTTGAAACACAAACCATAAATAGTAATATATAAATCAGGGGGGTTCATCTTGCAAGGTTCACCTTCACGACAAGTTTTAATTAATAAAAGCTACGAGGCGCGATGACAGAATCACCTAAATTAACTTCGGCTTCATTAACCGGAAGCACGGCGTATTCGAATACCATTGATATCACTCTGCAGAGGTGCTCAGCTTTACCCACAAGACATCTACGGTCATTAATGCCACCGGAATCAACATGCAACTTTCATGCATGCGGCCCGACCGAGATAATCATAGCATTTCGTTGAGCTTCCCCCTTTTAGCTCCTACCCAGCAGGCGTGCATATCCTCAGTCACCCAGGAACCCCACTGGCCGAGCGGGCTCTATGGTCTGGCCGCACTGTGGCTACCTACTGTTGTGAGAACCGAATGGCCGCACCATTCTCGTTCCACTCTGATTACTGCGTGATCCATTCTCTTCCAGAATGGCAGCCACTACCTATAGGTATTAAAAAGGGAAGTACAATGTACTGAGCTATGTTGGGCCAAGTCAACAGGGTTGGCCGGCCCAACTCGTGGTTGAGCGGGATCTGAAGTTATTTACATTGCCCAAGACATTGGTCCTTGAATGCCAAAGACTCAGCCAACTGACATACCACAAACCATTGGTACCAACTGTACCACCACCACATCACATCCATTGGCCGTCATCGGTTGGGGATTGGACCAAGCATCCACCTTCCGTGGTCCGCCCAATCTTGTCCCTCACACCGTAGCAGTTTATAAAACCCAAAAGAAATCATCTAAGCCAATCATACGAGATTAAGCATTTGTCTAAAAGTAATAGTGGTATAAATGGCTACATCTACGGTGGTTCAATATATTTTGTATCTTAGGGTTAAAAGGAATTAAGACATAACAACAGGTTTAATATTGGGTTGTATCTAATCATGTCATTCGAAACTACCACATTTTCTAGTTTCGTAAAATAACAAAAATAATGCAATACAAGAAATATATATATACTATAATGGAACTAGGTTCAACATGTTCAAGGAGTGTGGCTTGCCTTGCGTGATCGAGGGTTCGCCTAAAAGAGTTGGTCGATGTCGGTATCGGCCTTGAACGGCTCGATTCCAAGTAGAGCTCAACGTCTGCTCTTGCTCGAGATTCGTACAACAGTCGCTCGACGTTGAATCTAGCGCCAAGAAATGCAAACAATAAATAAACGATTTAAAACAAAGCAATGGAAAGGAAAAATGAGAAAAAGTGGCCGGATTAGGGTTCAGGGGTATTTTGGGAATTTTCTGGATTTGGTATGGCGAAACGGAGATCATTTTTGGACTCAGTGGCTCGAGACGGTCAAGGAAAATGTATTTTTGGCATTCTTGGAATTTTGGGAATTTTTGGGGATTTTCTGGAATTTTAAATTGAGTTTTCGGATTTAAAGTAAATTAAAATCCGAAAAGAAAATGAAAAGCTGTCTTTGGTGGGCTGCAGATCTGGCAGATTCGGCCCACAGGCCGGACGCCTTGGCGCTTAGCGCGTTAGGCGACCAGCGCGCCAGGTGGGCGACGACAAGCGGGCCCAGCGCCGAGGTGGCCGTGGGACAGGAAGCCGGCCCTTCGGGTGAGGAGGCCGCTGGTGAAGCGAGCCCATGATCACGGCAGCTCATGGAGAAGACTGACGGGCGGGGCCACACGACAATGACGAAGCGAGCGATGGAGTGGATTTCGCCGGCGATGGAGAAGATGATCAGTGTTTTGGCGAACGGTGGTGCGGGCGGGGGAATGAAGTGGCGGCGAAGCACTAGAGGCTCACGGCGGATTCGATGGCGGCGGAAATTCGGTGGAAGAGAAAGGGAGGCGGCGGGGCGGCAAAAGACAACCGGAGCTGGGGAAGACAATGGGTGATACGGCGAATGGTTGGTCGGGGGAGTGAATGGGTGAGCGGGGCAGAAGGAGGAGCTCACGGTGAGTCTGGAACAGAAGAAAAATGGGGAGGGGAGTAAGTGAGGCGGCCTGGCGGCGGAGCGGCACCGGAGATGAAGAAGACGCGCGCAGCGTTCAAAAAAGCGGAATTAGGCGGCGCCTAGGCGCTCCGCGGCCGGCCGCCGCCTCGCCTAGGCAGGAAAGCGTGCCCTAGGCGGCGGGACGCCTAAGCGGTGCTCGGCGGCCGCTTCAAAGTGGTCTAGGCGAGCTCGGCGGAGAAAAGGCGAGGTAAGCGCTGCCAGGGTGGATAAGAGGGGAAAACCCGAGGGGGGGAAGAGGAAGCTATTTACCAGATCCGAGGGAGGGAAGAGGAAGCTAGGTCGCCGAAGATCGTGCTCCGCGCCTCCGCCCGTCGACCACCGGCGCCCGAGATCCTCCCATCTCCGCGCCGGATCCTCCCGCCTCCCCACCGCCAAAGACCCGAGAGCCGAGGTCGCCCTTCCGACTCTGCTGGCCGAGATCCTCCCATCTCCGACTCTGCTGGCCGGCCGAGCACCCGAGCTTGTCTTCCCAACTCCGCTCGAGCTTGTCTTCGCGCCAGCGCCGTGCTCTTTCTTCGCTCCCAATCGCCCGATCTCTGAGGTGAGCTCCCGATCTGTGAGGTTTAGGGCGAGTGGGCTGTGGGCGACAGGGCCTCAGGCTCAGGCAGAGGAAAAGCCGAAAAGTATGGGGATTGTATTGCTTGCACAGGCGTCAGGCCGATTGGGGATTTGGGGTTGGGGAATTGTATTGCTTGGCTGCTTGCTATCTTGCACATTGGGGTTGTAGACAGTAGTAGTACATTAGTATTTAGTAATATACTAATATGGTATGAATTGATATCTTGTACATTGTGAATAAATGGCATGTGAATAACAGAATAAGATGGTACATTATGAATTGAGATTGTCTTTTTATATTTTCCGGTATAGAGATTGTCTCAAACTTTTGTTGAACCTAATTATGTGTTGGACTATGTTTTATGACTTTGTTATGCGTAGAACTTAGTTTTGTGACTATATTATATGTGAGACTATGTTTTGTGACTATATTCTATCTTTTATATATGTCTTTCACCATTTTATTTCATTGCAGCATGCCATTTTGTGATTTCCGCCTAGGCGCGCCTAGGCGCCGCCTAGGCGGGCTAGGCGCTAGGCAGTGGGCCTCCGCCCGCCTACCGCCTAGCGCTTTTTTGAACCTTGGACGCGCGTGGAGCGGTCGAAGCAGAGCGTCGCGCGGAGGAAGAAGTGGGGGAAAATAAAGAGGACGGCGCGGGGAAGAAGATGTGTAGCTTACCGGAAGTGGGCGAAGGATTTGAGATGCGGGGGAGGAAAAACAGAAGAGATGGCGCTGCGAGGGGGATCGGCCGGAGCCGAGGAAGATGATACTGGACTCGGCGATTTAGCGCACGGCACGACGGGAGAAATGGCTGGGGAGGTAGAGGAAGGCCAGGGGAACGTGGGAGGCTTACCGGTGCTGGCTCGGCGTGAAGGTAGATTGGCCGGGGCGCTCAGTTTATAAAGAAGTTGGGCGGAGGAGAGAGGTGAGCGATGGAGAGATGCTCGTGTGCTGATTTGATGCAACGGGGCAGAGAAATGAGTGTGGTGGGGTGCCAGCTTTCGGCGCGGTGCAGAGGAAGAGCTCGAGCGCTACTGATTGGGCGTCATGGCGGTCAAAGCAAGACGGCGTGCGGCGGGGGAGAAAGATGAGCGGCGAGGGGCGCTTGAGTAGTGATTTGACGCTACGGAGCAGAGGAACTAAATGCGGAGGAGGTCGGCTTTCAGCCTTGGCAGAGAGGGTCGAGCGTCGGCGAATCGGTGAAAGCAATGGCGTGCAGTAGCGTCTTGGCGGAGAAGACGGGACCGTGACGAGGCGATGCGGCGGTGTCTGGACAGAGGTGAAGTGACGG
This sequence comes from Guadua angustifolia, assembly GCA_036346375.1. Lineage (NCBI taxonomy): Eukaryota > Viridiplantae > Streptophyta > Magnoliopsida > Poales > Poaceae > Guadua > Guadua angustifolia. Next base: position 55,049,042 of record CM070511.1, read on the forward strand.
AACGGCTCTGCGGGACAGCGTGGCGCAGCAGCGATGCAGAGGCTCCACGATTGGGCGACACTGCGGCGGATTGGGATTGAGCAGAGGGCGCGGCGAGGAAGAAGAACAGGGGGCGATGCGCGGGTCGACTGGGCTGGCGTCGGGCGCGTGAGGGAGACGGGCTGCGCGAATTTTGGGCCGGAACGTGGAGAAAGCGGGAATGGGAAAGGCGCCAGCAAAAAGGAAAAATGGGATGCCTGAAAAGGAAAGCGGGAAGTGGAGTTGAAATTCCTGAAAAGGAAAGTTTTCAAAATAAACCGGATAAATTTGAAATAAATTCGGGAAAAATCCAAATAAATTCCGAATAAATAACAAAAGCCAAATGAAATTTATTTTTGCAAATTTTGGGTTATTTCATCTCACATGCTTCTCAACATACAAGATAGTAAATTCATCTCTTTATCTTTCCCTGTAGAGTAGCATATGCATCTAAACAAACAACACACCACTAAAGTATTAAACACACATACAGTCTAAAAATTGCTTGGAAAAGATGTACTTTGTGAATCCGTCCAGTGATAAATCTTCAATCTACAGCCTTAGCTAACTTCAATCTACAACGCAAGTGCAAAAGTGAGAATTTGTTGGGCTCGAACCATCTACAGTCTACATCCGCAACAACACGTAAAACAGCACTCGCTGCACCAACAAAACCGCACAAGTAACCAGCACAATCTTCCAAAAAAAAAAAAAAAAACCAAAAACTCCCACCTTTTCACCACGTGCTGAGCCCCTTAAAATCCTAAGCGCCCAATACAGCATCCTCACAACCTTAATGCGCCAATGCTACTGTTTAATCAGACGTGCACTTCTCCAATCTAGAAATAATTAATCGCGCAGTTATTCCAATCTACAGCGAAAGCGAGCTCAATGTAGGTTAAACCGAGGAGGGGGGAGGGAGACGCCTCGGGCTCCTCATCCCAACTCACCAGCCGGTCGCAAACTCTAGACTCGCCGGCGGCGGGGCGGAGCTGCGGGGGCTCGAGGTCGTACGGCTCAATCATAGCGTAGAGGCGATCGGTCCCCGCCATGCTACGGAGGGTCGGCGGCTTGGCGTGGGAGCTTGGGAGGATTCGAGGCGCAGGCCTGCGATTTGGGGCTTTTTGGATTTCGTGAGGAAGATCGCGAGTTGGAAGCGGATGGAGGAAGACGGGAGAAAGAAGTTCAAATTTCCGGGAGTTGTGTTCGGTATCTTTTGCGCTTGAGCCCTTCGCATGTGTAGTATTTTGAGTTACTGTGCTGCTCGGTTGGTCAGGCATTGGAGTATGCATATTCACAGTTTTTGGAGGAAAAAGTCCACACATCTCAACTCTGGCTCGGGTTTAGATTTCAATAGACTACGGGGGCTATTTGGTTCTATGATAATTTTCACAAAAAGTACTTTCATAATATTATTTTTTTGGGTTTTAGAAATATATTATAATAGAAATTAGTGGTCAAACTGTGTCGATGTCCAAAACGACAACTATTTGTGATGGGGGTATGTATTGACCAAATACAATAGACATTATAGAAAGAATATGCTATTTGAGGACCAATACATCCAACTAATTTTCAAGATAAATAGGTTGTCATTGAAAATATGTAATAAATGGGCTAGACCATGTCGGATGTTTGAATTGAAAAAAATCTGATATCCAGATCCCATCCCTATTTACTTTGACTGCTCCGAATCCAATCCCAAATACGGATTCAAATGTCCAGATCCAGTCTCAGATCCAGCCGGATATTCAAATCTCTTCCTAAATCCAGACCTAACCAGATCCATATCCAGATCAGGTGATAAAATATCGACCTATTTTCACCATAGTGGAAAGAGCTGAGCTGAGCTGAGCTAGATCTTCATCTTAATAAAAATCAGCCAAATCAGGTCACTTTGATATTGGTTTATGAATTATCAGAGGTTCTGAGTTCCACTATAGGCTACAGTCCATTATATGCTCCCTCTAGTCATACATCGTTATCATTTTAGATATCCACACGGTCTACAAAACACAATTTTAACCACCTATTTCTATTATAATATATTTATAAAACCAAATAAAATTATAATATTATAAAAGTACTTTTCGAGATGAATCTACACATATAATTTTTATATATCTAATTTAAATATTTAAAAAACGCGAACGAGCGATAGCTCGTTTGGCCTGCCGCACGGTGTCGCGAGCAGGCCGCCCGGGTTCGAGCCTCGGTGCTCGCTCGGTGCGCGCTGAGAGCTGGAGCAGTGTGCGGGTGTGTGTGTGGGGGTGTGTGTGCGTGTGTGGGTGTGTGTGCACCTGTGTTCAATTGTTGTTCTCTCCTTCTATACTGAATGCTAGAGCTCCTGGCCAAAATTCAAAAAAAAAATATTTAAAAAGTATTAATACTCCAGTTGAGATGGTTTGAACATGTACAATGGAGACCTCCGGAGACACCAGTGCATAGCGGTATTATAAGACGCGACAATAATGTGAAGAGAGGTAGGGGCCGGCCAAACTTGACTTGGGAGGAGGCAATCAAAAGGGATTTAAAAGGGTGGAATATATCGAAAGAGTTGGCTTTGGATAGAAGTGCGTGGAAAACAGCTATCCACGTGCCTGAACCTTGATTAGGCTTTATGCCTCGTTTTGGTATAGTTTTAGGCTTTATTCTACTTCCTCGTCTCTCTCATTCTCCCTTTGTTAGCGGATCGTTTTGGGTTTCAACTCTAGTCTACCTTAATTTGCTTGGGACTAAAAGGCTTTGTTGTTGTAAAAAGTATTAATACTCAAAGTTACTATAGTTTGCCTATATCAATATGTAAAACGATAACTATTTGCGATTGGATGGAGTATTGAGGAAGAATAAAAGGCATGAGTAGTGACGCCTCAACAAGGTCGCCCCTGGCTTCCTTCCCCCCTTCCTGTGTTTCCTCCGGTGACCACCGAGGACCATTAGTGGCTACTACATCATCGACCATTGCCACAGTCCCTATCATTTGTGGTTAATTATGGATTAAATAAAGGATTAATAATGTCTTCCGACTAGTGGGCTCCACCAACTGACAGGGGCAGATCAGACCTTACACTCCACCTTCTCTCCTCTCTTAGTCAGATATTATATTTTAATGACCCTAGTGTGTTTCATTAAACAGCCATGATTCTGTAGTATGTTACAGCAAAGGTAAAAAAACCGGTATCCTAGAGCAAATAAAAAAAATCAGCATCATATAGCTAATTTTGCCTTTCAGAAACTATTAAATCAGCATCATATGTATTGGAGATGCTCTTAAATTGCTTGGTTTTCTGAAAATTCAAAGGTCTATACAAGGGCGTAGCCCACAGGGGAGGGGGGCTTCAATAGGCTGGAGCTCCAGTTGCTGACCTGAATACACCTTTCGTACTGATGCTCAATTTTTGATATAGTGACAACGAATGCACTCATGCTCAAGCGTGGCTAGAGGAAGAAAAAGCTTTGCTCATGGATAAGTTGCTTCATGTGTCATGTGACTTGGTGGTTCACTGTTTATTAGAGACCTAATTTGTTAATTGGTGACTTCAATTGCTGCTTATATAACTATACTTGAACCGTAAACGCGCGCAAAGACTATGTCTTTCCTTCACGAGAACATGACAGCCTACCGAGTCAAGAGTGCTTGATGCGTGTCACAAAGAGTGGATGCCAAGGAGTCGGCAAGGGCGTGTAGCGACGAACAACCCACTGCAGCGATGGTGAGTGAGCAGACAAGGCAGCGCAGCGTGAGTCAGCAAGTACTTGGCCGGCTAAGTAGACCGACCAAAATAGCAAATATGTAATATGAGCCTCTCTTCTGATTTATAATTTTTTTTGTCAATTGTAACTGTATAAATGGGTTAAATAAAGACAATAGCCGATTTGTTTGATTGATTAGTTTTAACTTGTTCGTAGATTTATAAAAGTTTGATGAGTGAACATTGTGTGAGAATTTCTCAAACAATAAGATATTATTAATAACCATCGAACCAATAAAAATATAACATAAACTGTTTAATATTTTTTTCTCAATTTACCTAAGCGCACCCACTATTTTCTCCTAAGCTTCGCCACTGGGTCTATATTTTAAACCGAGCATCCGATTCACACTCCATTTGAACCACTATTTTTTTCCAAGCTTCGCCACTGGGTCTATATGTTTTAAGAGGGTGTCTAGGGAGCACCTGAGTATTTTTTTTGCTAAAAAACACTCAAATTTCCCTTACATCAATTATAAACTAGTTTTACACAAAATAAATTATGTAGAAATGATGTGATAATTTGTAAAAAAACATTATACATGGTATTTTATATCAATTATACACTAGTTTTACACAAATTAAATTATGTAAAAAGTAACGTGACAATTTGTAAAAAATAGAGGAACGAAACAAACTATAAAGAACACACCAAACAAAAACGTGAATCACAAAATTAAATATTGACAAAGTCAAAATGATAAAATACGACGTGGATCACAAAACAATATCTAAGAGACAAAAAAATTAAGTTCCTATAAACAAAAAAACAGTAATATCTAATAGACAAAAAAATTTGAGTGCCCTTAAACAAAAAAACACTCGAGTACAATTTAGCAAATCCCATATTTTAAACCGAGCATCCGATTCACACTCCATTTGAACCACTGTGTTTCTTAGAGCAAGATCAGCAAAATAAGACACGTATCGCACATCTTTCAAGTTTGGTGAATTTTCCTTTTTTGCGAAGGAACATCTTCCTTTCCCATAGCATGTTTGATGTGCTCCATTTGTTCGGATAACACTTTTCGTTAGCTTGGATTAGATTTGTTCCGATCTCTCTGTTAGGAACTACAGATTGACCATCCAGGCCAGACAGCTGCCAAAGACATGAATTGACCAGATACAGGAAAACTTCTAGCTGGTTGCTGCACATTATTCTCGATGGCAAGTCCTTGTGAATGGTTTTCATCTTCAGACAGAATCCACTATCAAACATCATATTGCACAGCCTCAGATATATGTTGTCGACACAACAGCCAGAATCATGCATAGAACTCGTGCTTCGTGTTTCTTGTTCAGAGAGGTGATCCACATAGCCAATGACAACATTGTCCACAAGCTATTCACTGAAGAAAATTCAAGCAAGTGCTAGTAAATGAACCTTTCAGAAGCTACCAACTTGCCTCTTGGGCGTGGGGCTCCAGAACCTTAGCATGATCGGGAATATTTTTTGTGATCCTCTCCATTCCCCAATGTGCTACTCAACCAGCGACATGAGGAATCTCAAATAAACCAGGAGGAGAAATCCGGAGGGAACCCTGCTGTCATTACTCCTGTTCACAAATTTTTAACAGCAATTAACTGAACCAATAACCTGAAGGAAAAATGCCATAATGTAAACATCCTCTTGATAAAGTACTCATCTGACAGTGCGTCCTTGTCGAAAGAAAAAGCTACCTGAAAATTGAAATGTAAGTTCACAGACCTTTTTTTTTAAAGTGTAAGTAAAGTGCTCCCTTTTTCTTAGAGGCTATATTTGGTACTTTTTCTAGAGTTGTATTTGATACTAAACATTACACTCTGATATAGTATTTCATAAATATTCAGAGACACCAATGGATGTCAAAATGCTCTACTGATATTTTGCCATTTTAGCTTGGAACAATTGTTTGGCACAGTGGAATGAGGAACACCATCACAATTAAGCTCCTGTGCCGTTTCGGCAATGCCTTATTCTACACAGTCAAACATGCAGCGATGCAGGCTTCAGCAAGCGGGAAGACGCACTTACGAGGTAGGGCACCGCAGGAAAGAGTGATGCCTTTGGCCAACTCCTCCATTGGAACAGTCGCCCCATTATAACGCATCTACGCAGCAGCATATGGAAGAAGACATTGTTGGTTGTCAACTTTTCCAATGGCAATGTCGTAAGGGAGTATGGTGTCATGGGGAATACCAAGGAAAGATGTTTCCAATAAGCCCACTAGGCCACTACACTATGCAGGTAATTTGCCCTACCAATTGTTTCCATGGGTTTGTTTGGTTTCTGCCAAACTTTGCCCTACTAATATGCCAAAATTTGAAGTTATCGAAGTTCAGTCATGAAAATGGATGCTCACGGTTTGACTAATATTTTGCAAGAAAATAAATTAGGATGACTAAATGCAATGAATATCACCAAAATTTTGGTAGCAAACCAATGCCAAATCCAGTCAGGCAGGAAAATCTTAGTAATTTTTATTAACCAACATTTGGTAAATGTTCGCTTCAAACTAAACATCCGTATAAACTTTGGATGAAATACTCAATGATGTAGACTGACAAAGAAAGGGACACCGACAGAGATGGAATTCAGCAGAGACTATCTTCTAGTGACTGTTCGGGCCAATTTCGTAGGACTTTTATTTTTTTTAACGAATTTTGATTGATGTCTTGTGCGCTAAGTTCGTCTGACTTTAAATTATGCAGTGTAAGAAATTGACGAGTTTCATTGTGCATATATTTACTATATAATAGCGCCTGAAGTTTGCCGAAGCTCAACTATGCCAGCTGCCGGTGCTCGTGTTTAGGTCATCTGAAAAATTGGAAATCGCGTTTAGGTCCTTTCAGCGGTCTTTTGGTAGAATAGACCTGAAAATTATCAAAATTACGTTTAGATCCCTCCACGTGGTTTTCTAGAATAACATAGATTCATTGAAGGTTTATAGCCGAATTAGAAATCACATTTAGGTCCTTTTGTCAGTGTTTTAGTAAAGTAGACCCGAAAAATTTCAGAATTACATTTAGGTTCCTCCACGCGATTTCCTAAAAAAACGCGGATTCGTCGAGGATTTATAACAGCCCATAGATCTGCCGGCGGAGGTCCTTCTACCGGTTATTTCGAAAAAAATTTGTTCTTTCGACCTGGAGGATTTAAAAAAAATTGAATCGTAAATAGATCCTTCCGCCGGTTATTTTGAAAAAAGAGACACATAGTTCCGCAAATTCGATTTGCAAAAAACTCATGCCAGATTTTTCCCTTACAACCCAGCGTCGCGCACGGCTCAACCTAGTAAAATGAACACCAAGTATCCTTCAGAGAGTGGGTTTGTTTTCCAATAGAGTTTCAGCTCTATAAGATTTTGCTGGACAGGGTGACATGATGTTTTTAGGTTTTGCATGCATGGCCGATGTGACACATGTTAGCTAGTGAATCACAGAAATGGGGAAGAAATATAGTGAAGATGGAACGAATATTCTAATATTCTCTCTTTTGCGAAGTCTCCATTGCTAATATAACAGTGGGGAGTGCATGTCACTGTTTGGGTGCCAGATGAGATCTACAAATGAGAATATTTCGCAAAGTTTTCGGGCAATGGTTAAGAATTGTTGTGAAGATATGGTGTCTTCACAAGATTTTATTTGGTGGCATGCATGGATTTAATGCATTATGTTAGGGGAGACATTGAACTATTCATGCATATTGTGACATCAAACAAATTCAGATAAAGTTATAGCAGTTGATACACTGTGGCAGTTCATTTTTGCATACTGTAATATACTACCAATATGGCAAAGCAATGTTTGAGGAAATATGTGAAAAACAATTCGCAAACAAATCATCAATCATGGATAACTGGAGTTACATATGGAGTAAGACTGAGTACTTGTCCCAAGGATTTTATAATTTTTGCTTCAGGGAGCTCATTCCTCCAAGGCCTTTCGTATGGGTTTGGAAAAAACAAATGTGTTATGAAACTAAAAGTTTTTGCTTGGATTGTATTAGCTGATCGCCTCAGTACCAAGGATATGCTGAGAAGAAGACATTTTATCATTGAAGATGATAACTATTGTATTTTCTGCCCGAGACAGCGAAGAGGAGACTTTAAATAATTATCTTCTCTTTCATTGCTCCTTCAGTCGGTACTGCTGGAATATGATAAAAATATAAGCTGGGACAATGGTGACACGGTCACGAAGATTTCGAAAGAACCAGGCTGAGTGCTAGCACAATCTACTTCATGGAAATATCTACTGTATAATGTTGCCTGAGAATGCCGGAAGGAGGGTGCGTCCACGTGTCGCTCTCCCAGCAAGGCTCTCTAAAAATCCGAAAATCGCGTTTAGGTCCTTTCAACAGTTTTTTAAGTAAAATAGACCCGAACAATATCAAAATTACGTTTAGGTCCCTACACACGGTTTTCGAAAAAAAACACAGATTACCGAAAATCGTGTTTAGGTCCTTTCGGAAAAAAAATCGCGTTTAGATCCTTTCGACAGTTTTTTAAGTAAAATAGACCCGGCAAATATCAAATATCAAAATTACGTTTAGGTCCCTATACGCGGTTTTCGAAAAAAAACACAGATTCATCGAGGATTTATAGCTGAATTGGAAATCACGTTTATGTCCTTTCGTCGATATTTTTTTCACGTCCACACAACACGACGTGCAATAGCACGCTACCATGTCTAGTATTTGTTACAGCGGCTTGGCAGATTTGGAAGAACAGAAACGACAAGATCTTCGAAAATAAAACTCCAAGTGTCACAAATCAGAAGCATCTGTTTAAGAATGAGCTCGCTCTGCATTTGCATCGACTAAAGGTGGATCATAAACTCGGATCATAAACTCAAATTTTGTGCTGGCTGGACTCTTTCTAATAATTTTCTTTGCCTTTGTTTAGGCTGTATATTCCTCCTTTCTCTTCTATCCCCTTGTAAATAACTCTATTTTCAAGTTCCTTTCTCTTCATTTAGGTGGTATTTTCATATATAAAATCTCATTATAAGATTTTCCTATATATTCTAAAAATATGCTAAACATACATTTTACTCCTAGGAGTAGATACTTCCACCTCTGAAATACCGCCTAAATAAACTTAAAATACTCTTTTATCACTTTGGGTACACTTATATACTAACTATAAGATATTTCAATATGAATCACACGAAAATTTTGTAAGGGAGTCCATAGCTGTTAACATATTTTGCAAATACTTTCGTATACGCAAATAAAAAGGAGTATGTCTAAAACAATATACATACCACCTCTGAAAAAATATATATACCGCCTAGATGGCCCTATATATTTACTCGTATACTGCACATACATACCCTCCATTATGCGAGATACTCCTTACATTGTGAGATATAACATAAGGACTCAAGAGTAGAAAAGAGGCTTTATACAACAACAACCATATGGCTTGAATTCAGACATTTGAAATCATGGAGCCCATATGTATGTATGTATGTATGTATGTATGTATGTATGTATGCGTATATATGTATAGGAAAATGATTTCATACTCCTGGGTGTACGTACTCTCACCTCCAGTATACCGTTTAAATGATATTGTGATGTCTCTGTATCCTTTTGAGTATACTCTAATACTGGTTATAAGATGCTCCAAAGTAAGTTCCACGAAAAAATTCATTAAAGTTCACCCTTTATAGCGCATACTCCAATGCGACATGCATGGTTGAAAAAAAATTACCAGAGTCCTTTATTTCTTTTGCTACATACCTTTTTTCATATGTAAAAGGAATATATAAACAAATTATGTTATCAAGGGTGGACTTTCATGAAATTTTTCGTGGAACTTACTTTAGAGCATCTTATAACCAGTATTAGAGTATACTCAAAAGGATAAAGAGGCATAACAACATCATTTAAACAATATATTGGAGGTGAAAGTACGTACACCTAGAGTATGGATTGACCGGTACAGGATATTTTCATCGCACTTTATTAATGATAATGATGGTCAATTTTGTTAACCATCCGACAGTAATAATTGAAGAAAGGGTTTTTCTATTGTTATATTATTTCTCCTACATTTCTTTTGGCAATGATGAATTAAAAAACCCTGAATTTCAATCTTTCCTTGAAAAACAACTGATGATATTGCATTTCTCTTATGTAAATAACTACTTTTCTCCCTTGGTGGATGTTTGGATGTTATAATTTATAAACATATCTTGCTGAAACGTCTTTTAGTGCTCCTAAAAAATAATTTCTAGCGTGAGTTTTCACAAAAACTGTATCTCTGCAACAAGCTAACTGTATAAAGAAAAGGAAGTCTGAAATTATTTCTTCTTCGATCATGTTTTAATTTCTTGCTCTGGAGTTAACTAACTCATTATTTAATTAAGGGCTCGACTCATTTTGTCAGGCTGCAGGTTCTGTCTAGCTAATCGCAACAAAGCGAAGCATTTCGCGCGGTAGCTAACTGTAAGTCCAAATTAATCTAACCCAAGAAAATACTACTAACTGGATATTTTTTGCTGAAGCTCAGTAGCCAAACAACCGCATATATATATCTCTTATTACGTACCATGGTGTGACAAAATGTCACGTCCCTATACTTGATATCAAACGTCCATATGATGATCATATGACGTTTATTGCAAAGCAGGCATCCTTGTGAAGGCAACACTTAAGATCCCGCACACGTGTACAGCGAGTACATTTATTCTAGCTAGGTACCGTACGTACCATACGATGCGGCTACATATCTATGTATATATGTATTAAGCACGCATACATAAGTGCATGCTAATCTCAAGCCTGCCTTGGGCTTGAACATGACACGGATCAGTTAGCCAGATGATCGCGATCAGGTGAACCTTCTCCCACCTGTGCCCGTCGGCCGCTGACAGTTGAAGTACATCGCGGCCACAGGCTTGCCGAGGTTGAAACGGCGCGCGAAGCTGCGCAGGTTGAAGTTCTGACGCACCTGCGGCGCAAACACCGTCCCCCGCCCCAGCTGCTGATACAGCACCAGCACAATGCGGTGGATGCCCATGGTGGGGCTTGGGCTCTCGTATGTTACGATCTCTCGCCCTGCCATCGAATTGACAGACAAAAGGTAAGTTGCACGAGAAATTTTACAATGTATTATACCGGTGGATACAGTGGACAGTAAAAATTAGATCTAGCCATTTTATTTGTTAAGGATGTTTATATTATTTTACTACTAGATGAATTATAAATAAATACTAAAAATTAATCTAATCTATTGGGTCATAAAGAATGAACGATCTATATTAAATTTAGTATATCGTAAAAGATCTCAACATACATATGCTATATATGTTATCTTAAGTGTTCCTTCAAAGTTCTACTGTACTCTCTCTCTCTCTCTCTTGAGATCATTAGTTTGCAGTAAGGTGTGAGGGAGATAACCACATCTTTAGGTTCAAGGGTGTAAATCATGCACGCTTGTTCATATATCAGATTAACTTGGAAAAATTCCACATCCAAATTCGACACATGTTGGGCGAGCGAGAGAAGTTAGTCGTTGTGGATAGTAAGTACTGTATTTCCTTTTTTTTTCTTTGAAATTATTTTGCTTACCTTTAACACGGGTTGAACGTGTAGTTGAAACTTTACTATATAGTACAAAATTCCAGAGAACCTCAAGTACTTTGATACGTGGGTCATAAAACATAGATTTGAAATTTGTTTTCAGTTTACTCTAGATATTTTTTTTGTAAGATATTACAATTTATTCTCACTTCCATTATTTGATCGTTAGATATGACAGTTTTGCCAATGGCCACCTTGTGCTGACTTGGCAAATTCACGTAGTATTAAATGCCTAAGATTAAAAAAAAAGGAGTAATTGCATATTAAAATTTAATTTGAAACAACATGAACATGTCGTCCAGTAGTTATACTTTCAGTACGAAAATAACTCTTAAAAATTAGAAGCGTATATATGTAAATACTAAGTGTAACACCAAATGCAAAAGTTAAGTCTATTATGTATTTTAGTTAATGGTTAAAATACAAGCTTCTAGTCAATGCATCTTAGCATGTGCGAGTAACTGATGTAATATTTTGTTTACACGAATGCAACACCAAAGCAATATTGAACTAGCTGAAGAAAAAAAAATCTAACTACCTCTGGAAATACTTTTCCAAATACAAATAATTAAGGTTTACAACCAAATGATAGAAATAATATAATCTAGGACTTGATAAAAAAAGAACTCAAACGTTTGAACTTCTAATTAGTGCACACATGGGAACATTTTGATTGAATCGTAGCTATCACATAACGCACATGCACTCACTACTACAAAACACCATATCACTACCGGTTTCAAATTAGCATCACTATTGGATATTGGAACCGGCAGTGATTGGTCGACAGTGATAGTCTGTATCACTGCCGGTTTGTATGCGAACCGGCAGTGATAGTGTAAATCCAAAAATCACTCGGTAAAATCAAAAAATAAATACCAAGCATCGCAAGTCACACGATTTTTGCGCAAAATACACGCGCGTGCAGTTGCTAGGATTTGAACCCGTAACCTATTACTTTGCGTGAACTCCTCTTACCATCTCATTTAACACACATTTCTCAACTACTATAAGATATATTTTCCTTTTATTCCTTCGTATCTGAAAGTTTCAACGATTATTTGGATATCTAAATGATTTCAAATAAAAAAGTTGTCAACTATAAAGTTGTAGATCTCATCGAGAGCTTCGAGAGCTACAATTTTCATATAAATTTTATCTCCATCTGACTCCGTATGTAAAAGTTATGATTTTTCAAAAATATTATCACTGCCTGTTCGGATTCCGAACCGGCAGTGATACTTTCTCCATTATCACTGTCGGTTCTTGTTGAGAACCGGTAGTGATAATAATTTATTACTGTTGGTTCTTAAGAAAAACCGACAGTAATAGCATCATTGTCGGTTTTTTTAGAACCGACAGTGATAAGTTACTATCACTACCGGTTCTTCTTCGGTCGAGCATTTATGCCAGTTTAGCTTATGAACCGGTAATAAAAGTGTTATTACTGTTGGTTCTAACCGAACCGACAGTGATAGACCGATAAGAAAGAGGTTTTTTTGTAGTAGTGACTGCTTTGTTAACTTAAGTTAGACGCCTAGTGGAATGTCGGAAAAAGATCTCCAAATTAAGTACTGTAAGTTAAGTTGGTGCATGGCTATAAAACTTTACTGGAAAGTTGATCTAATATGAACCTGTTGGCAACAAGAATAAATCAAACTTGACCATTTTGCAAACTTTATGTATTCACCACAAGAAAGAACACGTACTCCCATATGACTAACAAGGTTATGGTAGGTATATATGAATATAAGTTGTAGCTGTGCATGTTTGCATACAATGTGAATATGCTCACCAAAGCTATCGTCTGTTGATGCTGGGATATCAGTAACCATCCTGTCAAATTAAAAAGTAGTTAGTTCAGTTGATCAAAGTGACAAAAAAACAAGAATGTACAAGCAGTAGAGTATTACAACAAATGCAAGAGCTATGGCTCACCAATGCAGGTATTCCCTCAGGGTTGGGTTGCTGGGATTAGGCGCATCGGGATCCACCATAACCTAATAGATTTGCAATTAACACAAGCACATGGTCAACATGTTAGGGGATTAAAATAAACCTGAGTATTTTTGGGCTGGGCACCAAACTAGTTGAGGTAAACATGTTGAATTTAAGCTTGGCTGGGTGAAGCCATTGTTGTCGATCTTGGCCAGTCCAAGCTCAGGAGTTTATATAGGCCATGCCTAATCTTCTCTATGACCCTTAGATTAAGAAAAGTACCCGGTACCATGGCCATACGGCCTACCATCGATCAATGGACTCTTTTGGGTGCAAAGTGATGGGCTTACTAGGGTATAGGCCACTCGAAAATCATCACCTCCAATCTCAACTCTAGGTTTCACAGAGACTGCCGATGAGCGAAACTCCATGCCATTAAACACAGGCCTCCCCTCATACATGACAGTTAGAGGCACTGAGCTAGTAAATTGGTCTAGAACATCTCCAACTATCTGTCCCCTTGTCAAGGAGTCATCAGCCATGATATATTTGAGTATGAGAGAGTGTGTGCTAAGAGCTACAAAAGCGAATAGGCCTTTCGATGGCTTGAGCAAATCACAAGGTTTTTGGGCTATTTATAGTGGCCTAGAGGACGATGCTCTCATTGCGCACACATGTGATTCCCGTTTTAACAATTTTAATAGCACTCTATGCATCTACTGTCCACAAGATGCTCTTCTACTTGTTTGATGGGATTTCAGACATTATTCGCCGTTCATTTTGCTGTTTCTGAGCATCACAAATGTTTGGGATATATCTATGTCATATCAGTTATATACAATTCTTTCTGTAGAATCATGTCTGCACCAAATTCCACAGGGGGACATGAAAGAGCTGTTCTGAATTCAACGATCAGTCAGAAGGCTTGATATATTGTCATGCATCAGTAGATAGCTTGCTCTGTGCATAACCAAGCTTTCAGATTGCTAACTGTTGTCTAAATATTTTTAATATATCATTGCTCTATTGTAGTATCGGTTTACATGTCAATTCCTTTTATAGAAATGTTCATCCTGTCCCGCACCTATCTTTTTCAAACTTCCATTGACATGTGAAAATGTGTAGTCCATTTCTTGATGAATATATGGCTATAACAAAAGGAATGTTAAGCATGCATTATCTCCAAAAAAATCCCTACTGTCGAGAATAGATTCAATGAGGTATGTGCACATGAGCACACCTTTGATGCTTGAATGCTTCCCTATTTTCTTCGAATAATTCTCCAATTTGTCATAGAAAATTATTCAAAACATTATTTGAGAAGGCAGCTAGTATGGAGCTAGAAAGCGTGCCATTCTGTCAAAAAAAAGTTTAACCTTGGAAGCCTATCTTAGTACTATCTTTTTTTTAGATAATGAAAGAATATAGTACTATCTATGTTTTTTTTTAAAAACAAAGTCGGTATCCATTAGAGTTACCTTTTGTCTCTCTTGACATTGGAGCTATACAGTGGCGGACCCAAGAAGAAATTATAGATGTGGCAAGCTTAAAATATATACATAACTGGGTATAAGTTTGTTAGGCTATGCCCTACCTATAGGCCAAATTTGTTAGGCTATACAGTATATACACACCTGGTATAAGAAACTTTGTAAATTATAGGTAGGGTAGTAGCCTAACCTGCCATGCTGTTGGATCCGCCCCTGGAGCTCTATATAATAAAAAGAATTGTTTAACTTAACTAGCATGCATTATCTCCTAAAAGGAATTGGGTGATGTTTTTGGAGATGCTGCTGCACATAATGCCAGCCCGTTTAATGCGCCCAGCTAGTCTTGCCGCCGGCGGCCATTGCGGGGAAGCTCGAGAAGGTTGCGTTTATTTCCTACATCAGCATGACCTCACGCACGAGGCAGCTGAAGATCCACTCGATGCTTCCGGCATGTCGTACTGACATGAGGGACGACACATACACGCCATGCGCGCTAGCTGCCGAAGATCACGACGCTGCTGCTGTGCCACAGCCAGCTGATCGCCGCCATAGTCCTTTTACCTCCTGATCGCCATAGTCCTTTAACATGCAGAGAAAAGGGTGGTTGTATCTGTATTCACGCATTAGGACATCAGCAGAAACGTGTTGAGAGTCCTCTTGGCGATTCCAACTCGAAGTCCAATTAGGTGGTGTTATATGAAAAGATCGATTAGATCTGGTGTTTTGTGCACCTCGAGTCAAAATAGGTGGTTGTACCATGCAATTTATTCCAAAAAAAAATTATCATGGACGTATCTAAATGCCATGCAGATGTCTGGCATGCACAATTAGTAGTACCCATGAAATGCTACAATTTGGCTTCACTTTTTGAAACAACGGTGGTTTTATTAAGTCAAATAAAGTTATTAACATAAAATGATAATAATCAAAATAGAATTAAGCAACAAAGATTAACTACATATTTTAATTATTACAAATATGTACAATGGAATGCAGGGGCGAAGCCCAGTTATCGCCATGGGGTGCAGATGCACCCCCCTCAAAAAGAAAATTTAGTTATTATCCCCATATCTTGGCCTTATATGCACCCCCTCAGCACAACATGCTGCACCCCCCTCGCCTCATGAAAATGAAAGAACGTAGATTTTAGGTGGATCAATCACAGAAGATGTTAAAGACTCGAAATCAAATTATGTATTTTGTCTATGTTTATGTTCTTTTTCTCATCCAAACGTTCTTCATTAGGTAAATATTTTTCATCACTTCTTTATGCTCGCACCCCCCTCTATTTCTCTCTAGCTTCGCCACTGATGGAATGAATTACATTACACAAGAATTTAATTACAAAAATTAAATTACACGAATAATTAATTACATCACAAAAATAAAAATTTACAAGATTCCTAAAAGCTATGCCTCCTGTGATCTTCATCTTTACTCTGCATGTTAGTATGATTGCATATATAAATAAAAGCAATAAATTAAAAAGCATAGTTACCGTCAGACCCGTATGACATATTATTGCTCACTGAGATACCAAATTCATCCAGGACGAAATCGGCACCTCTCATGAAATTAGGTTTCATCATCCGACAATGATACAAACCTGTGAATTTAACCGTAGACACGCGAATAGTGGAAATGTCACGTGGTAAAAAAATAAATTTCCACTGTAGAAAGGTAAAAACCTTCACAGTAGAACAAGATAGACTTAGATCTACTGTGCATTAGGACATCACAACAGAACAAAGCCCAGCCAAAGTCTCCCTAGTCAATCTTCCAACCGAAGCCTCCTCTTGAACCTTAGGACATAAAGCACCAAGCATTCCAAAGCAAGCTAGTGAAGTTCACACACCACTCACAGACAACAAACACAAGCTAGGAAGCACCAAGCCCAATCCACCCTAGGAGTTCAAGCAAGCAAGAACCACAGGGAGCCAGAAGGCTAGGAGAAGGAGCACCAAGCCAGGAGCAAGGCCACCCATCATCCTCATTGCTAGCATCACCAAGGCAGCCACTCCATCACTATCATAACACACCCCAGCATTTCATTTCATTCCCACATGATAGGTAAACATCAATTCTTAACCCTCAATAGCAGACATATGAATAGCAATAACAAAAATCAACTAGAAGCTAAAGACATTAAAATTAGTGGTCTCAGTTAGTCAATGCTGCGAGGGTTGTGCCGTGCTTGCCCAATTACCTAGTTATGCTCCCCAGCACACGGTAGATAAAAGGGTGCTGTTGCGTCACCGTGCAAAACCCGAGCATCAATCTTAAGATCACCATAGACCGAGTATTACCATTCAACATCACAGCACAGAATACAATAAAGCAAAAACCAATAGTGAATCATAGTGAACCAGGGTGTACCAAACCCTAGCTTAGCCAGAGGGAATTGGCCAAGGAGCAAAAAGGGGCAACTAGAGAGCAAGAGGAGCTGGCTTGGAGAGGTGAGGCGGCCCAGAGGTCAAGGTGAAGCGCCCAAGAAGCCAACAGTGGTGTAGGCCAAGCTGCGACGGCACCGAGGCAACCAGGTGCGCGTGAGGTTGAGTCGGCCCAGAGGCGATCGGGGCGGCGCCGAGCAACTAAGCGCGGGGCATGGGCTCCGTAGCGATGTGGTCCAGCAGGAGCGGCTGGGCGCAGTCGCGCGAAGGAGGGAGATGGCCTGGAGCAGGGCCAAGCTAGGAGAGACGGTGGGGACAGGAGCTAGTGGCCAGGCACGGCCGAAGAGGCCAGCACCGGTGCCAGTAGTGGGTTTGCCTGACCAAATCGAGAGTAAGGAGGAGAGCCAAGGAGGAAGAGAGGAGCCAGAGAAGAGAAAGAAGGTTTGGCCAAATGGATAAGGTTGGGGAAAAGAAAGAAAAAAGAAAAAATAATAAAAAGAAAAGAAAGTAAGTAAGAAAGAAAGGGACAATAGAAAAAATGGGTAAATTTCTAAAACATGTAAAAACAGATAATTAATCAGGGAAAATAAGAATAACGCTGGCGCTAGTAACTGCATATAATACATGCAATTAATGAATTGTCAAAAAAATAAAAAAAGAGAAAAATAAGAAATATGTTTTTTTAATAAATCAACTAAAATATTAATCAATCTGTTATTGTGCATGATTCAAAATAAGTTGAATCAATTTAAATCTATAACTTCGATCGGTCAAATTTCAATTAATACATGCAATTAATGAATTGTTAGAAAAATAAAATAAGAGAAAAAGAGAAAATAAAAAATATGTATTTTTAATAAATCAACTAAAATATTAATCAATCTATTATTGTGCATGATTCAAAATAAATTGAATCAATTTAAATCTATAAATTCGATCGGTCAAATTTCAATTAAAGCGACGAAAGAAAATTATATAAATCCTTAAAAATTGCAACATAAATTTTATAAATCTTAAAATATTAAAAAATGGGGGTTGAACACCTTAAAATACGTAAAAATTTATTATTCATTATGGCATTTATGTAATTTCAGGAATTAAGTCCAATTAGTCCGCTGATCCGCTGTACCAATCGGGTGAAGTTGATTTTTCTGACCAAAATACATGCAAGAATTCTTTGATCATATTTAATTAAATTCAAGGAAACATATTTGATTATGTGATATTTCCAGTGCATTGGAAAATTCTCATTTAAAGAAAAATATGTAAATCGGATGTGGTTGGGAAAATGGTTTGTTGATAAACTGCTGAGGTGATGTGATTGGGAATGGCTTATCCAATAAAAGGAGCCGGTGATGTATCTATATATGTGGCGGGTAGGGGGTACTGATGAAAAGGATTGTCATACGGGTGAAACTCTCTACATAAGCTATGATATAAGGATAAACCTTACACTCGGACAATGAGTCGTAATAATTGTATTGACCATAGTGTGTGAAAACGAACAGAAAATATTGTCCTATGGCAGTGTTATAATCTCCACATTGGGACAAGAGTAGTTAACTAAGAGGGAATGTGAAATTAGGATACGCTGGTCCGGCCTAGTGAGATACACGAAAAATCAGTTACAGTTGATCAGGTGCTATATTTAAAACTTATGGTTGAGTACTTCGATTTTGAGATAGAGTACAACCGGCCACCCCATGTAATAATACCATTGAAGGGGTATAACTGGTAGGTGGTTAGGGTTGGAAATCTAATATCTAAGTAGTGATAAATATTTTGGGTTTCTAGCTATGGATGGGTTCACTATGGGTAAAGTGATATAAAACCTATGCAGAATTAAAAATCGTGAATTCATGACTATCTCCTAGATTAGAGGCTACATACGAAAGCTATGTTTGCCTCATATACAAGTGCTAGTAGCATTTTAATAATTAAAAATCAGAAACACAAATCTTTCTAATAAAATCTATTTTCAATGAAAGGATTTGAGAGATGGTTTGGGAAGGAAATTCATATAATGCATTTTGTTATTAGCACTTGCTGAGTACCTATTGTGCTCACCCTTATATAAATCCTTTTTTGCTTAGAAGCTGAGCTCGATGGATTCATCAAGGGGGAGTGGTTGGAGAATCACCCGCAAGATCAGAGTAACAAGGTAGTGGGGGACTACTCGGAGGACTAGGTGGAGTAGTAGTCCTTATTGCAGTGATTGTCGTTCGCTGGGGTATAATTATATTACTATTTATATGTAAGTTTTTGATGTAAATGTTATGTAATGACTTATGAATTTTAGACTGGTATCTTACGTGGTATGAATTGTAATAAAGTTCTATTACTAGTCTCTAATTATTATTTTGTTGTATCACTCTGAATATGATGTATTAACTAATAAAATATTGGATTTGTACGATGTTAATTTTGCGGGTCGCCACACTTTTCAAAAGTTTCCATGACTAAAATGCCAGTATTATATTGCTGCTTAGTTTTCATGCTTTACCTTTATGATTGAAGTTGACGTGACCTCACCCGAAAGAACCAAGGAACCTCCATGATTGCCTCCTTTTCCTCACGTTTTGTATTTTTTGTATAGACGCTAGCCCCTATCTTAGATAGAAATAGAATAGGTAGATCAAGCCAGGTGCACATCTAGCTAAGCTACCTCTCGGTATCGTATCTCTACTGCTTTGCACTGCAGCCCGATGTTCTTATTCCACCCCAAAGATCGACCACAAAGCACTTTTCCAGCGGTGACAAACTTTTTTTTTAAAGCTCGCTCCTTCTAAGCGCAATTACATAAATAGTTTCTTTTCCGACCACGAAAGCATCGTGTCACCTGCCGCGCTGTGGCACCATAGTAAGAGCTGCTGAGGAACGTATGCTCGGTACTTGGTAGGGGCTAAATGGACTAATCAATCATTATTAATGGATTAAGTAATCGATTAAGGGACTAATGGTTAAGAAAGTGATTAATTAATCATTAATTAAGTACCAGATTCCTACTGAGCAGGTGACTGACGTGCCGACACTTTTGTGGTTGGGGAGGAAACTATTTTTGTAATTGTGCCTATATGGGCAAGATTTGTAACAAAAAAATTAGTTCGAGGTAGCTAGAAATGCTTTGTTTTTTTTAAAAAAAAAAAGTGACCACGTCAACTGAACGAAGAAGCAACAGCAGCTTGTTCCCATTCAAGTCCATACATGTTACTGCAGGCCTAATATTAACGCTATGTTGAAAAGTTATTCCTATATACAAAGCAAGGTGCGTATCATTGTTCAAAGGCCTTACGCCATGCATGTAATTTTCTGTCCGCATCTCTTCATTATCTGTCTGTGAACTAATTCTAATTCCATCTGTCCTAATAGAATAATCTCTCACCTCCACTACTAACTTCCATTTCTATTCTCCCGTCGACATGATACGACACGCCACTATCACTTGCGGCTCAATCAACACTTGTCCAATCAATTTGCCTAGAGCTTGTTTGGATTTGCAAAATTAGACCTCATCTTTTTAGATGAGCAGTGATTTCAATTCAGTTTCTTGTTTATCAGAAGTGATTGAGTTTAATCCCCTTCCATCCAAACAAGGTCTAAAGATACGCTCCGAAAACTAACATCCGTAGCTGTTTCAAACTATATAAGGACTTATTAGGATAGTTAAGACTTCTCTAATATTTCCACATATTAGGAGGATCTTACCATATAGTTATCGTTTTGGATGTTGACACGATCTTCAAAACTCAATTTTAACCACTAATTTCTATTATAATATATTTTAAAAATAAAATAAAATTATAATATTATGAAAGTACGTTGTAGCGAGGTCGGGGCGGTTGTAGCGAGGTTGGGACGAGTGAGGTGAGCCAGGCAGGGCACGGGTGAAGGCCAGCTCTGGGCTGAGCTGACGAGAGTGAAGATAGGTCTGGGGAGGCGGGCGAGGTCGGGAGAGGCTCGGAGTGACGGCGGAGAGGCCTGTGGTGGCGGGTTGAGGAGGGGGCCGTCGGACCAAATGGTGGCGCCAGATCAAGAGAGCTAGGAGAAGGAGAGAGGGAGTAGGGGAGAAATGAAGAGGCAGAGGATAAGTACCATGGGAGGAGGAAGAAAAAGAATAGAGGAAGGAAAAGAGAAAAAAAGAAGAGAAGAAAAAAAGAAGAAAGAAGGAAAGAAACGAAGGAAAAAGGAAAGAAGAGAAAAGAAAAGAGGAGAAAAAGAAATAAAAGAAAAGACAAGGGAGTTGAAAATTTTAAATCAGTGATTCATCAAAAGTTATTGTACTTAATTAAGTCTGTTAACTAAAAGCTATCAAGCATTTAAGTAAAAGACGTTAAATTAAAAATATCCCAGAAAATTTAAAAGAAGCATTATATATATAATAAATAATAAAGGTAGAACACCACAAAATATGCTAAAATATAATAAATATAGTATTTTGTAATTTCAGGAAATCAATCCAATCCGATCGGTGATATCTTTCAAAATCTCCGTGAGGATGCCTTTTTCAATCTAATTTCAAGCAAGCATTTCTTGATCATATTTTAATAAATTTTCATAAATTTTTTTGGTTATATGTGATATCACCAATGAATGGGAAAATGCTTTTAAGAAAACCATAAATTAAAGGTGGTTGGAAATGTTGAGGTAGTAATAGATATTGATGTGATGGGGAATGTATTTATATATATGGTGGGTAGAGGATGTCGTGAGAAGGGTATCTGTAGAATCGATATGTACTAAACTAGCAATCAGAGGGGGGTGAATGATTGCGTGGAAGCTAAAATCAAAATTTTGATGATTTTTAAAACACCCCAATTCGAACTCAAATTGCCTGATTCGGATTCAACAAAAACAAAACGATATACGTCCACTAAAACAGTAATTTCCGAAAATCTCACCGTTGGATTGATGTGAAATTTTAACTTAGAAACTAGATTCAATTTCGAAATTAACACAACAGGAATCAGCTTGATCAGATCTACGGATCTAAAGATATTACCTTCGCAATTTTACTGTATCAATAATGACGAAAATTAATCTAGCCCTAATTACGAGATTAATCAGGATTTATGAGTGATTAACCAATCAAACTTTTCAGATCAGTCACTTGATGCCCTAGAAAGATTTTGAATGGATCAAATCAAAATTATTACGATGAAATTATGAATCAATCTGAAAAACAAAGCTGGCATAAAACGAAAAGCGAAATCAAATGATCGATGTGATTAACCATAAAGAGTTAGCAAAACCTCGGCGCCGGTACTATGAGGCACAAGGAAGTATCCGGCACTAGAAAAATTCTAGACGCAAGAACCACAAACCCGCCAGAAAGGATCTTGACCGCAAAGAAGAAACACCAAGCGCTAGAAGATTTCCATGTCTCCAGCGATTCGGCCGCCAGAGGTCTCTCGCCGAGAACACACGGCACAAAGACCTTCGCTAAATTGCATGTGCACCAAGAAACCTCCACCTGCCGCCAATATGTCTCAAAACAGCCAAGCAACCGCACGAGAATTATCTAGTCGCTACAATTGCATGCATGCTGCTGGCAACGTCCAGATCAATGCAAGCTTCTAGTCGCCAAGGAAACTCACGCCTGGAGACCTTTTGCCTCATGCATGCGCGACCAGCCGCCGGGAACAGGACATCAGCAAATCCTCCGGCCGCAAGGCAACGCAGGAGCAAGAAGCAAAAAGCGACCCTCAGAGTACCAGCCGCCGGCCAAGACGCCAGAAAAGTTTTTCTTACTTTTATCTAGTTACAGTACTTCAAAACAAAAGAGTACAAACCTTAATACTTGGCTCACATAAACAGGAGACATCTCTCCCTATTTATACTGAGTAAACATAAGGAGATTGAATACAACTCCACTTCCAACATGGAAAGAGTTCGTATACAACTCCACTTGGCCCAATATAACCAAAAACAACTCCTGCACGCGTGTACAGCCCACATGCCATACACACGTGACTAACCAGCCTCTATGTGCACTGTTCTCTATCCCGAACGTCCCGTATGACATCCTTGACCACCAAGACCTCGATTCCTCCATGAATCTAGTCTCGAACCTCAGTTCCTCCATGAATCTAGTTCCGGTCCCATCATCGACTACGTTCGCCCTCGAGCAACACTTGCACATGAATAAACAAGAAACGCATCCGAGCACAAGTCTACGACTTGACTCACAGTCAATCAATGCAACCACTCACACAAGCGCATTGCATCAAACAAAAACATTATCATGCTATCACAAGCATATCAAATAATTATCTCAAACAACACATGCATAAGCACCACACATGCCATAACCAAAATCACTTTGCAATGCCAATTTCATTACTCAACTAATTTTTCAGCACATGATTTCACAGTATCGCTGGTAGGGCCCTCTACATAGGCTATGATATAATGATAAACAACTAAAATGGGGCAATAAGCCGTATAATTTGTATCAACCATATTGTGTGGAAACGACCAGAAAAGTTTGTATTATGAGGATGTTATGATCTTCACATTAAGTAAAATAGATAACTACGTGTGTGAAGCTGGTATGTCGGAAGACCTAGTGAGATGACACCGAAAATCAGTTGCAGTTGATTCTTTTAAGCTATATATGTATAAAGCCTTGGGTTGAGTATCAAGCTGTTGTGGTAGCATGGTACAACTGGTAGACTACGAGTGGGTGGTGAACATTATGAATGACACTACAGCTCGTTAGCTACTAGGGTTGGAGATCTAATATCTGAGTAGTGATAAATATTTCGGATTCTCAACTGAAGTTGGGCTCACTATAGGTAAAGTGGTACAAATCTATACAAGGTCAAATCATGAATTCATGCATGTCTGGAGGCTATGATAACTAAGTCTGCTTTATATACGAGTGCTAGTAGTAAATTCAATAATTAAAATTGAAAACCCATTTTTCCGAATAAACCCTATTTTCTTGAAAATGGATTTGAGAGGGGCATGTCTATGAGACAGAGATTGGTAAAATTTTATATGGTGCATTTTGTTATAATGCTTACTAAGTACTTTTGTACTCACTCTTACTAAATCCCCTTTACTTTGAGAAATGCTCCTGTGGACAAGCGTATGGTTAGGACACGAATCCTAAAGGGTTAGATAATTAATATTTTTGTTGTATTTAGATCTTGTATATAATTAATTTACTGGACCTGTATTATGCGTGGCAATGAATTACAATAAGCTTTTATTTCAATGTCTAATTATTGTTCTACTGCAACACTTTGAATACGGTGAATTAATTAATAAAATACCGAAGGTGCTCGACGTTTTGATTAGCTAATATGCCGAGATTCGTATAATTATTTCAGAGTAATAGCGGTGCTATTGTCGTTACCTTGGACTAATTATGCGGGTCACCACATTAGATCTAAATCCTTAGGATTTATTTCGAATTTAAACTAAATTCTGAAAATTCTTAGAGCAATCACCTCTTCAAAACAAACCCTAAATGGTGAGACGCACATACTGAGTGCTTTGCCCCCAAAATCATACTTAAAGAAAGGAAAGTTCAAAGAATCACTAGTCTGTATTCTGTACGTTCATTTGAACTGAATGCACTTGAACATCTGTCGACCTACTTTTCACAGTATTGAGACTGGTCTAAGTCGATTGTAGACTCATTGATTCTTTGATCTAATGTGTCGAGCTGTCTGGATATAAAGAACATATTCTAGCCCATACTATCGCCTGACTGGATATATACTTTATATTATTCCCTTTTTATCTAAAAGCATGCAATCTTTTTTGTAAAAGGATGAACGAAAGAACACGAGGGGTACAATCAAGGAGTTTTTTAAATAATACACGAAAAATAAAAAAATACAAAAATAATAAGCCAAAAAAAACAAAAGTAGGTTACTGTCATCGTTCTAACTAGCGATAGAACTTTCTATCGCTATTTAATGATGTGGATGCCACATAGACATTCTGTCGCTATTTTAAAAGACGACAGAGTTCTGTCACTATTTCAATTTGCGACAAAACTCTGTTACTACTTGAAATAGCGATAGAACTCTGTCATTTTTTAAAATAGCAACATAAATATGTCGTTAGACAATACGGCGATATTGAGAGAAGCTAGAATTTTTTTGAAAATAATATACGGCAAATAAAAATTACAAAAATAATAAACCAAAAAGAAAAATTACAGAAGTAGGCCACTGTTGCCGTTCTGACTAGTAGTGTGTTCATTTTTTTGAACTGAAAATAGGGCATCGTGGCACAGGTTTTAAATGATAAGGAAAAAATTGAAACAATGATGATTACTGTTGGTAGAAACATAACGAAGGTAGGAACTATATGGCTCATACGGAAGAAAATGACAATGTAGGATGTAGAAAATGATGAGAGAAAATGTACATACAAATATTAAGGTACGTAGCATGATATTGAAATATTAGTGTGGTACATGGCGTGACATAGAAAATTACATAGCTTGACATACAAAGTGAGAAAAGAGATAGGATACAACGGCACGGAGGAACCAGGATACAAGTGCGCCTTTTGAAATTGTAAAAGGGCAAGATGGACTATGTTTTATAAGCGAAGGGCGTTAAGGCTCAAATAGGTAACCGTATGGCATCCATAGGGAGTGCTGATCTGAACGGCATGGATAGGGCTGCTGGTCACGGTAGTGATAAGCACAACTGTAGCTATTATTGCCGTAAGAACAGTAAGTGTGGTAGTGGCTGCTAAGGTGGCCGACCTCCTCATTGTTCCCCTCCCTGAGCCTTTGATGGCATAGGTTGTCGTTCTGGGTCTGGAGCTCCAAGTTCTTCCTACGAAGCTGTTCATTCTCATTCTTAACCTCTGTGAGATCTTCTTTCATTTCGTCGAGGTGATACATCAATATGTGGATGTAACATTGGGCATTTATGGGATATGGTGGGTCCATCCATTTGGTGAATTTGCAATCCACGGTACAAGCAAGAGTATGTGTCATATAGCGAGACATTCGACGAATGGTATGTAAGAGTTGTAGCGGATACCATGAATAGGGGGCATTAGAAGAAACAATGTTTTGGGCTGGAATTGAACTCTTCACAAACCTGCACAACGGCGTCGAGGTCGTGCTTGCATATCAACCACTTTAGGGGGCAAAGTGGGATGCCGTCGTGGATTGGATTTATAGGGGTGTAGTAGTCTCTTGTTCTAATAGAAAGATCTGGACTGAAGGGATCAGGGTCTTAGGAACCATATATTTGATGGACCTCGAGTGAAAGGTCGCAGCCTCGAAACCATGAAGGTTTAGGGCCTTGAGGTGATATCTAGCTTTGTCTTCCCCATCTACCTCTCCTACGGCTTAAAGTGCCTCCTTTGTCTGTCATTGCAACGGAGAGGAGGTTGGGCTAGTGAAGAAGTGTTATCTAGGTGGTTGGTGCTTTTATAGGTAGTGTGTAGTCCATACAGGACTGATAGAGTAGGGGCAGTGTATCCTCACTTTGGTCTAAGAAAATGGGTTGCAACGTATTGTCATTTCGGTCATAGAAAGTGGTGGGCAGAGTGTTGTGGAATTAAGCTAAAAAAGAAATAGACAGTGTGTTGTCACTTCGCTATGAAGAAGCGAGAGCAGCGTGTTGTCAAATCATGCTGAGAAAGCAATAGGCAGTATGTTGTACAATTGGCCTAAAAAAGCTAACGGATGTGTGTTATCAAATCGACCTAAAAAGCTGATGGATGCGTGTTATCAAATTAACCTGACAAAGCAACTAAGGGGGATAGTGTTATCACGTCCATTGTTATCGTTATTGGCAATCATTGATTACTCATGAGTGTGCACGCACATATAGTTAGGCAATAGGAAGTAACAAATTGGTAAGCGAGAATTCGATATGACAAAACATGTGTGAAGAGTAAGTTATAAAGTTATGAACTAACAAAAAGTATATATCTGAATAGTATATAAGTTATGAAAGAAAAAAAACTATCAGTGGTTCTTGCACAGTGTGACCCCTTGTATGGCCCAACCCTTCTACGATGCTAAATATATCCTGATTGATACGTTAGCTGGTCCGGGGCCTATCCTTTAGTACTCTTGACAGGACGTGCAGGTGGAGATGGCATAGCATATGTTAACTGGGTTGGCTAGCTAGCTCTAGGTGCACCGAACAGCTGCGATAGACTGATCACAACCCCTGTGGTCTCCCAGGGGAGGTCAACAAAGTACGTGGTAGTCAACGTCATCATCACAAGCGTCTGAGTTGGCATGGCCGTACTGGAGGACGTCATCATCGCCGACGTCCAGAATGTCGGCTGCATAGGGAAAACTTCATGGTATTAGAACTACATGCACAAATTATGAAGAATTTGTTAAGTACGAATAAGCACAAAAGGTTTATCTGGAAGCATCCGGCTGTACAACGTGCCTTGCTGCCAGCTGGAGCCCCCCGCCACGTCAAGAGGAGATGCAGCACGTGGTGCGCAAGTTGGCATGTGCTGGGTACATCGCTCGCATACCGAGGATGAGCGGCTGATATGTAGAACGATGTCCTCCTCCCTAGGCCTCTTGCACGCCGTCAGCTCGACGATGCACCGAGACTTCATGGTCACACGGTCCACCATCCCTCACACCTCATCCAATGTGGCCTCCAACATGTGACCGAAGCTGAGTGCGAACCTAAGTGTGATCGCCTCGGCGTGCACCTCCTAGCAAGGTCACTCTACATGCAAATATAAATATGTTCTATTAGAAGAAAGCATATGTAAGTACATATTTTTAATCACATCAATTGACTCGCCGAGTGATGGAAGGCCGAGTCCGACAGCGTTGCGTACGTGCCCACCATGGTAGCCACGTGCCTAGGAGGGTCCTCCATGACACTGACAACTCTAACGCATGTCCGTGTAGCGTACCACTAAATGTAGTGGTTGTAAGAGGCGGCCTCCTGGTGAACATCCTCCAACACATAGGACCACTACTGAACTTGAGTCTGTATGCGTTGTATCCAACCTACACGCCTTGCGAGACCCTTCCTTGTTTGCCTGCAAAATTAAATAACATATGCACATCATTAGTTTATTAAAGAAACATATAACTAACAGGAACAAGGCAGAAAAGAAAACTCACAAGTAGACGTGTGGTGGTACAATGACACCCATGGGGACCGAAAAAACCTAGCGAAGTCTGAACTGGTGCATCACCCGATGAACCGCATATGTCTCCACAAACATGTCGAACACCAGGTGGCGATGGTGAGCCAGAAGGTGGTGATGCTGGTGCACTGCATGGAGAGACCAAAGGGTGCTCACGCGGCTACGCACTCCAGTATGTATAGCCTCCAGATCACATGATCGTCCGTCAGTTGGTCGAATATCACGACATACTCAGAGTGCAATGAGTGCGGCGTAACTAGCGTGAACGTGGGATGCACAAGCAGTAGTAGAAGTTATGATAGTAAATACTAGGTTGAACTGTACCGTAACATACGACAGAGCGAGATACTAACCCGTCGGCGACACCACAATATCCCCACCATCGGACGGTCGACGTCGTCCCCCGTTGGCCTGTACAAGACGTCCCCATAAGGTCCCAACTCGACGTGCGGATGTCCAACCTGGAAAAGCTCGAAGGACCACAACGGGACGAAGTGGACACTCGGTGAGGATCGAGTTATCGGCGAAGCACCAACAACCATGGTAGAGGGCCCTATAGGTGGTGCACAGTATAGTTGGGCAACAAGCTAGTTGTGAGATGTCGTCTAACTTTGCATCCACTATCGTCCTTGCGTATTGGATCATGTGACTATCGATGCTATCTCCATGGGAATAACAGAATAGGACCCAGACGAAGAACCATAGCAGGTATGCCTCCAAGTGGCGTTGCACGAAGTAGTTCGTAGCACTAGCTACTATTTTCTCAGGCTATAAAAACAACACGTTAGTATAAAATACCAAAAAGTTCGAATTGTGCAGCATGATAGGAACAAATAAAATGCCAGGCCATGGTCTCCAGTGAATGTCTCATAACTGGCCTCGACAGGTAGCATGCCCTCGAACCTCGCGAGGATCTCAGCTCACCAGTGTGTCCCGGCGTCGTCATCTCCCTAGCAGGGAGATGAAAGGTGTGCGTCTCTGGTCGCTAGCGGTCGAGAAAATCCGTGAGTAGATTCCTGTCGTAAGGTAACCTTCGGGTGGCACCGTGCCTCTTAGCGTTGTCTGCACGTGTAGCCTCTGCCATCCTGGCGAATGGTAGCAATTTAACGGCCCGCAACCTATGTGAAAAAGAAGATAGTAAGTTTATATGTATTCACAATACAATCCAATGGCAACACTAAAATGACTGTATAAATGTCGATATCCATCGTGCGTTGATCCTCCATGCCCTTATGTGGGTGCGTAAACGTAGGGACGAAAGCTTAGTATGCACCTGGCCCTCTATCGGGGGCTGTGTGGCCAAGCGACTATGGTGTGACGCATCTATGATAGAGTCAATCAACTCATACTCCCATGTGGGAGCTACACCATCTTCCACCATACTTGCTATAAAAATAACAAACACGTTAGCAAATAACATAGAAATATAAATATCATACAAGTACAAAACCTCGTTATCAGAGTAACGCTCATCGTATCGGGCCTCACCATCAACACGAATGTTATCATTAGATAAAACCTTGTACTTCTAGTCCTCTACCTCTATTCTTTCCACCAACCCTTAAGTTCCCCTTCGTCTGCAATGCTGACGGGTTCCAATCATAGCTCTAACAGTAATATTAATCTCCAAATATTTACAAATAAATGTTGCTACTCATATCTACAAAAAATAATCTAAACATACGTAAATAAATATTTCTAATCTTAGCATACATAAATACACTTTTCTAATATACTCATATTTACAAAAATATTTTTACTCTATCAATATCTACACACTTATTACTACTCTACAAAACTAATTAAACATACGTAAATAAATATTTCTAATCTAAACATACATAAATAAAATTTTCTAATCTACCCATATCTACAAAAATATTTCTACTCTACCAATATCTACACGCTTATTACTACTCTGCAAATCTAATTAAACACACATAAATAAAAATTTGTAATATAAACATACATAAATACATTTTTCTAATCTACCCATATCTACAAAAATATTTCTACTCTACCAATATCTACACGCTTATTACTACTCTACAAATCTAATTACAAGAAATGAGAAAAAGATGAAGGAGAGGGGTCCCTATTCTCCAATGGACTATAGCGTTGGTCGGCCGGTGTAGGTTAGTTTGGCCAGTCAGCCAAGTGGTGCGGGTTTGTTCCTCACATCAGTGGAGTGGAGGATGTAGGTGACGTGTCCGGCCAGTGTTGATGGAGCATTATGATTTGTCGAAGTTGGCACGAAGACTGGTCCACCATGCAACATGTTTGTAGTGGGGCCGATCGGTGTGGAGCGTGTTGCTTAACTAGTCAAGTTAGTTGACACGCTACCTATGTGGACATATTAACTTTAAAGTCTATTATCTTAGGCTGAAACCTCATTTTATTCAATCTTTCACGTGGATTTCAGGGGTAAAATATGTTTGTAAGATGTGTCAACACTCCTCCTTATTTATAATTAAATACGTACGTAGGGGCCTCCCGTATTGTTTTGGTTAAAAAAAAATGTGCACCGATGTAGATCTAGAGGAGGTGGTGGTGTGGTGGTATAGGAGATGTCGCTTATTCATAATGAAGAACAGGATGAAATGTGGTGGTCTACGAGCATGTTGGTAAGGTTGTCTGAAGAAAGCGAATGGTTGTTTCAATACATGTTTAGGAATAGTGCAATGATTCATTAAAATTATTAATGCAGATTGGTTGAAAACATTAAGGTTAGGGTCACATCCTTATATGCCACTAAAAGTTTACCTCATCCCTTATATGCCACTCATTGTCTCAATGACATGTGGGACCCACATGTCATTGAGACATTTTGGGACTTCCCCAAATTTCAGTGGTATATAAGGAATTAATCCTTAAGGTTATTGGATGTATTAATTTAAAACATTGAAATAGCCATTAATAAATTTTTCAATATTTATTACATTTTTAGGAACATTGTAATTGTCAATTTAAATTGTTTCAAACATGTGCATGAATAGTTATTAACAAAAGGGACATATCTAGGGCAAATAAACAAATAGTTGTGACCCTGCAATCAGACAAACAACTTTGTCTTTTGTACGAAATTAACACAAAAATTCCAAAGAAATTAAGGAGGTAGTATCTAAACTATTGTAGCATTGAAATTAAAATATAAGAAATTTGCTACTCAAATATCTCTACTATTCTAATTACCACTTGGTGGGGTCCGTTCTTCCCCACCCCCCAATCTCCAATAATGTCCAGTCATTATAGCTAATTATTCTTTCCTGATTTACAGCCAGCGATATCTCTCCAAATATGGTTGATTATTATAGCAAAATCCCTGATTAGTGTTGATAATTAATAGCTGGCCAATCATTTCTTTTGTACTCTATATAACACCCATAACTAGACCATCACCGAAACCCTACGATAGGAGGAAGGGAGAGGGGGATATAACGGATGCTCACAATGTTATTATTGAGCTGATCGAGATCCAGGCACTTGACTGCAACAATCTCGTTCCTGGGGACGAAGACCACACGGTACACAATGGCGTGCGTGTAGTATCCCACCTCCTCCATCACCGGTAGTCGGCGAGCTTTGCGTGAACGCCGCGGCGGCTGGGCGACAACCGCCACCCAGGCGCTGTGCTCCGTTCTGCCCATGGCCCCAGCTCACTGGAGGCAATACCACACCGTCAGCCCTCACGATCACCTCAGATCGCTCCCACGGCCGCAGCCGACGAGCCGACCGTTCACTAGCGTCTTGCGTGTGGACGGGGCGGAGGGAGGGAGAGGCTATAGAGAGAAGGGGACGAGGCCAAGAGGGGGGAAAAGAGGAAGATGAGATAGCGAATAGAAGGACGTTTAGGAAATGTGGTCGTAAAAGGGGGGAAATAATAATTTCCGCGCTGACGTGGCGGGACCGAGCAGATATTCGGCCTCCTCACCGCGCTCTCCCCAACTACTGGGTCTACGCCGCGCTGCACCTCCTCACTGGCTTCAGCACCGGCAGCGTCGGCCTCTGCTCCTTCGTCCTCGCCACTAAGCCCATGGGCCCCTCCCGCCGCGGAGCCACGGGCATGTCCACATTCTACTTCTTCTCTGGTGGCATTGCTGCCCTCGTCGGCATCGTCACGCTCTTCCCGTCGTCCTAGCGCCTACTCTACGTTGTCACCTCCGTCCCCTCCCTCATCTTCGCCGTCGCCTTCATGTCGTTCGTCTTCGAGTCCCCACGGTGGTACCTCGTGTGCCGCCGGGTCGACAATGCCATCCCGGATGATGTCACTCTCAAGCTCGATGACGAGGGGGACAACTGCAAGAACGTTGAGGAGTCGTCGTCGGGCTCCATCGTGGACGTGTTCCGGTCACGCACGATGCGATTTCAGCTCGTGCTCTTGGTGCTCATCAACCTCCTGGCCTCGGTGGTTTACTACGAACTGAGCCTTAATGTTGTCAACCTCAAGACCAACCTTTACGTCAGTGTCCTTGTCAACTCACCCGTCGAGATGCCTGCCTACCTGCTCACCGCTCTGCTCCTTGACCGCTTCAGCCGGAAGCCGCTCAGCATTGGCACGATGCTGCTCAGTGGCATCTTCTGCACCGCGGGCAGTCTCATCGCCGGCGTTGGTGTCATGAGGTACTTAATTAAGATAATCTTCATTCCTTTCTTGCGCTAGCACGTGACGTCAGGCCGATCCTTCTCGATCATATAAATGAGCTTGGGCACATCACTTGAACTGCAGGGTGGTGAGGATGGCGTGCGGGGTGGCGGGGATCTTCGGCATGGCGGTAATGTACAACCTACTGTTCATATACACCGCGGAGCTGTTCCCGACGGTGGTGCGGAACGCCGCACTGGGTTGCACGTCGCAGGCGGCGCAGATGGGGGCTATACTGGCGTCGCTTGTGGTGGTGCTCGGAGAAAGGGCGCCGTTCGCG
Organism: Guadua angustifolia; assembly: GCA_036346375.1. Taxonomy (NCBI): domain Eukaryota; kingdom Viridiplantae; phylum Streptophyta; class Magnoliopsida; order Poales; family Poaceae; genus Guadua; species Guadua angustifolia. The sequence continues at coordinate 55,082,243 of CM070511.1, forward strand.
GTGTTCGGTGCGTTAGGCATCGTAGGCGGGCTGCTGGTCTCCTACCTACCGGCGACGATGCACAAGCCCATGTATGACACCATGGCCGGGCTGGAGGAAGGGGAGAAGAGCCTTTTGAAGTGAAAGGAGACATATGCCCTCATTTACTCTTCAAAAAGGAGGCAAGGGTGGTGCAGTGAAAACTTATGATCGTTTTTCTCTCGACCTACTGAAAGGCCCCATGTTGCAGAGTGAATCGCACAAGCTAGCTTGTTTGTAGATTGTGCAATGTGCATCTCAATAATTATATTCGATTCACCTATTGATATATCAAAATTTTCGTGTCGGGAGAAATAGATGTTTGATCTTGTAACACAATTTTCTTTTATTGCTTGACCATTATGTTTCGTTACCAATTTTATTTTTTGTAGCAACGCATGGGTATTGAACTAGTAAGTAGTAACATTTGATTATTTATTTGAATTATCATTTTTTAGCATTCCTTCATCTCCCAATATAGACTTAATTTCCAAGACATTTCCTTTTCCTTCTTAATTTCAACTTGAAATTCTATTTGAAGAATTATCAAGTTGAGAAGTGCATTCACAAACTTTTTTTGGAGTTTATCATGTTGATCTAATGTCGGAACCAAAGTAGTTTGAATGATGACATTTAGGTACTATTTTCCTTAGATCAGCACTACCTACTGACAAATATTGCATCATTCATATATGCTCAATAAATGTGTTGTAGTTTGCTAAAATTGTTGCAAAAATCATAAAAATTAATTAAAAAAATGCTGCAGCAATTATTCACATAAATTGTAGAGAGGTGGTACCGGTACCTCATTTGTTTTCTGGAGTTAGGCTATTCCCAGTGCATGGTAACATACCCATTTAATGCATGCCATATAAGCATTTTTGATGATGTGGCAAGAGAGTTAAGAGGAGAGAGAAGAAAGCTGTATCTTGAGGAAGATACTACTTGGACACGAAATCATAGACATTGAAACTTAAATCATCTAAGTGGTCCACAATTCATACTCTCATACACATCTAGCATTTAATTATCTTGTGGGGACTAAGAAACAATCCATGATACCATGCATTGGGATAATTGTATCTTCTATAATATCATATGACATGGCAGTGTTGGATATTGTGACAAGATACAATGCACTATAAATAGCCTTAGTGATGTACAGTACGTAGATGACGTAGTCATATTGTTTCAAAAGAATTACGAGTATCTTGTCGAAGTTTCTGCTTTACTGCTTCGAAGCCATGTTTGGTCTGAAAATCAACTATCATAAGAGTGAAAATTATGTTTAGGAGTGGATGCGGAATAACAGCAAAGGGTGGCTAATATATTTACCTATGAGCCTGGGCAAATACCAGTGATCATGTTTGACCCAGTGATGCAGTGAAACGGTTGAAGCAAAAGTAACAAGAGTTGAGCCTCGTGTCGTGAGGGCAAGCAACTTTCTACGGGGGATTTGATGATTTGCCCCGTTTTTGTGAGTGCAATTGATCATTTGCCCCGTATGTCTCACTGACGTGTGGTCCCATGGCCCGTATGTCAATGAGATATCACAGGGCAAATGATCAAAGGCAGAGAAAAACCGGGGCAAATCATCAAATTTTCCCCTAACCGAGGGTTTATACCGAGGGTTTATACCAATACCACTCTTTTTACAGCATCAGGTCAAAGGGCAAATGGAAAGCTCAAACACAACATGGTAAGTAAATCGCGGGCATCTTACCTACTTGGCCAGCAACAGCAAGGTCTTCCCCAAGATCCCTTGGTAAATCGCGGCGAGAGCCTCGATGGCCTCCTTCGTCTTCGGTGCCCATTGCCAGCTGTTCGTGAGCATGGAGCGACACCGGTCCCCTCCTTTTCTCGTGGCTTGGATCCATCCGCACCGCCGTCGCCGCCCTTGGACACGATCAACGCGCCGCCACTGTTTCGACCCGACGTGAGAGTCTAGCTTGTTTGGGGAGATTCGATGGTTTGCCTTGCCCCGTTTTCTAGTGAGATATGCGGGGCAAAGGAAAAACGAGGCAACAGATCATCGATTTTTCCGCTTGTTTTTGGCTGTCTTGTTTTGCGAGCGAGTTGCTTATTCCGTGAAGTTGTTTACTCCTCCACAGAACACTTGCCGCCATCTCCAACCCCCACCCCCAACCCAAAATCCCCTTCTCCCCCTCCTCCTCCACGCCGCGGAAGCCCTAGCTTGTACGACCTCGGGAGACTCGCGGCAGCGTCCTCGCTCGAGACTTCCAGGCTGCGGCCTCCGGCACCACTCGCGAGCTCGGCGTCTCTCTCCCACGCACAAGCGAGGTAACGCCCCCGATCCGATCGCTTTCTGGTGCCGTTGCGTAAGCGGGGGTTCCGGGTGCTGAGTGCGCTAAATCTGAGATAGTTTCGCGATTTTATTACCCTTATGTGGGCCATTTTGTGTGGATTCCCTTGCGAAACATAGCTGCTTGGGGGAGATACGGCTGGATCGGTGTCAGGCTACAGCGGCTAGGGTTTCGCCATCCGATGTGCTGTGCCCAACAAGGCTTCCATTTGATCGTTCGTACCTAAGGGAATTATGCCTGGATTTGCAGTTCCTTTGTGGTGATTTCCGGGTTGGTTCGCCCATTTCGAGTGTGGAACATGCTCGTCACAAGTTTTGGCGTGCTTAATTGTTGACGAGGGAGATGTGGAAAGTTTTCGTTACAGGTCATAGCTTTGAATTTAAAGGTATGCTGGAGCTTGCTTCTATTTGGAGCTTCACCGTTTATTTCTTCATAGCTCTGCAGTTTCTTAGGTGACTGCATGCACATGATATTTGATCTGAATTAGTAACCAATGCGGGTAATGTGGCATAGTACTGTATAGTATGTGATTATCCTTCTTTTATATGTATAATTTGGCCCCAATAGACAAGTTATTCACATATTTAAAATTATGATTCAGTGTGTTCTTTGTATTGTCTTCGGTGCTGATGGTACTGGAGTTCCACCATCTGTGCCCATTTGAACGAATAAGTCATATGGCTTAAATAGGTTGGATCAGTTCAAATTGATTGGTCAATTTCGTATTGTCTCAGCCAAGTCTCCTACAATAGCTAATTACAAAGGGATATACTGTGGCTTCTTATAGTGGTTGAAAATGATTATTCATGAGCTCTACATTGCCGTGATGGTTTTTCTGCTCTGGCAGCTTATAATAGTCTTGGCATCACACTTGATTTGAGAAATTGTGTCCATTCTACAACATAGGTTGGCTTGAATAAAAATGTAAACAAATTAACACAAAAGATATCTAGTTGAGGGTGACATACATTGGATAAATGGAATCTACATGGCATATTTGGATTCGCTAGTACCAAATTTGTATATAGCAGATTTCACAAACTCCAAATGTTATCTCCTTTTCTTGTGAAGTGTGAACTACTATAATCGTTAAATTGATTTTAGCCATGGAGACCATAAGAATAGCTTATCTTGTACTCCACCATAGAGTAGTAGCCCCATTTCTGTAAATAAATAAATATATATAGTAGTAGTCCCAAAAATAGTTTATATTGTAGTCCCCATAAGTAGTAGCCCCAGAAATTGTTACCGCATTTCTAACACCTGTTCTAGCATGAAAATCATCCTGTTTCCATGTTCTTTGTTCTTTCCCCTAGAATAGCTATTAGTTTCTTTTCAGTCAAATAAAAAGTTATCTGCCTTGACATGTTCAGATTAAAATATAAGCAAAACAACTAGAAACAAACAAATGCAAAGAAGAAAATTAATAGTATAAATAATACCGTTGAATTCGAGAAGTAACCAAATTTATTGTGTAAATGGAAATTTTGATAGGTAAGGTATCAAATGAATTTCACCGAGCTTTGAGTAAGTTTGTTTGCTTTACCTGCAGGGTACAACTAATAAAATCAGCAGTATGCCTTTCACTAAAACTGATGAGGTGCATGGAAAAAATGTGGACTTCTATCCACATGTAAATTAAACCACAGTTTACTGAGAGCAATAACAGCTCTGCAATGCATAACAAATGAGAGTGGCAAATGCTTGTCTTCAATAAATTTTAGATGTAATAACTTTCAATTGGTCACCTGAGAGAAGGGTCAATGATTACTTGGACTAATTATGCCAACAGTTTAGAGCAGAAAGGTCACAAGTCCTGTATTGACTTGTCAAGTATCGGTATTCGGTAGAGATCCTTTTTTAGGTCTGTTAGAATACAATTCTGGTGGCTATTATACATTTATGCTGGATTGAATTTTGTGATGTGCCATTTGACATTCGGTATGTGCTGTACTTCACCGAAATATATACATGTTTCTCTCTGTAGGTTTATGCAACTCTGTATTGCCACCTTGATTTAGCAAAATGAGATGGTTATTATCCATTTCTGCTGGATTAAATATTTTAATGTGTGGTTTGATATTTATGTGTTGCACTTCACTTGAGTACATACGTGTTTCTGTCTGTAGGAATCTACAACTCTGTGTTGCCATTTTAACTTAGCAAAATGAAGTGTAATGCTTGCTGGGTGGAATTGGAAGGGCAAGCCATATCAACCACCTGTGGCCATCTTTTATGTAATTGTCAGCTCCCTTTGCTCGTATTTATGTTGATTGTTGAATCAGAATAGGTGTTCTGCATAGCATAATGAATACCTACTTAATTTGACTTGTCTAGCTGTTCCGTAGGTACTGAGGATGCTAAGAAAATACTGAGTAATGATGGTGCATGTCCAATATGTGATCAAGTGCTTTCAAAAAGGTCAGTAGTGTGCACTGGAATCTATATTTGTTAGATTATATTGAATGGAGCCGTCTTCCTGCTCATACCACATATCAACATATGGACATAAAAAATTCAAATATTTCTAGCAAATACCTGTTTAGTATGCTTGTTTTACCATATTGCGGTACTTTTAGTGAGAAAATGAAACAGGTAATTTAGTTTTGAGCATATTCTCTATGTGCTAGTGCTTTTTTTGTTTCTACTGTGTTATGAGGCAGTCTGAATACTATCAATCTGTTGTTGCTCAGCCTTATGGGACCAGTGGACATTGATCCAAGTGATGATTGGACAAATGTAAGTGTTCTTGACTTACTAGTTACGAAATGTTTTCTTGTGATCCATCTTTTCTGATTGTTTGGCCTTCTTTTAGATGGTGATGGTGGGGATTTCTCCACACATACGTATCCTTAAGTTTAAAGCTGTTACCTGACCATTTACCAATTTTAATGTGGGATCTGTCATGTTTTGCTTTAGTGGAATAATAACCCTCTAGGTGATCTAGTAATTTGAGCTTAATAAAGACACCAAGTTACCTCGTTCTGTCATCAGAACGCAACTACTCTTAGAAAAGAATGTTGCAGAAATACACTGAAGCAACAGATAATGTCAGCCTGAAAAGTACTACAGTCAAAACCTTGTTTTTTGTGAATATTTAGATATTCATTGTCATTTTCCCTTAACATGATGTTAATCAGTCATGAAGAGTGCATATAGAAGTGTCATGTTTTACGTTGGACAAAAGGAACTAGAGATGCAGTACAAGATGAACCAGGTTGTTGGTCAATATAGACAGAAGTGTGAACTTGTGCAGGCAAAGTTCACAGAGAAGCTAGAACAACTGCACGCTGCATACCAAAAGATGGGTAATAAATGCCAGTTGATGGAACGGGAAATTGAAAACCTAAAAAAGGATAAGCAAGAGCTTCAAGAGAAATTTGCAGAGAAATCCAGGTTAGTGTAATACAGCCAAATATGCTTTATCTGACATGGGCCCAGTAACTGAATGTTCTTTCCTTTCCAGGCAGAAGAGGAAACTTGATGGGATGTATGATCAGGTAAGAAGTGAGTACGAGTCTCTCAAACGTTCAGCCATCCAACCTGCCAGTAACCTCTTCCCAAGAGCCCAGCCAGACTTGTTCCAGGGCATTCCTAAAATAATGGATAGCAGCAAACATCTCAGACAAGGTAATCTAAGCACTCTGCAGTCTGTCCCACAAACTACAAACTGATTGAATTATATATCTCGATTCATAGGTTAGCTATGTATGTTATTCACTCTGAAACATATCTTAATTTCATTTCTTTGGCTTGCTGAGAGCTAATACAATCTTAGCTAGCTTTCCACAAATACAACTAATTTACTGGTTGCAGGTCTGGTTTTTACCCCTGAAACTCCGAGGCGGAGAGAGGAGTTATGGGTGCCAGCACCACGGCAGCGACGCTCCAACTCTGATACATTTGAAATTTCTGGGGTTTCTGTTCACACCAGAGTGCCTTCAGTTAATGGTTGACCCCGAAAACCAGCAGGACCTGTATTTGGAGCTGGCACAAACAACCCTTCGTCAGCTCTGCGGAATATCTTAATCTCACCGGTGAAGCGCCCTCAGCTCTCCCGAAATCATCCACACATGTTCACGTAATAATCTATTTTTCACGTATATTGACCAAGGTTGCCTTATACTTTTGTATTCTGATTGATCAAAATGACGTTTTCAGGTTGTAGAATCAGATTGGAAGATCTGAGTGGACATCTGTAAATGCTGTGAAATCTCTCTTGAATTTTTTTCCCTGTATCCCTGAACGTTTACCTCATCACTTAGAAGTCAGACCCAAAAAAAAAAACCATTACTAGGGTTGTTGAACCTTTTTTTTTGCCAATTGCAGTGAAAATGCATTTGCATGAGATCCTTAACCATTCTTACCATTTTCTATGGGAAATCTTGCTTCTACTGTCATAATGTGTACAATGTTCTGAACTGATGGGTTATATAATATATAGAGCTACTTTTTTCTCATAGTTCACTGGAGTTTGATTTCATTAATGTCACTGAATTGTCCTTACATTAATCATGTCCAATACAGCTCGGTAGTGGCGAGTTCCGATGTCGATGATGGCAGATATATCTCAGGACTCAGGGTGGCGCTGGCTCGAGGGAGCTCAGGGAGGAGAGTAGAGGAGTCGTTTAATTGTGATTCAAATTCTCGTTTTGTTGGAGCTCAGGTCCGGATTTTAGTTATTTTTTAGATTTGTTTCCTTTTTAGACTATGAGTCTTTCCGTAACCTTTATATAGCCATACGCAACCATACGACACGGGTTAAGTAGAATCATCGTAATGTCCATTGTTTCTCCTCACATGGTGGATCTTCGCCTCTTATATTTTCGTTTGCCGTGCGTTCACAATGACGTGGTGGTGTCTAGGAAGAGAAGATAGAAGAGAGAGGGAGAGAAAACACTCTGTGCATGCATCAATGAAGGTGTTCGGGTGAATAAAAAGTAAAACTAACAACGTGGGCGGTGTGGGCGGAAAATTTATAATCCGGCAAGGCGAATTATGTGGGCTGGTGCTTAGAGACAGGATTGGAGATGTTCTTAAGACTTAATGACATATGATACCAAGGCGCTTTGTAATTTAGTTAGACCAAAGAAAATCTTAGTCGATATTTAGTTATCGGTGAAATCTCCGAAAAAAAGGTTACAAGAACTGTTCAGAATTTCGGATGTGATCATTACAACATGCAGAAGAGGCTAAAACAAGTCCTCTATTTCAATGGTTAAATGATCGTATTGGTCCTACTGGAGTCCTTTGAGGAGGAAGGCGGCTATCTGCTTGGGCCTGCGCTCGGTCTGCTGCACGCGGCGCCACATGGCGGCGAACCTGTCGTCGTCTCGTCGATGGTGCGCTGCTCCTGCTTCAGCCGCACCACCACCGTCGCCACCATCGTCATGTCGTTATCGGCCGCGGCGTCCTTGCGCTTGCTGCCGCCGGCGCTGCTACGACGGACGATGTTGCGCAGGAGGTGGGTCTGGCCACGGAGGAACGACGAGTGGGCGAACTCCCACCGGTTCGGATCCACCTTGCGAAAGCTCTGATATTAAGCGAAAATAATAGAATCAAGGTAGAAACCAGTGCAAGCTCTTGGCAGTTTGTCAAAATCAGATCTACAAAACGTCTCTATACTTGTCACAGTCGTGCACTTGATATTTTGATCTTTTTACAGAAAACTGAAGAAAACCAAGCGCGCGCGCTTGCACTCATCGAGTTCTATGCCCTTTCGTCATTCGTCGCATGGCACACTCGGGATCATTCGCTAGATCTTCAAAGGATGAATTCATGAGTAGCTTGGCATAAACAAATTGTGCACGAGATTGTACATACGGCCAAAACAATTTGTGTGTCTTCGGTATATACAACGGTACATATCAGCTGTTTATGAGAGTATGTTATAGAGAATTTTGGATGATACAGAGGAGAGAAAGATATTGTCTACTATTTATCAGATGGCCTTATAGATGGTTTTATGCAATATATACCATTATACATATAACCTATTAATTGTATAAGAGATTATTACAGACAACCAAATAGACAGCCTATTGTACGAGTTGTTTTTAGTTTTTTCTATAGATAATATGGAGGTGCATTATAAACACTCATCGCCTATGTATACCACTTTAGATGCTCTTCGCAGAACAAATTAATTGGGGTATGTTTCCCTCGACATTTTTTGACATAATCTATCTATACCAAGTTTCATTTTTTTTAGATAAAGGAACAAGTTCCGGTCTCTGCAGAACACATACGACCAAATTACATAATCAAAATCTATTAAGCCGATCTCCAAAAAAGGGGAATAAGAAAACTAAATAAAATTCAAAGACATAGTCTTCTATTATTCTGCCATCCATGCTTGGCAAATAATTCTAGCGCAACAACTTCCAGAGCTCTACTCGCCATCCGGAAAGTCTCCTTTGACGTCTCATGCTGCAACAGAGCCCAAAAGCGCAACCAGTATGTTCCCCTGAAGATCGCCTGCAAATAAGAAGTATATTGTTTGTTCTCAAAGAGTAAATCATTACGAGTGCACCAAATAGCCCACAATAGAGCTGCAACTCCCGCAAAAATCATTCTTCGCTCTTTCTTATCATAGCCTGATAACCAATTTCCAAACATATGCGAAATAAATCTTGGTGCAGTTAACCCAGTAGCGATATAAATAATTCTCCATATATTTTTGGCATGCTGGCAATCAATGAACAAGTGCTTGATTGTTTCATGACTATTACAAAAACAACATTTATAACTCCCAATCCAATTCCTTTTAGCTAGATTATCTTTGGTTAAGATGACACCTTGCTGAACATACCAAAGGAAAATCTTAATTTTCAAAGGAACCTTTAGTTTCCAAATAAATTTAGAAGTGAATGGAGAACCACTATTCATTAGATAAGTATACATAGACCGTATTGAGAAATTACCATGGCTATGTAAATCCCATGTAAATACCAAGTTTCATGACGAATTCCACTCTTCAATCTCCACGACAGAAGTTAAAGTGTTTTGAAAATCTCGTCTACGTAGCGGGTTGAAGTATTTTCTGCTCTTCAATTCCATCCATAAAAAAACACTTACAGCAAAGTTTCGCTGAGATACAGTACAGCTCATGGGCTTTCTGACCTTGTCTACAAATCAACACGCCGACCACCACAACATTTTCTATTTTCTTTCTCAAGAATCTCACATGCAGAGAGAGTGTACAGATCCACCACATACCCCCTCTCAGATGACCGTTATTTACTATTGATAAGTTATTTCTCCATTAATACTATGTTCTTCTTTACTTATGCATATTTAATAATTGCAGAGACTAGTGTGTAACCACGGAAAAACCGATGACCATGAGTTGTGATAGTCCAACTGCACCAGTGTAGCACAAGGAGAGCTTGATTCCGAAATGCATGGTAAAATATCTCAATCGACAATAGAATTTGATTTTGCAGAAGGATTGTAATTAGATTTTATGATTAATGTTTTTGTCAATTTAGCTGGAAGGCAACCACTTGCTGACTAAATTTTGCTTTTCTCAGCTATATATAGACAATTGCTAACTGAAAATTGTACTACATGTTATAAGAAAATTACTATAATGCAAGTTACTGAAGTAAAACAGTCCTCTATTTGCTTACATGCATCCAGCCAGCTAATTGTACGAACATTACTTCTCTGTTGTGATGCATCAGTAGTTCTTTTTCTCATATTACCATTGTTTCTTCCACACATGATTGGAACAAACTTAATTAGAAAAAAAATCAATTTTCTAATGTGCCTATGAGTACTACTAGTAAAATTTGGCAATCTACATCTCTATATTGAAGTTTCGGGTGTAGTAACTTCAATATCCAATTATAGATAGCTATTCTGTATGCATGCTTCGGAGAAAAGTTCCTTTATTTTCTCGATTGTGCAACTGAACTTGACTATCGTGTACCAGGGAGTATATTGTTAATGTTTGTATGGAAACTTCAAATCTTATCTGTGCGACTAGAAGATAAAGAGGTTCAGCAAGGTTAAATACCTGATTGTTATGACGCTAACCAACTGCTTGATGATGCATATTGTTAAGACATGCCACGAATTAAGATTATTTGTGAAACATTTATTGTGTTTGACTGTTAAAACTGAAGGTGAACTTGCATTGTCAAATATTATTGCAATTGATACTTTAGATAAAATATTAAATGTGGCTTGCTAGCTACCTGTGGTTGATTGTAATTTTTTTTTCGTTTGTGGTGGTAGTGGTAGTAGGCACTCCCTAATTGTAATTTCTGTTGATATATCCACAGTCTTTTTGGGCGTTTTAGATCAGAAGATCTATAGCTAAGGTGTTCTCTAAATGCTTACAGATATTATCTGAGGCGATTTGAAGAACACCTCAGTGGTTAGAGGCATTCTTGGAAAACGTCTTGAGATATTGAAGGCGTACTTCAAATCGCCTTAGATATTATTTGTAGGCATTTCTACAACGCCTTAGCTATAGATTGTCTGATCTAAAACGCCCCTGAAGACTTGGATCTCCCTTTTGCGGTATTTCGGACGTTTTAAGAAGTGAAGCTTTTAGAGGTGGATTATTTATTATTATTATTATTATTATTATTATTATTATTATTATTATTGCCTTTGAGGCGTTTTGAAACGCCCTGTAAAGTCTACCGTCTTGTAGTGACAGTTGCATGCCCAAGTGTCGTGACGTCTTCTTTTTCTAGCTGAAGTTTTTAAGATAGCTATGGTAAACAATATTCTACCTCAATCTAAAAAAAAGAGGCGCCTCATATGGTCACCTGTCAGTGATGCATTGATGGTGTTATCAAACTCGAGTGATCTTCGCGATAGTACGGAGCAGTTCTCCTCATGTCATATTTTTTTTCCTAGCTACCATGTAGTATATATGTTAATATGTGAATCACTATATAAAGTTATGCAGCCATCTCAACTCCTTTTTCTTCAGGAGAAAAAACAGCTGTAATACTTGAAAGCAAAAACAACCATTTAGAAAAGAGAATAATTATATCGAGAGCTGACGCGCTCGTGTACAATATTACATCCATCACCAAGCTGTCCTGAATAGAAACAAGTGCTAGAACTCATGCATATATTTCGTAAAAGCGGCGACCACTTCACTAACAACCAACTCTTCTTATTCTTACTTCACCAACAACGACAAGAAAGCAAAGCATCACTGCTGCACCGGACAACGAGACGGCGTGTCATGCTTCATCAAATGTTCATAGGCGACAATAGCAGGTACGTAGCAGCTGAGGAGACACACACATGCATGTCGCGTCCATGCATGCGTGGACTTATGAGCTTAGTAGTGGCAGGCGTAGTTGGCCTTCTTGAACATGGCGGCCTGCTCGATGGCGGCGGCCTTCGAGGTGAGCGCGACAGCGATGCAGTCCTTGACCTGCTGGGTGGTGTAGGCGTACTTCTTGGCGGCGATGGAGTTGATGTACGCGGCGGCGCCTTCGCGCAGCAGGTCGCCGTAGCAGTCGGTCCGGGTGTTGCACAGCGCGTCCTTCAGCGTCTGCAGCTTGCTGCCGAAGAAGGAGCTGCACACGTCGCCCAACGAGCCCGCGATGCTGCCCAGCGACCCGATGCACGATATGATCTTGTCCGGGTGGCTCTTCCAGTAGCTGCATGCATACGTGCATGCCGTGTAATTTACTCAAAATTCCACCTTATTATGCATATGCATATATACTTTATGCTGATCATGTATGTATAGCATAGTACGAGGGCAGCTTACTCGCAGGTTCCGGTGTAGCTAGGCGTCGACGGTGTGTAGCCGCCGCCGCTGCCGCCGCCGCCTCCGTACCCACCACCGCCTCCGCCTCCGTACCCACCACCGCCTCCGCCTCCGTAACCGCTACCACCGCCTCCGTACCCGCCACCGCCGTCTGTTGAGATCGATAGACAGTGTGCCACATACTCAGCGAAGTACACATATAAAGTATCCAGTGTTTCAAGTTCGTAAGTACTAAGTGGGGACGAGATTGTGAGATCTATAATTAATACATACGCTTCTGTTCAGGCAAGTGATTTCCCTGCAGGCTCCTGGCTGAACTCTGAGAGGCTATGCCCACTAAGAGAACGGTGACCAGAAGCATCTTGCAGCCCATCTTCCTCTCTCTGTCTCACTTTCTCTCTTCCTCCTGTTTCTAAACAACACTGAAAGAGAGAATAGCTAGTAGAGTAGTAGAGATGCTTGGGCTTGAGCGAGTGCCTTGGACACTGCAAGGGCCAGGGTCTATATACAGGCCCACAGTACCTACCACTGGATTGCTGCTGTTGCATGAACCGTGCGATGTTGCCACGGAATGAGGGTAGGTTGCCACCATTGAATGCCTACGTTGATCCATCCAGCTCAGTACTATAGTGGTCTCTCCTGGTCTCACGGTCGAATGATCTGCTTCCACTGCCGCACGTGTTAAATCCCCAGCTCTGTATAGTTATTCTTCCATACGCGAAGTATATATATCAGTATTCAGCTGAATTAAGCTTTTGGCTTGGCACTTAAACAGTTAATTGGCAGTACAAATTGAAGAACCATGCGTTACTAAAACTCAATTGAATATATACCCTGCGTTGAGAGGGTCTTATAAATATAAAACTTATGCGTAGATTTAATGAGGCATTTTTTATATGCTTCTGTTTATTTTCACTCTATTATATGCATTTGTTATTTATTACCACCTGTATAAACTATAAAGTGTTCTTCGCTATCTTTCCAAGATAATTATAAAGAGTACCAAGTCATTTTCTTGTATGACTTTCTTAATTTTACCATCTTCTTTGCTCTTATACAAAGTTAAAATATGTTCTATATTTCTCAAAGGGAGGGAGTATTAAAAATGAGACATACTAGTTGGAGGCTTGGGAGCTAGCTAGCTTGGACGAAGAGGCCTCGTACATCGATCAGTATATCCATGCATGTTACTACTGCAGATATGCTTTCTTCTGACAGAGGACATGACGCTATCATCACGAAACGGGTGTCGTTCCAATGGAGCGGATTAAATTGTATTCGGCGCTTGCCAACTAACTTGCTATCTACTTAATTAGATGGAGTGGCGCCCTTAATTTGCTGGCCCTTTGCCGAGGGAAGTTGCGACGTCGCCTAACTGAAACACAGTGGATCTCATAGATTATGGCCCGCTGTCCTTTTGGTCCAACGCATAGCTAATTAGGAATGTCAGACCCGATCGATCCAGCTTGATTTTCTGTAGTTAATTATGTTGATCATGTAACTGAGACTGTGTTTGGTACAGCTCCAGCTCCACCAGATCTACGGATCTCCGGCTTCGTGGAGCTAAAACCGTGAGTATATTAAGAGTGTTTAGGTAGGTCATCTTATTTACATTTTAGATTAAAAATATAAACTTAATTCACTTTATTTTAGCCTACAAGTTTCAGATCTAGAGTTCTACCAAATAGGACCTGAATTTGACAAACTGAACTGAAATATGGAATTCCATGATTAGATGCATCGTCACATATGCTTGAATTCGTGATGCAATTTGACTCTGATGTTTTGTTGCTTGTTGCAACCTTGCGACGTAGGAGTTTCATCGATCCTTGACCCCTATTTATTTCGAACTGATTTCTGCTACCAATATATCCAGCGATCTTAATAATGGCAGACGTTGTACCAGCGCAATTCCGCAAGTATCGTGCCAAGTACTACACTGCACTACTTCCAGTAGAGGGTAGCTAGCCACCTGTCACTGCCTTTCTTAATTTTTTGTTTGCATGGGAATTAATGATGGAACGATAACCACCGCCATTTCTGTTTTGAGGAAAAGAAAAGGAACCTATATATGTGCTCTCTTCACTGTACATTGTGATGAAACTGCATCCATCATATATAAAACATATATAGTAGGAAATATAGAAATCATACGCCGTTATTGGTCACTATCGGATAACCTGTTTGCACCGGCGGTCATCATAAATAATCTGGGCTCCAAGAAAAATGCTACTATCGTCGTCAACTCCAAGCGGCGACGGCTAGCAGCAAGCGTAGTAGACTGGCGGCGCGTTATAAATACTAGTGATGACAGGATGTGATCTACACTTAGAGTCGAGTTAACTTTACAGTTGAGTTTCATGCGGCAGCTAATTAATTACTAGTTAATTAATTCGCTCGTGGGCTGTACGTACGTACGTAAGAAACATATGGCCGGGATCGAGTATATTTACTCATAATTTTATGACCAATGAAAATTATTCAAAATTATATTACTTCGACCGCATATAAGTACATTGTTGTGGCAACAATGTGTGCGGTAGTAGACCCCGACAAATTCATTAATGGAGTACAATGTGAGGCAGAACATAGGATCTATTTGGGGAGTTGTGATTGGACTGAAAAGCTGTTTTTGATTTGTTGGTTTATAGTTTGTGGAGGAGATTTGGTTCAGACACATGCATGCCATGTGATCTTCCAAATATTAGTTGGCAGAGTTTGGAGCGCGAGCTAACAGAGAGCAATTTCGCGGCTACAGAGGATCGCTTGATGGCTTGTACAGGGAGGGTTCAACTAACAGAATATCATAGCATTGTGTCTTTATCACCAACGATTTTCGCGGCTTGATAAGGTTCAAAAAAAAAAAGCTACAGCAGCTATCACTGGCTATCTCGGAAGCTATCATTCGTCGTATTTTCAGTATTAAAAATTTGAAAAAAAAAATATGTATATAATATAAGTCACCTCCAAACAAATATAAAACCTTGGTACTTTAGAATGTATTAATATTTTTATAATAAGAATATGAGTCAAGTCCAAAAACAACAAACATGCTAATACATATCAAAGACCTCATAACTATATTATAATGTTTTTAACATAAGTACTTAATCACTAAGAAATATGAATGCTAAATTATTGAAAAAGAGTGAGATAAGATCTTTTACTAGATTTTTTCATAGTTCAAACTTATAAGGGATATATTTAGGTCTTTTAGTAATATGTTGGGATAAGATCTTTTCCTAGGTTTTCTCATGGTTCAAACTTATATGAGATGTATTAGGCCTTTTAGTAATGTTGGATTTCACAATGGACACAATGTTTTGATCGGTGTGTACCTATAAAGGATAGCGGAGCTATTGCTAACTATATGTTTCCACAAGCTATTGGTGGTGGTGTGAGTGTGAGACCGCCACACCAACTGGCACACACAGAGCCATTTGGTGCATTGATAGGGGTTGTCATGCTGTACAAGTGGCTAGATAAATGTTTAATATATTGTCCCTAATTAAACGCTCTGGCTCATCAGCTAATCAATCTCATGATCTCTTTTTTTGAGAGCCAGCAATTGCTGAGGCATATATTGGAAAGAATAAAAATAAATACAAGTTATGCTACACGTAGCACAAGCAGCGCTTGTGATGAAAAATAATTCTACTCTTTGAGGAGAAAGTGTGTGTGGGGGGGGACACTGATTGCTACACAACATTGTTTGTCATTGTTGTTTTAATCATTTTGCTCCAACCATCTCCCAAGGCTTGGCCTCTTGATGAGGGCTATGATCTAACAGTGTGTTGATACTTTATTTTGAAAGATACATATGTTCTTCTCCTTTTGCCATTGCCAAATTACAAGAATGATCAATGTGCTTGTGACCTTTGTGAAAGCCGATAGGCAGTGCACCCGTTTGAGGCACCAATTCTCAATTGTCATCGTCGGTTCCAGTTTGTTGGATTGAGTATCGGCAGGTGGAGCCATTGAGCAATTTAGGTCCATGTTTGCCTAACTATTGGGCAGTCAATGAAGAGGTGTGTTATAGTTTCAAGGGTAATGTTGCACATTTGGCAAAAGTATTGGTTTGTCTATCCTCGAAGTTGCAACCTTTGAGCTGTACATATTATGTCAACTAAGCAAAAAAAACTTGCAGCACGAGGGTGCCCATATCTTGTAAATGATAGTTCGATAAGAAGTTCTAACTAAACCTAGAAATTGTGCTTGTTAAGCTGAGGACATTGAATATGCTCTATCTGTTGTTAGTTTCTATTGGATCTCATCCTCAATGTCTAGGTTTATACCAATCTATTGCACCTTGCCCCATAGTTCAATATAATCAACTAATAGGTTAAAGGTACAATAATATTGGAAGTCTCGTGTCTAGTTCGTGTCTTAGATAGCAGTTGCGACCGTCCCATTCTTTCTTCTTAAGTGTACATATAGTTTTAGGACCAAGAAGCATAGTGCCACACCATTCATCCAAGGAGAGGTCCAAAACCTTGCTTTGTGCTCGTTGCCTATTGTTATGTTGGTAATCGCTGCAAAGAGTGTTTTGTCTTTGTTGCCTCATGGCATTGGTAATCCTACCCAGGATTTTTGGGGAGCTTTCCATTCATACCAAAGCCATCTAAGTCTTAATGCTGTTGCAAATTTCTTTAGGTCCAAGACTCTTAATCCCCCTAGCTCTATCAGGTGACAAACTCTGTTCCAATTGACTAAGTCCTCCTTGTATGTCTCCAGTTGCTGCCCACAAGAAATTTCGTCTAACCTTGTCAAAATCCTTCAGGAGTTTTTTTAGTGGTTTCAATGATGTGATTAAGTATGTTGGTAACGAGCTAAGTACTAATTTTAAGAGTGTGATTCGCCCTCCTGGTGATAGATGTCGCAACTTCCAGCCTGCTAATCTTCTTATTGCCTTGTCATGTATATTGGTTATAGATCACTCTAACTCAATTACCCCAAGGTTAGCAGTAAACCAAGGTACATGGTTGGGAATCTAACCCGGGCTCCTGTGAAAGGTTGCATGATGGCTTGGAGGTCAGTATCTTGGCATTTTATCATGGCGCCGAGCTCTTGTCTAAATTTACTTGAAGACTAGAGGCATTTTCAAATTTCTTCAAAATGGCAATGGTTACATCTAGTTGTGTCCTATCTGAGTTGAGAAACAAGAAGACATCGTTAGCGTAAAGAGACACTCTCATTGTGGTGACTCGACCTTTTAGGGGGTTAGAACTCCTTGCTTGGTGGCGATTTGTAGGATACACTATACAGGATCAATTGTTAGGATGAAGAGGAAGTGCAAAAGTCGCCCTGGTGTAGCCCTCAATGATGCTTGATCTTGTGGCCTGTCACTTCATTGAACAAGATCATTGATGTTGATGTAGCAAAGGAGATTGTCATCCATTCTCTCCATTTTGGCCCAAAGCCCCTAGCCTGTAGCAAGTCCAGTAGATTTTCCTAGAAAACTAAATCAAAGGCTTTTGCTATGTCTAATTTGAATATCGTTGCCAATGTATGACTTTTGTGATATGATCTGACTCGGTTCCTAACAAAAAGGAATGTGTTGGATGTGTCGTCCTTAATGAAAGCACTGTATGCACTCAAAACCAATGTATCAATGTGTCTAGAGAGCCGCATTGCAAGCACTTTCGAGAGCAATTTGGCTATGAAATGTATGAGGCTAATTGGCCTGGAATCTTTGGCCTTTGTTGCTTCGTCTTGTTTCGGTATTAATGCAATGGTTGCTTCATTAAGGAGATTAAAACAGTTCGCCAACCATTTGTGGATGCATTGGAGGACCGTCATCATGTTATCTTTGATGAGTTGGTGTCAATGTTCTTTTCTCCTATGCCACATCCAAGTGAGAGGATTATTTCATTGGCCAACAAGAGTTGTAATTTCACACTGGTAAGAATTTTGCTACTCCACTGAAGGATCGATAACATCGCCTAGAGGGGGGGTGAATAGGCGTAATTAAATTTAAAACCTAATTAGCAGCGGAAATATCGGAATATCCGACTTTGATATCGGACTATCCGATTTGTATCGGACTATCCGATATGAGAGGTTGGACAATCCGATCGAGCGGGAGAAACCCTAAAATAGATCTGAGCAATTTGGAGGGCTAGATTTCTACCAAATTAAATTTCTGAGCTAAGGTAACTACCAGAGCATAAGATCACACCAATATCTACTGCATGTAGCTATTAAATACTTGAATCCCCAAAGATTGAGCCAAGTAAAAAGTAGACAAGTAGAAAACCTCACAAACCAAAGGATGCAGCGATTGTTCCCGAAGTTCGGATCTTTGAGGAGATCCTACGTCTCCGTTGAGGCGGCACAAAGCCGGGGTCTCTTTCAACCCTACTCCTCTAGGTGTTGCACAAAGCACTCACCTACCTTTTTGCTTGAACCCTTCCCTTGCGGAGGTGGATTCCAACCTTCACAAACTCCGGCGGCTTCCCACACGTAGATCGGGAGCTCACTAGTGACTCCTAGCCGTCTAGGAGACCTCAATCTCCAAGAGTAATAAATGGAGTGTGGATCCGCTCTTGAAAATCACCCTAGTGCTCAAATGGACTTTCTCGGTTTTTACTCAAGACACTAGAGAACCACTTGCTCAAATCTCTCACAAATATCACAAAGATGAACACAAGATAGAGCAATAGAGCAAAGGAATAGCAAGAGTGAAGTAAATGCTCAAAAGTACTGGTCGGTATCTTAAATAAGAGAGAGGGTGGGGTATTTATAGCCAAGACACAAAAAAAGAGCCGTTCTGCCCTGTGTCAGACCCCACATCGGACTATCCGATGTCGGACATCGGACTATCCGATCAGTGCAAATCTCCAGATCGATTCCACTCCAAAATTCAAAATTTTGCTGAGAAAAAGCACACATCGGACTATCCGATTACACATCGGATGTTCCGATGATTCCAGAGAGTTTTCAACGAACTCAGCAACTTTGCAAAATTCTAAGTGTATATCGGACTGTCCGATATCGAACATCGGACATTCCGATAATTCCAGAGAGTTCCAGTCCAATGACTTAGAAAAAATTTCAGATCACATCGGACTATCCGATATCGACCATCGGACATTCCGATGTTTCCCGAGAGATCCAAGTTCAAAGACTTAGAAAATTTTTCAAACAACATCGGACAGTCCGATATCAATTATCGGACAGTCCGACTTTTCCCGAGAGCTTCCAAGCATGCAACCACACTCACACCGGAGAGTCCGATATCATCGGACTATCCGATATTAACATCGGACATTCCGATAATATCAGCACAATTGAAATACAAGGTGAGTGCCGTGCATGGAGACTTCCAACACCAAATTTATAAGAGATGTTCATCTGAGCACAGAGGTTATTTTGGGGCTATCATCCCATCCCTCTTAATAGTACGGCGATCCTATTGACTCAATAAAATAAAAGATCTACGCTAAGTCGACGCCGTTCATCTTTTCTCTTTTGAGGGTCAACAACGTCCGTAGATACGCTTCTTTTGGGGCTATCACCTGCTTGTAAACTCATTTAAGCCATTAGTCCCTTAATCGTTTGTCATTAATCATCCAAAACACAATTAGAGGCCTAGATGCACTTTCATCCACTCACGTTGTTTCTTGGCAGTGCAATTCATTTTGTATGCTAGGCGTCTCATGTGGTTTGTTTGATTACAGGGAGTCGACCATGCTTCTTGAAGTACATGTATAAACCCTGATAGTCATGGCCAAAAGTTTTCAAATTTAAAGGTCCACAATTTCCTTGGTCCATTTTCTCTAGTTAGAAGGAGTGGGCAATGATCTGACATGGAGGTGGATAGTGCCTTTAGCAGGTGGTTTGAGAAGAGAATATGTCACACATGGTTGCAGAATACTCGATATAATTTAACAAGGGTTGGGTCTTCTCACTCACTGCTCCACGTGTACTTCCTATTTTGTAGTGTAATTTCTTTTAGCTCATAGCAATTTAGTACCGCCCTGAATTGGCCCATTAATCTCTGGTTTGAGTTGTTCTTGTCGCATGCCTCATATATTAGATTGAAGTCTCTAAAGATTATCCACAGTTCCGAATTTGGTGGCGCAATAGAGGTGAGTTCCAGGAGGATTGGTGATTTGTCTATGTCTTCCGGTGGACCATACACAATAGTCAGTAGGAAGGAGATGTTACTTTATTGGAGTGATACCATGGTCATAAGAGAGTATTGACCAGTGGCGGATCTAAAAAAATTTTGATGGAGGGTACACACTTCACGCGTATAACTCTATAGTCGAGTACAATGATTTCGTACCATCATAAATCTAACATATATATGTGAAATTTGCTAAAGTATAATACAAATAGTTCTAAGGTCTTAAAAATCTCAAACTACTAAAATCGAAACCAATTCAACCAAAAAAATTTAGCCTATTAAAAGGGTAAAATTTTGGTGTTCCTCGAATTTTTGGGGGCTCTAGTTCTGCCCATGGTATTGACCCAAACTAGGTGAGGTAACTTTAACCAAATTATTATCCCCTTA
Source organism: Guadua angustifolia (assembly GCA_036346375.1). NCBI lineage: Eukaryota > Viridiplantae > Streptophyta > Magnoliopsida > Poales > Poaceae > Guadua > Guadua angustifolia. The sequence goes on from CM070511.1 coordinate 55,102,851, forward strand.
GTTCCATTGGCTGGCAAGTAGACACCGCTTGAGATTCTGTCCACCAATTTGTTGGGAAAAACTTTGATCGAGAAGTTGAATTCTTGTCTCCTGGATTTTTTTTTAGATAAAGGGAAGAATCCCGATCTCTGCATAATGCATATGACCAAAATACAAAGTTTCAGCTATCCAAGAAAAGAACAAAAGATAACTTAAAGAAATATCAAATACAAAGTCTATTATGATTTCGCCATCCGTTCTTAGCAAATAATTGTAATCGACGACTTCGAGGCGCTACACGCATGTCAGACGGTCCCCTGTAGTTCTCATCTTTGCATCTGTGCCCGAAGTGCAACCAATATGTCCCCTGAAGATAGCCTGCAGACAAGAAGTATAATGCTTGTTTTTAAGAGTAAATCATTGCGTGTGCACCAAATAGCCCATAAGAGAGCTACAACCCCATAAAAATCAATCTTTTCTCCAACTTTTCAAAGCACGCCAACCAATGTCCAAACATATTGAAATAGATCTTGGGGCGATTAACCCGATGAGCGATTTGAATAATTCTCCAAATATTTTTAGCATCTTGGCAATCAAGGAACAAGTGTTTGATTGTTTCATTACTGTTACAAAAGCAACACTTATAACTCTCAGTCCAATTCCTTTTAGCAAGATTATCTTTTGTTAAGATCACCCCTTGCTGAACAGAGCATCGAGAAGCCTCAATCAATTGCCTAACCGCGCCTCGTCTTGCAGCATTATTCAAGCCTCACATATTCCAATTGAGTACAGTGCATCCTTCCACAGCCACGAGAGCAAGAAATCGACATGTATGGTACGTAGTACCAAGTCATAATAGCAGTGGAGGGCGTGAAGCCGAAATATATAAAGGACAGCACTGATCAACTAAGTTTAAGCATAACTTGACTGATGCTGCAGCCAGATTACCGTTGCCTTACGACCGATGCTGCAGGTAGAATCACCGGGATGATGGGGCTCTAGCCTAGCCTCAAGCTGTGTAATCCATGCATGGCGAATTTTGCCAGGCTTTAGTTACCGGAGCCACTGAACTGAAGCTGTTTACTACCTGGCTGCAATCGCCGGTTCATGGGCCGGACGACAGCGTGGGCGTCCACTCCTGGGCTCCTGGCCTGGGGCTGTATGGGCTTCGGCTGTGAGACCGGGCGGTGGGGGAAGCCGGCACCTGAACAAGGCCGCGCGGCCAACAAGCACGACACGAGCCGATCGGAACGCCGGGGCCCGTAACGATGGCCTCAGGTTGAACGGAGCCTCCACAAGGAACCCTTCAGCCGTGCGGCCGTCTCTTCTCCCGCGTTCTCGCTGGCCTTACGTGCACGAGGTAATTACGTTCTCGAAAGTAATTTAGTTCCTCCGGCTGCTCTGTTTTTAGATTGTTTAGCTCCTTCGTGCAGGCTATGTATTCGAGGGCAGCCTTCTGGCTCTGTTACCTGGTACTTGGACCGCGAAGACTCGCTTTTGTATCAGCTGCCCCCACGCACGGGAGGTTCACAATAATACCTCCAAATATTGCCTTTCGTTAAAATCTGGCTTGGGCCTGTTATTATGTATACGTAAGGTCGTATATCGTTGAGAGAGGAGTAGCATTTTAGCAAAGGCCAATCTTAAGGGTGGCATTTTCACAATTTTTTCCTCACCGCATGCAGACCGGAATGCAAAGGCAGATTCTCTGTTTGATCGCGAAGTCACTCTGCTCTTGGGCTCGTTGACTTCCTCCCGTGGAATGGCTCGAGTCCTGGTTAACTAAACGAAACGTAAAACTTTGGCTACCGATGGAACAAAATTGAGGTGTCAACCGTAGCAAAAATAAACTAAACTAATGCTACTACCGATTCCGCTACCTAACGGGCATGAATTTTCCGCATTGAAGTCAACTTTGAGCTGGCGATGTTTCACGCTAGCTAGCAAAAGGTCAAAACAACGTTAAATCAAGGATATGGCCATGCACGCAAACAACCAGATATGGCGGTGCTACATGAACACCGACCGAAGCTAGCTAATTAATTATACAAACTTCACGCATGCCGGACTGCCGTCCATATATGGTTACTGTTGGCATGAAAGGAGCCTAGCAGCCTGCATAGATGTCCCCATCAATTCAACTATTGCTACTATTTTCTTGTGGTAAGTAAGTCAAGATACTTTTACACGCATCGCAGTCAAAGTTTAAAATGTTAGATCGGATACATATCATGTTGAGCTACATTTAACTAACGTAGTAGTTATATAAAAATATGGGGGTGACCATTGCTGCAGAATAATACAACACTATCTCTTTATTTGAGTTGATTCTCAACTTTTCATGAAAAAATTGACAGTGATATATAATTCAGCGTAGGTGAGAAATATGGCGCAAAACATCACTATCTATCCTCATCACCATCAGTTTTGAGGCCCGAACTGATAGTGATGTTATTGGTATCACTATCGATTATAAAGTTGAAACCGATAGTGATATTTTACTATCGATTTTGATATCACAAACAGTTTCTGAGGTTAGAACTAATCGTGATAGTACATATACCAAATGCCTCCTCGCGTTGGGTCTCTCAGCTTCTCTTCCCGCACTTGACCTCAAGGCTTCTCCTCCCGATCCATTTAGATACCAAAAGCAGATGCATCCACCTCATGCTTGACCTCTCAGCTTCTCCTCCATTCTAAAAAAAAAGAGTTTACTCCTCTCCACCCTCACGCCCACAGTGAGCCATGGGGGCATGATGGGGCCTCCCCTGGGTCGGCCCATGAAAAGAGTGTAATTCACCTTGCCTTGTTCCCATTCCCCTCATGGTACATGTTGGTCATAATCAAAGGGAATTTACGAGACATGCAATGTGCGTAATATATACTTTCATAACGCAGTTTGCTATCGTTAGTGCTATTTGGCCCCTCATCAAATGTAGTTACATTGTATAACTTATTTGGCCCCCTTCATTCATAAATCCTGGCTCTGCCTTTGCTCACGCCCCTACCATTTTGACGCCCGCATCGCCCTTCCACCTCCACAGTACCTACGTCGCCCCTCCGCCTCCCTGGTTCCTGTGGTGCACCCCATCTTGACGACAAGGAAGGTGTTGACGCGACAATGGAGCACCAGGTCTAGCCATCGACATCTCTGTTGTCACATCCGGCCACCGCACTACCCCTACCCACCGGCTACCCTCCACCATTGCCTTCATCGGCTACGGCATTAGGCCAAGGTCAGTCACATTGTTACCGGTTGTATTGTTGCTGATCATATACTCAATGATGCTGTGGATCTATTTATGAACTAAAACAATTAAATTAGTGAATATGGCTTTAAACTATAGAGTTATTTCCTATTGATGCTAGAAAGTATTGCTTTTATTTTACTGTCTTTGAGCTTGATCATCATATTCACTATCTAGTTTGATACTGATTTGATTATTGCTAAATATAATGATTATGATTGCTTAGCTTGTTCTATTCATAGCCTGTGTTGAGTCAGTTGTTGATATACTTGCCTAGCCGAATTGTTCATAATCTAATTTTGATCATTTCAATAGTGAAATTGACTTTAAATACTTTATACCTGCTTGGTCGAACTATGCATAATTTAGAAAGGTAAGAGTTCAAAATCCTATTTTCTTAGTTAATTGTCTAGTTCAATTTTGATTATATAACCCAAGTGTAGAGAGGTGAACGATTAGTCTCTAGTAGTCTTACACCTTGTAGTGGGGAGGCTAAAGGTCTAACCATCAATACCCCAACACCTGGGAGTACTTTATCCCACAATTATTTATTAATCTGTTAAGTATATATGATTCAATATCAAGTCAACATAATAATTATGAATTGTCGGTGACTGCAAATTGCACACACACGGATATATATATATATATATATATATATATATATATATAGAGAGAGAGAGAGAGAGCCTAAAAGCAGGATAGATGATATAAAAAAGCTGTTAGATAAGACAATTGAACGGAAAGTTTGAGTTAACAAAAAATATTTATGAGATGAAACAAAAAGTGAAAGACATAGATGACAAATCGCAAGATATTAAATCTCTTAATAAGATACTCATCATTAAGTAGCGTAGGACGAATGCAAAGCTGAAAGAAGCTAAAGCTGAGCTTATAAAAGTAATATAAGGTACTTATAATATACCAACACAATCTATTTTCACAACAAAATGATCATTTTTGTATGGATGAAGAGATATGACTGAAAGTCAATCAGTTATTGGTGTTAAATAAATGGCATTGTGCCAAAGCTGTGGAACTTCAGGAAGAACCGAAAACTCTCTATTGCGGAAGCTGTAACACGTATAATAGCAGACAAGGAAAAGCCCAAAGGTCTCATTATCTTGATCTATCAAATAATGTTATTTCTCAATGTATGCCTGTTAATATTTTAACTAGCTTATTGTATCCTTGTAACATAATAGGAAATATTTCAAACAAAAATTGGCTATAAAAATGATATGAAAGACTGCTCTTATACCAAGAAGTTCTGCAAAGAAAAGGCTATTGGAAGATTGTGCCACTGATTTCTACATTGAGTATGTATCCTGAGGAGAGTTACGTTAGAGGATTGTGCTACTGATTTCTGTATTGAGTATGTATCCATAAATTAATACTATTAATATATTGTGAATTTATCAATCGTGAGTATATACTGTAAATTTGTCAATTGTGCATATACTGGCAATCTGTGAAATTTGTCAATTGTAGTATGCATGAATCAATTTGTGAAATCGGTTTCAAGCATGTAACCGATAGAGATAATGCATGAATTCATGTATTATCTCTATCGGTTCTTTAACCAATAGAGATTAGGAGGATGCATGTCTCTATCAGTTCTGAGCATGGAACCGATAGAAATTCGTGTAATATTTCTATCGGTTCTACGCTCGGAACTGATAGATATAATTGATCTTCTGAGTCAACTCAGAACTGACCTAGATGGCGTTATGTTTCTATCGAGTAAACATCGACCGTGATAGTTGCTCGTTATCATTATCTAAGGACTTTGTATCGCCAAAAAAATCGACCCAGGTGAAAAAAAAAGAATCAACCCAGATGACCATTTTCTGTAGTAGTGAAATGTGGTATAGTTAGCTCTCTTAGACCAAAAATGTTTCCGGGCTTCTTAATCCTTTGGAGTTTATTTTTTATTTCTTCCACCTACCCATCTTTCTCGGGGCAGGGATCGAGGAGGTGCAGTTTCTGTGGAGACTGCAACTTAAACAGTCCCCACAATCACAAACCGTTCGATCGAGACATCGGACGGGCCGAATCAACTAAAGATTTGGATAAACAGTGTTTTGTGCAGTAGA